>JARKIC010000231.1:0-362090 GCA_029378375.1 Mycena olivaceomarginata | reverse complement strand
CCGAGTTGGCCGAGCGTGGTTCGTTGGAGCACCGGAAGGGAACAACTCGAAAGCGGACAGTGAGAGATAGAAGCCGATGACATTTTGTGACTTTGATATGGGCGGACTGTCCGCTAACATCAGAGTAACAAAGCGTCATAGTTGCTTCGAACCCAAACCTGATTATATGATGTGCGGAGATTATAATACCACGACCCCAAATCCAACGGTGTCCTCGCATGAGAATCCTTAACAAAGCCGACGTGCAGGTTAGATCATCTGCTTGATTGTGGTTGCATACATATTATGACTCACATTTTCACCGTTAGACATACATAAACATGGGAACCATTCAGTCTAAACATGGGTCATGCTCAAAATATGTTGTTCGTCGAACTTGGTTTCCGGACTTTGCAAAAACGGGAACAATCACAATAGTAGACGACTGGACGCCGCCGTTTCGAGAGGGAGCGATGTCGGAGTCCATAGAGAGAAGGAGATGCAGCACCAGAGCGACGAGCTTCCGTAATGTGGGGGAAAAATGGTACATTTCACACGGGTCTTCCATTTTGATTAAAAGGTTTCTCAGGTACCACCCGCTCAAACACGAGACGATCGGACAACTTAAATCCCGCCGCTGTCTAAACATCATCAGAATGGAAGACCATCCTTTTCCACAATAGAACACTCGGTTGATTCGGACACGAGGCATATTGGCTGTGCGACCCCAAATGAGTTAAGAGTAGGAAAATATCGTAAGTATCACAAGAGCGCTGTGGGGCGCTTCACTCCCCACCACTTCAGTTGAAATTGAATGACATCTACTACGTGAAGTATTTCAAGTTGAGACGTAGTGCTGGTTTAGGGCAGATAACTCGAGTTTATTTAAAGAGAAGTAATGGAAGGTGTTTGTGCGGGAGTGGCCGGAGTTTGTCAGGGGCGCCGGCCCGGACGGCTGGAGTTTACCACAGCGCGGGGCTGCGCTCGCCGCGGGGCCCACTGCGTGGTGCTTACGCTGGCCGCGCGGCTGCAAAAAAAACAAAGTCGACAGGCGGGAATCGAACTCATGACATTGGCAAAACACACATCCAGAACATAGGTTAACCCATTAGACTAAACTAACCACATTGAGGAAGCACATTTATTAAAACTAGATCCTAGGGGGGACTGATCTGGGGCACAGCCACCAAAGTTCCGGGCAGGCTTCAAGAGTCGAAAAAGCGGACAGTAAAATGGCACGAACAAAAAAATGATGGTACACAATTCTCATGAACGATTAACAAGTACTCGTAATTTGATCTACTGTGACTTGAACTTTGCTTGACTTCTCTGAGGCTTTTCAGCAGCATTGAGCACTCCCTGATTGACGGAGGAGAGTCTATTTCCACACTACTACAAGTTATTGCCTTGCACCGCTCCAAGTGTATCATGCAGCACTAAATCAAACTATCAACCATACCCAATCCATACCGGAGGATTGCGTCGATGTTTCCGTTGATTTATGAAAAATTTGGGCGTCACGCTTGCCCCAGACCATTTAGAGTGCGTTCGGAGCGTCCCAGTCCCCGGTCCTGGGACGGGGGATGGGGGATGATGGGTGATCGGAAGCGCGGTCCGTTTGCTAATCCTTGCTAAACGAATTATGTAACATTCTGAAACATCCAGTTTACGTGAACACAACATTGAATATACCAATCTTGTATGAGGCAGAAAGCTACAGAACTGTTGCATTATAGTGTAGAAGCTCTAGGGATACTCCTGGAGTGAGCTGAGCATGTAATTCGGGCTTTAGAGTGTTATCTATCTTTATCTATTTGTTATCCATTCATCAATATGACAATCAATTGAAGTGCCGGTGACTGGGTACTTTGTTGGCCAGTTGCCGATTACCCATCATCCCCCATCCCCCGTCCCAGGACCGGGAACTGGGACGCTCCGAACGCACTCTAAGTTACGAACTTCCCAGTTCGAATTTTTGTGTCACAGGTCACAGAGCCAGAGAATTGAATGAAATAGTACAGTACTTACGTAATGCAAAGTATTCCATAGTGGGGAACTTATAGGTCTATTATACTGATGTTGGTGACACTATAGATATGTATTCAAATCCGTAAATGCGGCAACAATGGCTCAAGACGCAGGTAACTGAACGGAACCGTGGGGGAGTTGAGGATCATGATGTACGGCATGCGGCGGATATGTCCCGGTAAATAAGCGAGAGACGTGACAACGACATACTGATTGCTTGAATGGCCGAATGATTGTGCCGTTAGTTGCCAGGTTTTCGTTTTCATTTCTCATTGACACCGAAATTTGGGGGGCATCACGCAAAATTTGGCCCGCTGCCGAATTTTTGAATTGCTAAATTGGGTCACCCGTCACGCCCCCTGTCGATTTGAATGAAAAGTACAGTATCGGAGTTTTTCAGATTTGAGGACAAATTGAGTGCGGCGCGCATTGCAACCACATTGGAGAACGTCACCGTCGAGAATCGGGTTGTTCGATGCAACATAGAGGCGGATAGGGTGTGCGATGAATTGCAAAATTGAGAATACATGTACATGTAAGATGAAGTTTGCGTGCGTAGGGATGCGTGAATCTGCGAGTCTTGAAGATAGCTAACCAGTGAAAGTCCACAGAATACTGTATTATTTCGTTCAAATCGACGGGGGGGCGTGACGCGTGACCTCTTGGATGTATTCGACAATTCGACAGGCCCACCGACCGAGCACGACAGGGACAAAAAATTCAACATCCGCCAGAAAACAATGTAGCCTTGTTGACCATCGATACCTCTTCATCCCAGCAATATTTGGATTCATTTACATTACCTGCCATATTTTCTATTTTTATTTTTCTTCTGGCCTTGATTTTGGCCAAAACAAGGTTGTTTGACGCGGAAAAGCCTCTTATAAGCTTGTAGATGTGAGAAATTTGTGAGTTCTGTTCTTGTGAAGACACTGAAGGACAGACAAATTCATGTTTGAATTTTTACCAATTTACGCGCCTTTTCGTGACCATCCGACAGACCCCTCCGTGATGCGTGACCCGGACCAAATCTTGACATCGACACCAGGGTGCGTGAAGCGTGACTGTCGATTTGAATGAAAAAGTATAGCACTCAGGGGGCGTGCACAGAGGAGGCCAACCACGACGTGGGCCAAGATGATACGTCGTATGTAGTATAATTGAGCTGTAGAAGTTTGTGGACATACATCCGGCTGTTCTTGAGCTGAAGTCGATAGCGCTGAGCAGCCGTGAACTCATTACCATCGCCAGACCATTGCGGATACGCAAGCCGACTGAGTAGATGTTCCTGCAGCTTCGGCAAAAAATTCTGAAAGCGCTCAGGGTTCATAGCATTGTGATCTCCAATATGAAAATACCTTTGTAGTGGGTCATCTTTATTTTCCGCAAGCCAGGGCGATAAATGTATGGACGCGTTGCGAGAAGGGGAGATGTGATGATGCTGTTCAGGTGTGGTATATGGCAGCGCTTCGGACTGCGCAAAGGGAATGTACCTCTTGGCTTTCTTGGGTTTGTTCTTGTGCCCTTGAGGCACCGGTGTCGCAGTCGTGCCCCCCAGAGACAGAGTTAGCCTGAGGTGTGTCTACGGGGGGCTTGAATGCAGTGAATCACTGTCAGGGTCAACCAGAGAGTGTTTTCGGCGAGGAATATGCTTGAAGCATGTTGCATTATGTCCGTCCAAAGAACTTGTGGACTGAAAATATGAGGGAATAGAAGATATTCCCGTGAGTTAACGAATTACTATATAAAGCAATTCTGGAGATATAAGCCATTTTTGGCCAGAATTTGAAATCGACTTTTTGCACAGGCATCGTGGGAAAAAATGACCCACATAGGCAAAAAGTACTCGTTGAGTAGTGCAGATTTCCACTTTGGATCATGTCAATACCATGTCATTTGAGCTCGCAATTGCTCTCAGAAAGTGGCCATTGTTATCGAAAACAGGCCAAAAACAGGTAGGAGATTTGCGTGGGACATTCTCAATCGACGCGGACGTCGTGGTGTACCAGCAGGGGATACCGGAAGACGCTTTTGACCACTCGGCTCATCCCGTACCAAACTCGGCACACCCACTTGATCTTCGGCGGCTGTCGAGGGTTTTGGAATCCCAAGGCGAAGTTCCTATACTGCTTGCAGAGTGGCCCGATATGCAGAGTTCCAGGCGGTCTGGTTTAACAATCAGAGCAGTACGGGTGATTTCAAACAGACAGAACCGCTCAGAACGGTGCTGGGCATCATCTGCCAATTCACAGCATTTGATTTGCTCTCCATACCAAGTCACGCTTTTCTGGGCATGAGAAAACGGCTATATTTGGCAGGGTGCCTCCGGATAAAGCTGGAAAATGTACGCACGTTCTCAAAAGGTAGCGTGTGTCCGTCCTCGAGCTGCTTGCCAGCGAAGGTGAGGCGTTGCTGGCCTGGAGGGATACCCTCGTCCTGGATCTTGGCCCCAGCGTTGGTGATCATATCGCACGACTCGACCCCGAACGTGATCGTCTTGCCGGTGAGGGTCTTTACAAAGATCTGCGTGCCGCCATGAAGACGGAGGACTGAAGATGGCGATGAGTAATGATGGACTGAACATGTGGATTGAACATACCAAGGTGGAGAGTCATAACATCATCCATTCCTTCATGTTCATCACTACAAGCTCCACAGCATCGTACCAGCGACGAAATTACAACCAAAGGACCGGCACTTTGATTGGCTGCTAATGCATTTAGTGGGCATTTAAGTTAGCTACACTTTTCTGAGTATAGTAAAACATATAATATTAGATTTTGTTAACGTCTAAATCAGATATATTAAATTGAGTTTCGGGCCGTATTATGTATTTTAATATACTTAACGAAGCGTAGCTAACTTAAATGCCTATTAAATTGACGAACCGGCGCTGTGAGTATGCACTAAGTGAGAGATTTGGATAATAGGTAGTACAAACGTTGGTTGAAAAGTCAGCAATTATCTCTCGATTAGGATGTACAGGATAGACTGCATGCCTGGAACACAGTGTCTGCAGGCATTCGAGTCGGCACCGTTGATCGCTCCACTGAAAGGTGATTCAACGCGGGCATTGTGAGCTCAAATCCCAGTGGATTCCAATAAAATAAAATGTAAGTATCCTCTATTTTTCAAGTAATTTCATGCTAGCATATGATTCTGTGAAGTTGACTTTTCAGAATAACGCCAATTTATTTTATTGCGGGACATCAAGACAGGTATGGTATGGTTTAAACTGTTCATACGAGCTTGAAATCGCTCAACGCTGATGCTACAATTTTGTTTGAAGAGATTCGACCCGGAAATGAGCCCAAACCACCACGTTCATTATTTTTCGCCGCCACTGTAAACGGAAGCACGACGCCCGGAAAAGATCCATGGTCGGCAAGGTTCAACCTCGAGATCACAACTTTTTGACTACCAGTTTCAACACATTGTTGTGGGTGTCCGCACTAGAGCATTCCACCGTCCTTGCATTTTATTTTTTTCTGGGCCCGGAGAGCGTAGTGTTTTTTTGTGAATCCCTTTATATCATGCCCACAAATCTCATGGATTTTTTTTTGCACTGTTGGATGATGGGGAATAAAACGGACAGTGTAAATTACCACTAGACTGCAAAAATATGACGACTCACAAAAAAGAAAGAGCTCAGCGTGCCTTGAACAAAAGGCCCCAGTAAAACAGTCCATATTTGAAGTTAAGCACCACACCAACCAGACTATCTGAGCGACAACGGCCTTCACATTCAGTCAGGTCACACTTCTGAAAATCGTTCTCCTCCTCGCGGACCAACCGGTCAGTCATTCGTTATCATTCCCTCCTGCCCTTGCTAAATCTCTGTGTCAGATCTTGAGGATAGAATATATCCACTTCCGCAACTTCATCCACCGCGATGTCAAACCTAACAATTTCTAATGGGTCTCGGTAAGCTCGGCAATCAGGTCAATATCATCGACTTTGGCCTTTCCAAAAGATTTCGCGATCCCGAGACCAACCTCCACATTCCGTACCGGGGGAACAAGACGTTTATCGGCACGGCCCGCTATACCTCGATCAATACTTATCTTGGAGTGGAGTAGGCCCGCCGCGACGACCTTGAGTCGCTGGCCTACGGTGATTTAATCTTGTCTGATTAAGGCTGGCTTCGATCCAAGACGCGTAATGCAGACGGGTAAGCGTCATATTGCCAGTAAATAACTGCGTGCTCACCCAAACTGACAGTGAATACGACACCGCACGCGTCATTTTGAAGGCGGGAAAGTCGCTTGAAGGCTATCAGACGACTGAGGACATCATGGCGCAGGTAACGCGGGCCATGGACATCCTGGACAGA
Source organism: Mycena olivaceomarginata (assembly GCA_029378375.1). Taxonomy (NCBI): domain Eukaryota; kingdom Fungi; phylum Basidiomycota; class Agaricomycetes; order Agaricales; family Mycenaceae; genus Mycena; species Mycena olivaceomarginata. The sequence goes on along the minus strand of JARKIC010000231.1, from coordinate 355,750 downwards.
GATTACCGCAACGAGAAGCACATCTTCGCATACGACAATGCCACCATCCACACCGCTCGCAGCTCCGACTCGCTCAGCGCCTTGGGCATGACACTGGGGCCATCTGAAAAGTTCAACAGGGTTAAGGACGCTGACGGCAAAGCGCACCCAATTCGCATGCGCAACGCCACTTTCCCCGATGGAACGCCGCAGTGTTTGTACTTTCCGGATGGCCGCTTTAAAGGAATGAAGATCTTGGTCCAGGAACGCCGCGAAAAAGGTCACGACTTGCCTGATCCAAATTCCATCAACCCCGCGATCGGCAAAAATTACTATATGCAGTGCGGGAACTCCAGCTTCAAATGCTGCCGCTCAACAACAACCAAGTGCTGCTTAAAGAAGATGCTATATTGCGAGCCGGATTCAAGAGCCAGAAATCCTTGCTGGAGGAACACTGCGAGAAGCGTGGTTATGAGGTCATCTTCTACCCCAAATGCCACCCAGAGCTCAATTTCGTTGAGCAGTGTTGGGGGTATGCGAAGAGGATCTATCGCATGTTCCCCGACTCGAAGAGTGTAGCGGATGAACATGTTGGCTGCTTTGGAAGCGGTTCCGCTGGAGTCCATGCGGAGGTTTGCAACGCGTTCATCTCGATTTGCGGACGCGTAATTTCGCGGCCTGTGGGTGGGATTTCCTCGATAATCTCATATTCTACCGGGGGAAACGTCGGCCACGCCAACAAGTTCTCCTTCTCATCATGTGGGAGTTTGTTGGATGCCCGTCGGAGGACAGAAAACAGGAGCACGGTGTCACCTTGAAGATCATCGGCTTCTGGCTCGACGCCACCCTGGGTAGCATTTCGCTCTCTCCCGAGTCCATCGCCGATATCATCGCCAAAGTGACCATCTTCATCTCTTGCCCGGATCGCCAGCTGCCCCTTCGTGATTGGCAGAAATTAGCGGGGCTTCTCAATTGGGCGCTCAATGTCTTGCCATGGGCGCATCCGGCTCTCACAGAGCTTTATCGCAAAATGAAAGGCAAGGCCCATGCAAACACGAAAGTCTTCCTTAACCGTGAGGTCATTGACGACCTTACCTGGCTCTCGTCCGCCGTTCGCGACTGCATCGGTGTTCGCTTCGTCGACGCCATGATGTGGAATGACAGTGATGCCGACATGGTTATGTGGACGGACACAAGTCTTCGTATAGGGCTGTCTTTCGTCTACTCGAACTTGGGCTTCGTTTACCAGTTGAAGGAGTGTCCTTCTACCATTAAAATCGACATCTTCTTCCTGGAGCTCGTCGCGATTCTCTGCGCCGTTCATCACGCGGCATCATTACCCAACCCACCTCGCCGTTTGCTGATTTGGTCCGACAGCTTCGATTCCGTCTCTGTTCTGGCTTCGCTCGCGGCCAGGGAGTCCATCCATCACGGTGTCGTCCTCGCTATCGCCCGAATCGTTCTCACGTCGGGCATTGACTTGCGAGTCCACCACATCGCAGGGAAGAAGAACATCAGAGCTGATCTTCTTTCCCGCTTCCTGCTCGAGGATTATCGACGGGAGTTTCCTTCAGACCGCGTCCGCTTCTTTGCTCCTCCGAGAGAGCTTCTGCCGGCGCACTGGATGTCGACTTGGATCGCAGAACGGTCCATCTGCAGATTACGTCCATCGAGCTTTCGACCGTCAAAGGCTACGCAATTGGCACGAGAGACTATATTTTATTCTGCAAATCACATTCTCTGTCTCTCGCTCCTACCCCCCCAAACCCTCTCCCGTTACATTGCCTATACTTCGCAATTCATCGCCTCCGGTCCCAGCTATCTCACGGGAGCACGACATTTCCTGAAGGATCTTTATCCTGAGTGGGACGAGAGCCGGGCTGATCCCCCGTCCAGGCGACCATCCGCGGAGCGAGGAAGGATCGTGCCGACCCTGTCCGTCGCAAACTCCCGTTGCGCCCCGCGCATCTCGATGCCTTCCTCCAGCTGGCCATTTGTAGTGGCCTCTACGACGACTTCTTGTTTGCAGTATTGCTCACGTGCTGCTTCTACGGCTGCCATCGCTCGGGGGAGCACCCTTATGTAAGCAGTCACTCATCACAATGTCACGCCCGACGACGAGCGTAATAACTCAATGCCCCGATCACCTACACCAAATTTTCCTCATAGGAGTCTTCGTTAGAGGCTTTGGGAAGAGCTTGTATGAAGTAGATTTGCAGAAAAGTGATCTGGAAGAAAGTTATTAAGACCTATGATTTTTTATGTGACTTTTTTTCTGAGTATTTCTACGTGGTTTTCTCGTCGATTGGAGCATTTTTGAAGATATGACCCCAAAAATTTGGCCAGCACTGCCACAGCACCGCCACCTCGGCACGCTTCGGCAGCTCGCTTAGCATGCTGTTTGGCATCATGAGCGGCAAGTGCTAGCCAAATATGGATATGATACGCAATTTTGCGCATCGTAGTCATTCACATTCATCACCTCTGAGGGTCATATTGTATTCTTAGTGTGTCATAGTGGAGGGATTGAATATGACTAGGACATGAATATCTAGTTATATTCTAGTGTGCGTTAATTTTGATGACATCCGTGTATTGAGAGCCATGGACATCGCAAATACCGAGGTACATTGGCTGGAGCCGGGACCAGAAGTCGCAACGATGCTGTGAGGAGCATCTGCTGTTTGGCGTATCGTGTTCTTGACCAGCACTAGGAGTGGCAACCTCTGTTCCCTTCTGGAGAGTGGTCAGCAATAGATAGATGTATTGGGATGTGTATTTTGGTTGAAAAGTTATCCAAAAATGTGCTTCATGGCCCCGTATCAGTGAAAAATTATAAAAAATTTCTTCGAGACCCAAGATTGGCCGTGGGAAAGTATTTGTAAGCGGCTTACATAAGGGTACCGGGATTCCACGCTCTCTACCTTACGTTTCGCTATATTTAATGTCTACAAGTTGCTTGGGGTCACTAGGTGGCCCCAATGTGGTAAAATCTGTGGTGCACATTAATGAGCACCACTGTACTGTACGATTTCGACCAAGTATTCGGTCACGGGTCACAGCGCTCGATGAATCGAATACTTGGTAAATATGTCACTGGTCACTGGGACATCGAATACTTGGCCGAATAAACTTTTTTGAGGACTAAAATTTCAAAATTTCTCCCCGAATCCGTGACCGTGGGCATGGTAGGATCATTTTCGCGCTATTATCGAGCACAGCGTACATAAATCGGGTCGTCTACTACACAGCTTGGTCCCACATGTCCTCTCCACCATAACGACTCGGTGCTTTCGCATTCCTCTTCGCACGGCGAGTAGCAAGCGGGAGGTCGGCAGGGTTGACATCAAGTTCAGTATCCTCTGCAGCACCGCTCCGCTCCAAATCGCCGCTTGAATTGCACGCGAAACCGGCCGGCAGCGCTGCGGTACCGGCGGCCCCACAGGCACGTTTAACATGAGGGGGGATGTTTTGATATTTGTTGCCTTGAGCGACCCAGTCAGCTTTGTTGAATGTAGCCATAGTGTAGATGTCGCCAACTGTGCGTGAAGAAAATTTCAATAGAATGATTGTCAGTTCCGATCCGTCCTTAGGCCCAAGGGGAAATCTGGAGTCATCAACTCGACAAATGAACACTTGTGAGGGTGCCTGGCGTCGCGCACACAAATCTCAATGAATACTTTGAAAACGAACACTTGAAATCGGGGTCACAGGTCCTGCCCGCTGATGAATTGATGGCAAATGAATACTTATGGTCACAGGTCACAATGGGCGAATACTGCACTGAAATACGTCGTGCCAGAGGACACTACTGAGGGAGTAGGACTTGAGGATTACGTCTCTGGTGCTCTGGTACGTGTATTTTGGCTGAATTTTGCCACTGGAGAGCCGCTGAAGATTTTCTTTGCAAGGGCTTGAATTAACCAACGACGCCACTTATAGTCTCGCTCCTCACGCAGGACCTTGCTTGAAAATCCATAGGTACGTCTCCACATCTCCCATATCCCTCCCATTCTACCCCCGGCAGCTGCTCGCAACTCCATTCGACACCCTCGAGGCATCGAGGGCGTACCAGTCCCGTTCCAATATCACACGAATCGGGCAACGACGCTTCTCTGACGCGTTGATCTCCTTCCCAATTCGCCCGCGGCGGCCGCTCCTGCCACGATATCTGCATCCGAGTGCGCACTCAGCCCGGCTTTCGCTCCAAGGCGGACAACGTTCGAGCCCGTTCTGGGCGTCGACACCTTGAATGCGACGGTGCGCAAGCAACAAGATGGCGCTGCGCGAGCGAATGGAGTCCCGCTCAGGGTGCGGCATCAAGTGCAGCTAGAGCCTTACCCGTACGACGTGCGTGCGCAAGCGCTGGGCGCATTCGCCCTCGTGTGTTCTGGCCGCAATGCAGACAGGAGGAGGGTGCTTGTCTTACGAGCCTGGCGCCGAGGCAAGTGAAGTGGCGAGGGCGATTGGTTCTGCGAGCGCCGCCGGATCGCGCACGGGCAGCCGTACCCTTGGTGCATGGAGCTCCTTCTTGGGAATACAACCTGTGTTCGGTATGTTCCTGGGTACTTGTTTGAATGAATTTCAGTTCGGATATATAACAAAGTTGATATGAGAGTCAGCGATTGCAATATAAGCGGCGAGCATAGGGAAGGCGGGGCATTGAATAAAAATGCAGGCACGTTTCTTTACTGTGGAATTTGATCACCAAGTTAATCACCATCTTTAGGCACTCACAGAGGAGCGTATGGTGTTGGGGGGCGCGTCGAAGCGAACAGTTCAAGCTCGGAAGAAAGCACTTCGGGATGCCTTCAAATCCGGTTCTCTCCACATCTCAGAAGATGAATTCAAGCGCCAGTTGGCCACCATTGATGCAACTGCCGCTCCCTCTGCCGCTAAACCTGCTCCCAAACCGGCTTTCGCTACTTCTGGGGCACTGCCGGCTCCGCACACTATAACCAGTATGTTTGCGAACCAGAAACGGGCCCGCGCACCCTCTCTTGATGATGGAATTGAAGAAATTCACCCCCTTCCTGGTGTTTCTTTCAAACGCCTCAGAATGGACCCGCCTGAGCTTCTGGCGGAAGAAGACTCTTCATCCGACGAATTAGGAGATGAAGAGGAGGAGGATCCCGTGCCGGAGCAGGTTGAGGAACAGGCACGGGAAGAACATGGGGACGAGGTGGTTGACTCCATCGTCTTGGCAGACGATGTTGCAGACTGGGTGGACACGGTTCTCGATGACGCAGCCCCGCGGGACCCCCAAGAACTCGGTGCTCTCGCCGCTGCGTCCCTCAAAACGGCACGCAAGCAGAAAGACTATCGGAGCGAGGTTTTGTTTGCTTCTCTAGTCGATTTTTATCGGTGGATGCCTCGCATGGGACGTCTCAGGGCAGCAGCACCCTCACGCTCATCCGTTTTTTCTGGGACCCACCCTCCCGCATCCTCGAGTTTTCCTTTGTCTCATTAGTAAATTCGCTCGTAATTACACGAAGATATGTATGTAGCCATACCGTTCCTTCATACACATCTTTCTTGGGGCTCCCGGCGCCGAGCCGGGGGTTGCCGACTCGCTATTCCTCGCTTGAATTGAGTGCGCCGGAATTAGAACAGTTTCTTTTATATTTCAGTCTCTATTGATATGTTTCTATGTATGTCTTAAGGACTTTCTCACCAAATTTATCTCACGATTACTTAGCTGTCTCGGCCATCCATTAAGGACGTTTATGTCATGGACTCGGTGCAGGCCATTGCCTTTTTTCTCAGTTAATAATTCTCATTGCGCTCGTCTTCCAGATTCGTGCTGTGAAGTTCTCTCGAGGTCCATCGATTTCAGTCCGGGTTTCAGGTAGTTGATATTTCTCTACGGTTTCACATCTCTCAGAATCACCCAACGCTCGACAACCGCATGTCCGGCGATCCCATCTAGAATCACATCGGCCACAACATCTCGCCGAGCTCTCCTACGGCAACCACAGACTCCCACGGCGATCCCCCTCCTGAGCGACGTGGACGGCAACGGCGAGCGGGGCGGGGCGAGGGTGGGGTGCAGCTACAGCCGTAGATTGTCCGTATAATATTGGGAAATATATTTATTCTTCATTGACTTCTATTGGCTCGATGTGGCTCGTTCTGAGCCCTACGAATGGCTCGATACTGCTCAATATGTCGCAACAAAAGCATCGAGCCAGATCGAGTGAACGGCCATTTTTCGAGCCAGAAAGGTCCGGCTCGATGTGGCTGGGCTTGGCTCGATTTCACTCGATTCTGGCTCGATCCGGCTGCCTGGAGCTTTCGCTGGGTTTCATGCCCGATGCAAGCGAGTCTCCGGCACGCTCGCGGTATTTTCCACTCCGTCTGGCATTTGTGATGACAATAAACAAGGCCCAAGGGCAATCACTTGGACGTGTTGGACTCTATCCTATAAACGATGTACTGTATTTGTTCACGGTCAACTTTATGTTGCCCTCTCCCGCGCAACGAACCAAGATACCATACATGTTCTTTTAGATAACTCGGAAGAAGGTATACAGGGCCGCACCAAAAATATTGTGGCATCGACAGCATCAGCACACGATCTGCTGGCTTACTTTCCACAACGGCTGCAACCATTATTTCGTAACTGTCCTTTCCGCCGAGGAGCAAGGGTGCCCTGTCCCTCACGGAGCGCCCATTCGCCCATTGGGCTTGAGTCAGGCCATACAGACCATACCTACGCTAGCGGTGTGTTAATCCGATTTTTCCCCATGCGTCTGATTAGCTGAATACCTCGCGACACGCACAAAGCTCACGCGCCTAGGACGATCACGTGTCCGTGACATCTAAACCATCCGGATGCTCATCCTCGCGATTATACCAAGTTGGAAGGATGGACGGCGTGTTTCTCATCTACTCTCTCCTCCTCTCTATCCCATACATGCTTCCACATATTTTTCCTCCCTTATTTTCCCTCCCTTACCTATCGCTCGTCATGTACAACTTCTGGTTGCTACATCGTCTCGGACAGCTCTATCAGCTCAGAGTGCACTGGGGATCGACACGCTGGAGGACTGGTCACCCAACAGCAGACGTTTAGCGGGGAACGTCGTCTCCCTATCACGTCTTTGTGCATTTCCCGGCTGGTATGAATTTGACGAGGCGGTTAGCAGTTGGTATGGTTATTTTTTATTATCCATGGACTCTTACATAGTTTCTGGTTTGTATTTCGTTTCCAAGGGCTCTGGTGATGCAGGAGTACGCGTTTCAGCCATCCCGATCGCAGTATATATTCCCTTGCCAATTGAAACAGGGGATATCTCTCTCTTCCCTTCCCCCATCATCTCAGTCCGAACCTGAGCTTATTCTTGTCTATCTTATCGAGCACGAGTGGCCTAGAGATGGGCCAGCTAGACACCGAGTCATTATCCCAAAGCTGAGTACCATTTTTGATTGATAAGTTCGTATATTGTTTCTACCTTGCAGCCTAGGGTATATACATGACCTTCGCCACTCAGGTCTACCCCCCGGACCAACCCCTCTTCTTCAGTGGAGCCCACCGCGAGGGTGAAGGTTTTCCGCTGCTATATACCAGCTGTGTTCCCATTTCTCCTGTCTAGACCCCTATTTTCACCTTGCCTTTGTAGCTTTTCACCATGTCGACCACTGCTACTCCGAATGTTCTCTTGGCCCCCATGCCTTCTGCCCGTTCCTCTAGCGCTCCTCGCTTCGAAGGAAAGGAGGTCACCACCTTTCTCACCAGCATAGTGCAGCATGGAGCGAACGCCGGTATCGCGGACAAGGACCAGCTTGTCTCCTTCATTCTCGACTATTCCACAGAGGACGTCAGGAAGCTCGGTAAGCTTCGTCACCGCGTCGTCCGTGTGTACAACTGGATCCGCCCTTTGTATTATGTTCTCCTCTTCCCTTACGGAGAGCCCGGCTGGCACCCGGACCTGCGGCTGAATGAACCGGACAAGGAACATCCCGCGCGTCTGACACAGACTCGGTTCGTGGCATCATCAGGAAAATCTGAAATGCTATGAAGTGTAAGCGGCGATTATGTGGGTCTTTGAGGGTCTCTGGTCGTCATTGGATTTCTGGGTGCCAACTATGAGTGTCTATGACAGTCTTTCATGGACTATGGTTTCCAAGAATTTCTATGAATGTCTTCCAGTTTGACAGTGTTTCCCTGACTATCTTTCAGGGCAGCCAAATTATTGCCCAAAATTTTTCGAGCCTCTGAGTACGAGTTCCAACGAGTCCGAGGCTGATCATGTTCAAGTTGGTGGGGCCAACATTCACACTGCCGATTTGAACGAAATTGTACAGTACCTCGAGATGCTTCGGTCAGGTATTGCGCCCAGGACACGTGTTGCAAAAGGGGAGCCGAGCTACGCGTCGCCGAATTTGGTCAAAAGTAGAGGCGTGAATTGGAACCAGAGAATGGGTGAGTTCAATAGCCCTGTTAAAAACGCTTCCGAACGCACCTAAAATTATGTGATTCTACCAAGATTTGAGCTAGCAATCAGCATTACAAGAGAGTACGCGTTGCTTCTTCTTCATCAAAATTGATGAGTGTCATTACATGTGCAAACAGCTGTAAGTCTGTGGTGAAACGGAAAAAATCAAGTTAATCAAGTTGAGAAAAAGAGCAAAAAGAGGGAGAGATATCTCATCCTACCTCTCCTGGCTCAAACCCAATGCTTTTTGTGGCTCAAGGACCCTCCAAAGCGGTAGCTGTAGATGGCCCTCGCATCACAACTTTTCTGCTGCAGCCTACTCTGCGCACCTCGCCGAGTTGCGTCACCCATTGGAGCTTGAGCTGCGTGCTCCACTACTCCACAGCGTACATTTTTTTTTATAAGTGCGTCTTTGTCTGTCTTTCTCCCTTACACATATGGCTCATTCCACCCCTCGCGCCCGCAAAGAAAACCCTCCGACTCGGGGCAATCTTCGCCACAAAAATGACTCAGGGCACAAAACCAATTGTCGGCCTCTTCGAGACTCAAATCAGGACAGCGAAGACGATCCCGCGGTTCGCATTCGGGAGCTAGAAGGTGCGTGGCTAATCGATCCCCGTTCGCACCGCTAACATTGCCTTGCAGCTAATCTACGCAAGGCCGAATCGGCCCTTGAAACTGCAAACGCTGCTCGCGATGAAGCGCTTCAGCAAGCAGAGTCACTGGCCACGCATAACGTCACACAACAAACCCGCGCCACTGAGACCCGCCGCCTGGAGGAGTTTCCAACGCCAAGATGCATGATATTCAGACAGAGCTCGGCTTTGACGACGCAAAATGGAATGCTCTGCGGGTGCGTAACACACGAACAGTTTACACGAAAAATGGAACTAGTGCTCCCACATGTCATCACCACCGTGGAGGTTGAACTTGGGTGCTTTTGCGGTCCTCTTCAGGCGGTGCTGGGCAAGCGGGAGATTCTCAACCACACCGTTTCGGGCCAGATCTCCATCCGCACCGAGTACAAATCCTCCCGGTACAACGTGGTTGAGCACAAGGTCAAGCAGAACATTGCTCTCATCGTTGTATGGATCTTCATCATCTTCGGGGAAGGGATCCTCGTTGATGAGTTCCTCTCGGGTGGCTGATTCACCAGTGAACTCCAGGGCACGGTTTGAGGTGAACATTCAAACAAATGAATGATTGAATAAATGAACAATGGAAATAGGGGTCACAGGTCCCAACCCGGAATGAATTGATGGAAAATGAATGATGGTGGTCACTGGTCACAAGGGCTGAAGGTCCGGTCGAAATAGTACAGTATGCAGCTCAATCCGTTCAATGAATCTGGATATTCTGCCTATGTGTATGTCTCAACCAAACCGTAAGTACCAGAGTAAGAATTGAGTGAGAGGTTGTCTTCGACTCATTTGCCGCTGGCATCTCACTGAGGCGCACCCTTGTTATTGGCGGTGGGAGTCCGACCTGGGCACGGAGCTGATTTCTGTGTCAACGTTACGAGAATTTTATTGCATCGGAGATCGTTTTTAGATTCAGGGTCGGCTGGGTGACGAGCTCTACATAACCCCGCCGAGGGAAACAAAATTCTGTTGCAGACAGCATAACAGGACAAGGATCGGTCTGTATGCGGCGACCTCCCATAAGGTAGGCGACATCCGCATCCATCGAATCACGTGAGTCACAGCGTGACACCGCCTTCCCGCCCTCTCTAGTCGGGCACGTCGGGTCTGAGCCACAAACTCAAACCACAGAAAGACTCAGTTTGACCAGGGGAACAATCCTGTGGTGACAGATTTCAATTATCTAGTGTCAATACTGTAGCATTTAATTCAATTCGTACCCACCTGTGACCTGTGACCGCGCCGTACGAAATTCACTTTTCGTATTTGGGTCAGGTCAAGCGTGACACCTGAATTTTTTTCGTAAATCGGCCGAAAGTTGGCAGGAGGCCTCAGATATTCACAGAAAAGGCTTCGGGAAAATGCATCCGCGGCCCGAACACGCTGTACACGGTGTTCTGGAGACACGCCAATGATAAGAACGAGGACGTCGATGTGCCGGGAATCGACGCGCCCGAGGAGTAGTCGTTGTTTGTTTCCCCGAAATAGCATTCATGAGCACTTGTGAGCTGGCGACGGTGGGGGAGAAGGGAGGTGAAAGGAAGTTGACAAGATCACCGATAATGCCGCGGCGCCGCTTCACAAGCAGGTGGCGCTGAGGCAAAAAATTCGATTTTTTGGGCCATTTTCTGGCGATTTTGTGACTTGTTTGAAGTATTCATATATGGCTCCGGTGACCTGTGATCGGTACGAAAAAATTCGTAAAATTTTAGGCCTGTGACCTGTGACATACGAATTGAATTAAATGCTACAGTAAATTGTTTTTAGCATATTTTTAAAAAAGTGTTGGAAACATCATTTCCATTTCGGCGACACGGCTTTGTTCAAAATTTGGTGTTTCCATATAAGGAAACCCTAACCATAGACACATCACGTGCACACAACAAAATGTGTTCTTTTTACCAGTGTTTTTCGCGTTTCTTGTGACTTTTCTGCCTGGCATGCTTGGGTACCGACTGGGCGACTCGTCGCATGTTTTGGTGGCTCCGCCAAATGAAAGGTGCGGACTTAGAAACAACACCTCAAAAGTGCCAAATTCCGTCTCGAAGTTCCTCAATTGAAGATGAATAATTTTTGATTCTCTATCCATACATCCCAACTCGTTTTCCGGGCCAGAAAATGTATTTTTGTGACCAATTTTCGTGCCACAGCAAGATACCAGCTATATAATTTATATAAAACGCTAAAATAAGACGTCCCCACCCCTAATTGCGTAGAATTTGAGAGCCTTGCTTAACACGTCCCGATTAGGCCCAAATGTGGCTGTGCATTCCCATCAAAGCCTCGACGCGTTCCATTCATTATGTGCTACACGCGCTACATCTCATCCTCTTCCTCGTCCGACTCGGAGCAATCGCCCCCCCTCATCAAGGAACCATTCTGGAACATCATCCATGCCAAATTCGACATCACCCTCGTCAAAACGCGTCAAAGTCGGGGACTGCACCGACAAATCTTCCTCCCCTTCGAAGTCGAGTATGGCGTCCTGCACAAGCCAAGAAGGATCGACGAGCTTGACGTCTTCGTCCTCGTCATCTGCGTCTTCCATCTCCAAGTCCTATTCATCTCCTTCCATGTTCTCTCCTGCCCCAAATCTACACCCTCAAACTTCGACTATTATTCCAACGACCATCGATTCGTCTCGTCGCATGGCTCTCCGGGTCTCTATGAACCGCAGATGTGGCAAGACCAAGGTCGCCGAAGTCAGCCCGATTTGGCTGATGACAGTGCACAGCCACATTTCGACCCGAATTGGGACACTACCCAAAAAACTCCTTAGTCCCGCCCAATTGCGGCGCGGGAGTGCTTGTTTTAACATCGATTATGTACTTTTGTATTGTTACCATGCCCTACGGCCGCTGTTAAATGTACAGAACATGTATTTACTCATCCCAAAAATAAGTTGGGGTCTATCGATAGAGAATCGAAAGTTATCCATATTGAATTAGGACACTTGGAGACAAAATCTTGCACTTTTGGGAGTTCCATTTCTAAGTCCGCACCTTTCATTTGGCGGGGCTCACCCAAACATGCGACGAGGCGGCCCAGCCGGTAAATCAAGTTGTCTTATTTCCCTGATTGTGTGATTGTCGTGTTGTCTCATCATTGATTTACCGGATGGGAACGAGCCACTCCACTGGCACGGAGCACAGTACCTTTGTGGTAGTGGTGTTCATGTCGTCCATATCAATGAGGTGCAGGGGATATACACTGCGTCGTAAGACTTGAGTACATACCGAACCCCGAATTAGGGGTTGAGCCCTAGCTCGGGGACCAAAGAATACTCCCGAGATATATCATTCTCGACGTGGGAGATCCACTTTCGAGTAGTTCTAAATCCCGCTGGGTTGCACCACGCCCACGCCAAACCAATACCGCGCGTAAAGCAGGAGAAGAGAGTCTTGATTTTGATTCGAGGAGCACTACTCCTGCGTCATTAGCCTAGAAACTCTAGCTACTGAAACACGCCGCAGAATTTCTGCAAACCAATGTATCATCTGAGAACTTCACAAAATTTGTGGAATTTGTCAGAGAACCAGAATGGAATAATGTTCCCAATTTGGGTGATCATCGCAATGCTCGACTTCTTCTGGGTCAAATTCTCTGAAATTTGCCCCGGAGATACCCCAGGAGCCAAGGTATCATCTGAGAACTTCACGGTGGAATTTGTCAGAGAACCAGAATAATCATCGCAATGCTCGACTTCTGCTGGGTCAAATTCTCTAAAATTTGACCAGGGGCTTCCCCAGGAGCAAAGGTATCATCTGAGAACTTCACAGAATTTGGGGAATTTGTGAGAGAACCAGAATAGAACAATGTTCCCAATTTGGGTGATCATCGCAATGCTCGACTTCTTCTGGGTCAAATTCTCTCAGATTTGACCAGGGACTTCCCCAGGAGCCAAGGTATCATCTAAGAACCTCAAAAAATTTGTGGAATTTGTCAGAGAACCAGAATGGAGTAATGTTCCCACTTTGGGTGATCATCGCAATGCTCAACTTCTTCTGAGTCAAACTCTCTGAAATTTGCCCAGGAGATACCCCAGGAGCCAAGGTATCATCTGAGAACTTCACCCAATTTGTGGAATTTGTGAGAGAACCAGAATGGAACAATGTTCCCAATTTGGGTGATCATCGCAATGCTCGAATTCTTCTGGGTCAAATTCTCTCAAATTTGACCAGGGGCTTCCCCAGGAGCCAAGGTATCATCTAAGAACCTCAAAAAAATTGTGGAATTTGTCAGAGAACCAGAATGGAATAATGTTCCCAATTTGGTGATCATCGCAATGCTCGACTTCTTCTGGGTCGAATTCTCTGAAATTTGACCAGGGACTTCCCCAGGAGCCAAGGTATCATCTCAGAACCTCAAAAATTTTATGGAATTTGTCAAAGAACTAGAATGGAGTAATGTTCCTAATTTGGGTGATCATCGCAATGCTCGACTTCTTCTGGGTCAAATTCTCTCAAATTTGACCAGGGGCTTGCCCAGGAGCCAAAGTATCATCTAAGAACCTCAAAAATTTGTGGAATTTGTCAGAGAACCAGAATGGAGTAATGTTCCCAATTTGGGTGATCATCGCAATGCTCGACTTCTTCTGGGTCGAATTCTCTGAAATTTGCCCAGGAGATCCCCCAGGAGCCAAGGTATCATCTGAGAACTTCACAGAATTTGTATTGACGTGATGCAAGACGCGGATTGAGACCCGAACGGGGTGAGCGCTCCAGGATTGAGGTCTGGGGAGGATACCGTCAAGTTGAATACACGTGAAGGTAAGAGTGAGTAAAGGAAAAGGCAAGTGCGGGCTTCACCGCAGCGTGATCGGGCCCACGGAGTCGAAAGCCAACACGATCGGATCACGGCAACTACTGCTGGGGGGATCAAGTTGATGGATTGCCGACACTGGGCACGGAATTACCCCGCTTTATGCATGCGAGCTCAGATGTAGTGTTGTTCCTAAAAGGCACTCAAACGAAGTGCGCTCAAAAGCACTACCAATTGATGTCATCATTGGGAGTGCTTTTTTAACGTGATGAGTGCTTAGGCACTCACATGTACATCAGACTTTTGACAATTTCCTTGTGACCTTGCACAAGGTCATAAAATGTCACAAGCTCCCGCCAAACTGCCACAAGGTCGCAAGATCACAAGCTGAGCCGTGATTTTCACAAGGTTGTGTTTGACGTGGGAAAGGGTGATGTTTCGGTCGCTTTCCGCCTTCCTGCACGCTTGTGGGGGTGTCAGTCTGGCACTGGCAAGTGCAGGCATGAGGATCGGATACATAGCGCTGGTATAGCTCCTCAATGAAACAATATTTTTCGACACTTACGAGCTTGTTTGACCTTGCGAGCTTGTCGGCAAGGCCACAAGATCAAAAAGATCACAAGATTTTTGTTGATTTGCTGATGTAGTACCTTTACTTCCCACAGTGTGTAAAGTACTTGCGAAGAATCGATTGAGGCGCACCAATGCAGCATGAGACAACAGCAGGGGTATTTTGGCCCGGGGTCGGCTCCATATCCAACCCCCAGTTGGGCACAGTCGAGAGGCGATCGCGACTTCTTTTATGCACACTGTTGTACTTGGTAGCTGTGTGAATAGATTTGATTTTGAAGTGATTTTGAAGTGCGGTACAAGCAGGAGAAAAAATGGCAGGACAATATTCAAAAAATATGTGTCCATTATTCAGCCAGAACAGCCTGTTTCTTGTCGAATATTGGGTGGGCGTTATTCGACAATATCCGGCCAATATTCGGCCAATACACCCTGTATTGGCCGGATATTGTCCGGCGCGATTTTGCCTCAGACTAGTTCGAACTGAAATTTCGCTGGCTTTCGCGCCAGCAAGACCCGGTCAAAATCCGAGCCGTAACGGCTCCACAGGTTCAATTTACTGCTTGGCGGCGAAATCCCGGCACGGCTCGTCACGGTTAAATTGCAACTGTTTGGATTGGTGTGCTGAGCCCGAAACTCGGCGCGCGCGCCGACGAGGTTCAGTTGCGGCTGTGTGGATTGGTATGGAGAGCTTTCAGTCCCCCATGCAAAGGAACCAACCCACCAGGAAACAAACTTAGGAGACAGTTCGAACTGAAATTTCGCTGGCTTTCACGCCGGTCAAAATCCGAGTCGAAATGGCCCCACGGCGTTCAATTGGCTGCTTCGCTGCGAAATCTCGGCATGGCTTGACGCCGAAGCCGCTCGCCGGTAGCTGTCGGCTACGCGCTGAGGAGACATTTCGGCATATGCCCCGTCTATCACCGCCCTGAACGCAGTGACCCGGCGTCGATTTGAACGAAATTCTACGGTACTCGTCATGACCAAAAGTAACCGGAATCACAGATGTCTTCAAAAAGCTCGTTGGCTCTTGGCCAGTTCTTTTCTGCAATTCATGAAGTAATCTCCCCTGCATTATGTCACCGGAAAGCGCCATCCACCATGTCTGCCTTGCAGTAAAAACCGGTGTTCTTATGGATATTTCTGAGATCTTGAAAGCTTGAGAAATACTGTTGGGACAGGTGCCAAGAGGGAAATATGCATATTTTCCAAATTTATTACTGTACTGTGAACCTCGAGCCCAAGTGCCATAAGAGACTTCAAATTCATGTGCCGTAAAGTCATGAGGCTATAATGCATAATGCTCATTTTGCATAGGATTCGGTCATCTACCAACTTGGTAGGCTGGTATTTTATGCATTTTTTTCATAATGCATATTGCATAGGGTTCTGGGTTGTTTATGCAATATAAAAAGCAAAAAATCCGATGTTTTCCAGGTAGTTTCATGCATTCCGGGGTCACAAAGGCGTCCTGTATGGTGCTCATGTCTGAGAATGATCAAGCTCACACTTCAACCACATATCATGAGGGAGACATGATCCATGGTCTTTCCGGCCAGATATCGTGAGGGCGGCTATTTTACGAGCTGTAGTCAAAAGTTGGCCAACACCTACCAAGGCCTTCAGAAAAAACCTCGATTCCGGTTACTTTGCAGCAGAACGACTGGGAGTAGATGGGGAATTTGATGAGAATAAGGAAGAGGACCTCAGTTCCTTGCGTGTACAGCAGAAATTCCGGTTACTTTCGGCAATGACGAGTACATGAAGATCCGGCTAGCAACAGCCGCCTCCGTACATCTACTCCACTCCGCGTCAATTAAAAAAGTTGAGCGTGACGTGTGATCGGCGTGCGTTAAAACACACCTCGCATTTCACATTCAGCGGCTGTTGAGGTCGGCCTTGGCCCGCGGAATTGTGTCACTGCCCACTTTAAAATCCTTCAAAATCTCTTTTACCAGCCTTTGAAAGGAAGTTTGCGTATCAGTAGTTCTGTCGTTTTCTGATACTTCCGAATTTCACGGAGAGCCACAGTGCCCGGCCTGAACTTATGCGGTCTCTGGGAACCCTGTTGAGAACAACTCAGCAATATCAGAGGAATCATAACCACAGATCAACTGACATTTTTTGGGCGGGATGTTGTACGCGCCATTGTCCAAATGTCAGTTGCAGTAGAGGACTGGGTTTGATGGTACTATCAATCGGGTACATACCTTTGCAAAATATTTTTGAGGAAGCTGCTGTGAAGGTGTTTCGGCTCGAAATTCTTGGAAATTTGGAGGGAAGCAAGCCAGACATATGAATCCGACGTATGAATATTTTCAGTGCGCTGCGGACGGAGCCACGAAGCTGCCGACACGAAACATCGAAAACTGCACGTTTGCAAAAATGATGGCCAGCCAAATTGGCAGGCCATCATTTCTGATGAAATCTGTCCAAAACTCACCTTCGATTTTACCTTGTGCTCAATTCTTCTCAGCGGCCTCTAGAAAATGGCAGGCACGGCTCATGTGTCAGGTATGCAATGCCAGAATTTATTCCGAGGCAATTGACGAAAAACTGAGGTCGCCAGATCAATTTTTTACACAGGTACTCCCTTTTGCAAAGGTACCCGATCGATAGTAATTCCTAAATGGGGTCAGGCAACTAATTTCGCCGTGACTACGTCTATTTGTAATACAATAAAGGCGAACGGTTGGGAAAATGGCACGGGACATGAACCCTTTTCTGGGGAGGGCTCTGTGCACGCCGATTTGGCCTCTGCATCTCCCCTCTGTGCATGTCGATTTGGCCTCTGCATCCCCTCTCCTCCATGCAAGCCGATTTGGCCTCTGCATGCCCTCTCTGTGCACACCGATTTGGCTTCTGCATCACCTCTCCTCCATGCACACCGATTTCGCCTCTGCATTCTCTCCCCCATGCATGCCGATTTGGCCTCTGCATTCTCTCCTCCATGCATGCTGATTTGGCCTCTGCATTCTCTCCTCCATGCAAGCTGATTTGGCCTCTGCATCCCCTCTCCTCCATGCACACCGATTTGGTCTCTGCATCCCCTCTCCTCCATGTAAGCCGATTTGGCCTCTGCATCCCCTCCTCCATGCACGCCGATTTGGCCTCTGCATCCCCTCCTCCATGCACACCGATTTGGCCTCTGCATTCCTTCCTCCATGCACGCCAATTTGGCCTCTACATTCCCTCCTCCATGCACGCCAATTTGGCCCTTGTTTTCTTGCCTCTTTTCCTTTTCATCACATTTTTTTTCGTTGACCTGCCCCTGAGGTCTGATCAGCCACTGCTCATACTGTTCAGACATAATGTACCGTGATTAGGTATTAGCAGAGTGTGGTTTTCTCTCTTGTCGAAATTCTCCAAGAGTAGTCAGGGTTGGACCTTTTAGCCGTTCTCTCTTCTCGCTTATGATCGGCACCTTTCCCCCTGGCAGCTTTTGAGGGGTGCGTGACGTGTAACTACTGATTTGAAATAGGGCCTGACTTGGATATCCATTCCCATCATTTGGATGATTTCCCACGCTCGCTGCGGATAAATCCTCCACCACAATAGACCAGATAAATTTCTAGTGTCTACCAATCACCTTCGAGACACTGAAAGATTGTTTCCCGTCTTTTCCCGAAGGAATTTGAGCGAGCAATGTACATATAATATCGTGGGAAATCCAATGGATATCCAAGTCAGGCCCTAATTTGAAAGGAAAGATTCAGTATTAGTCCCATGGAATCACACAGTAGAGGTCCTGGAATATTTTAGGGAATTTACAGAAACAAGGGAAGGAAATCGCGAGCTCGCTGTCCACGGCAGTGAGCGAACTTGATGGGCAGCGACAAGGGTTGATGGCGACATCGGCGGCTTGATCGTGCGATGGACAGCGACGTGATGCGAATGACGAGGCCTGATGGTGCTGTAAAATTTCCCAATGCGGTTGACAGCGAGCTGAGCCTGAGAGTTGCAACCAAGAACACAATTAATACCAATAATTACCGTCATACAGTATATTGCCCATATGGCAGTCATAGGAATTCTCAAGAGCGTCTCGCGAGGCTGTTCGAGAACAGGGACTGAGCGGGGGTGTTATAACTGCGACGCGAAGTCTCTCCGAGTTTAGAGCTTCAAGGAATTTGACTGCGACGCCAGTGTGATTGATAGAGATCTGTAGCTAAACCAAGTTCCGAGCTTACAGCGTCAAGGGTTCAAGTAGTGCTAGTCATACTTTAGATACTGCTGGCTTCAAGTCAATGACGAGCACTTAGGCAGTTCTAGTGTTTTTTTTTTTTTTTTTTGATCTTATTTATTCTCCTTTTGTGCCTAAGGCATATGGTAGAGATACAAACTGTCAACTTGTTAATGCATGTGTGGTCATATTGTTCTGTATCGTTCTACTCGAAACGTTGGCATAGGTAGACTGGTACCCAGCCGACGTGGGCAAATGCCACCAAAGCATGCGGGGAACTCCCGGTGCAGTGATCCTTCTCATGACTTGACATCCCAGTCCGACTTCACGATGCCAGACACCCCCCAATCAGCACCCCCTACCCCTCGGCCGACTCTGATCCTATTCCGAACCCAGACTGATGGAATTCCCTTTCTCGGCACTGTGCAGTGATATTTCCGGTTCTTTTTGGTGGCTCTCGGTTCTAACCCAGACTCTCTCCTGGGTAAACTCCTGGCCGGGAGGCGAAACCGGCGGGAATTTCCGAGCATGACCGCAATACTGCGGAGTTGGAATTTGCGGGCCGCCGGGTTGGTCCGGCTGCGATCCGAAGATAAGATGGGAGTGATGGAGATGGCGTGCGGTGGATGATTATCAGAGGCGGATGGCAAACGTTGCCAAAGAAGGACATAACAGAGCCAAATGATGAGAAATCGGCAGTGAGAAGCCGAAAAGTGTCTAAGGTGTTCTTTTCGGTGGTGGGGGGATTCGAACCTGCGCGAAGGGAACCCAAAAAGTTCCTGTACGTAAGCGACAGGCGACGTGTTGAACGCCGCACGATAGTCCACTACACTATCGTGCCCGCAGTTCTAGTGTTCAGATTCGCTATGCTCAGTTCGCTCAATTCAATTCTTTATCAATTTGATTTTATTCCGTCTCTCTGGTTCCCTCCGTACCCGTAAAATGGGGGGGAACAGTTAACTGCCTACATGCGAGCAATCCTACAGCTTTTACTTATACAAGTTACAAATATTAAAGGAGATAATATCCTCATGGGATTCCGCTCTTGCTCAGTCAGCTCGCAACCTGCATCAGGTCTGGGCGTGCCTATTCGGGTTTCTATACCCATTTTGGTTATATTCTCTGTTCCACACCTCGGCATCCCATAGTCCTCAAGGGCTTCATCGCCGTATGTGGGAACTACTCGGCCAAAAGAGCCTATTGTCAATATTAGAGTATGCGCAGCAATGGCCCAAAGCCCAGTTGATAATTAGTAAAGGGGAGTCGAGTTCCGAAAAATCAGTCATGTCAGCCTGTTTTTTTTTTTGCTCCTCAGAGGCAGACCGGTTACGAGTCTACTCAACAACGTGGTTCGCGGGGGGGTTAAAATCTCTGTGTGCACGTTGGAGGGTGCATTCACCTAGCCGGACTATGATTCGACCAGAAAATGAGTACTCATTCCACTTCTGCACTGGGAAGGGATAAAATATGCGCACAGCCACAAAATTCAAAAAATATTCCATCACGTGGTTCGCCGGGGGTTAAATTTTCTGTTCACGTGCTGGTGGATGCATTCACCCTGCCGGGAATCCGACCACCCCTGGTTTATGGACGCCCCCGGGGCCATGGAACCTCGAAATTTCACCTCCTGCACGCGACCAGGTGTCCTGGGTGCTCACAATTTTTTGTGTGTATTCTGAGCAAGTTCTCTGTGTGTTCGCAATTTGCGCCGTTGAGTCACGCGCTTGAACCAAGGCAAAACAGCTTGTTTTGCCAACAAATTCTTCTCTCTCTTTCGGAAATCGAGAAAGTTAAAAACCGCGAATAAAAGTCATTCCCGCCCAGAATTTCATCAAATCCGTGTTATTCCATGCAACAGCAGCGAAATTGGAATCTGATTAGCTAAGATTGCGTAATAGCGACGCACTACGATCAAGACCCCGACAGACTTTATACAGCGAGGCACGAGTGTCCGTATAAAGCATCTGTCTACGAGAGACTATCCCAAAGTATCCAGCAGGGACTTTGCCGTCATTAACACTTCGCGATCCCGCTAACAAGCTCGGATTTGCCCAACTCGGTGGTAAGCCAGTCCTGACTTTTCCGCCACATCGTCGCCAGCTGATCCACAATGGAAGTACACCCCGTCAAGCCACGCTTGGCCGACTGCTTTTCGAGGTCGGCAAGAAATTGGCGGGATGGTTCAAAAGGTCTTCAAATACTTTGAAGAAATGCTCAAATTTTCTAGGGAGTATAGCGGAACCCAGTCAAATTCCAAAACAGTTCTCCAAATAAAGTCACATTTCACCAACATCCAGAATGTGCTGCAATGGGGCCTAAAACAGAAACAACCAATCCTATCGAAAAGCATTTACTGTATATCTCATTTGAACCATTTCGGCCATTTCGGCCTGGTCAGCATGCAGACACTGACTCTGTTGATTGGCCAAGTACAAGATATCCTTCCCCAGCTCCATGATCATCAACTCTAAGCTTACTTTATAGTCGAATTGTTGAACCGATCTGGATCTTACCCAAACTCAGATTTTGGGTTTCTCGCATTCAAAGCTTCGGAGCCACTGCATTTTGACGGCGTCTAGAGCCACGTGGGTCCAGGTTTGGCGAGCCTTAGCCGAGATCGGTCGAGACGCCTCGGCAGGGTCTGCCCGGCAATGCTGTGCCCAGAGATGACGAGGTGCGTGCGAGGCGGCCTCGCACCACCTCTCTCGAGGTGCGCCGAATCCCCTCAGCGCACCGCGTCTACTGTAGCCACCTTCGTCAGTACTTTTTCATTCCAATACAAGCCCCCGTTGCCCGTTTTGGTCTGCATCAATCAGAGACGCTATCATCCCGTCGACCCTGTAGTGAAGTCGTGCCCTGCGATCGCCAGCGAAGCATGGGACACCCACATTCTCTCTCTTTTCCATCCACACTCGCTTTCATCGCCGCCGCCTTCTCATCTGCTACGATGCTCCAAGTCCCCTCTCATCTCTGACCTGACCCTTCTCCCTAAGCCCGGCATCCCTTCCTCCCCACGCTGTTGACTAGGCCAACAAATGTGAAGGTGTAAATTTAGCCCTCGCCACCGCCAGCCCCCAGCATGACTTACGTGTGTTCCTGTCCTCTACACCCCACGCCCACGAACACTCGCAGTATCCCTCACTTGGTGTACGCCCGCTTCTCTCCGTGTAAATCTACAAAGTGAGATGCTGACTTTTTTTGCTAGGTGCTTCGTATCCGTGTCGCCAACGCCCCAAGCGCGGATTCCCTTATCCCTGGAGCGACCTCACACGTAGAGATGCATATCCTTGGTCTTGAGGTGTGTTTGTTGGCTATCTTTTCGCCCTTTTTTTCCTATGCCGCGCCTCCCCTCCGCCCTCTTCTCATATTCCTTTGCACGGCTTCGAAACATCTGCTAACCCCTTCCACAGTCGCTCATGGTCGTCCCTACACCCTTTCGCGCCGTCTGGGCGCAGGACATCAATACAATTTCGCTCTCGGCGGCCGCCTGTCCTCTGCAATGCCAAACGTCCGTGGGACGTTTCTGGCACCTCCGCCCTCACTTTCTGCCTCCACCGTCGCCTCCCCTGCGCAGACAACCATCTCCTACCCCACCGCCGCCCCCATGACCCGCGACTCGCCTCGCCCCGTGACAAACACTCGACCCCCCGCCTTGCCGCAGTACAGTGAGAAGATCACTGACACCCGCTCCGCATACACGACCCCCACGACAACGGCATGGACCGCCACCGCGTCCCCCTTTCCTGCTGTGTTTGCCCCGACACCTGCGCACCTGTGGCACAATGGCGTGCATCCGCAGTACGGATGACCAGTGCGGCCATACCCGTCGCGCACATGTCCATCCTGACGCACAGTACCCTGCGCAGGCGACCTTCGCGCGTACATGGACTGTTGAAGCAAAACCCCGCGCTGTTCTGCGTTTGCCGCACGTCTGTCGCGACCCCAGCGCCCTCTCCCCGCTTCCCGGCGCACGCAACACGCTGCGTGCTGGACCCTACGGTCGTGGCACCCGACTCGACGACACCCATGCCTCCGCACCCGCAGTAACCCCTTCCCCATCGCACGCGGTGATGTCGACGCCCCCCTTTTCGTGCTCGACTTCCCTTCACCCCTCCAGCCCCCACACACCCGATATATGCCACGTCAAATCCATGCACAGTACCTGTCGCGGCCCTGTCTCAACCCCCACCATGCAAAACCCTAAACCTAACCTGTACACCTTCTCGGAGCTCGGAGCATCGCCCCGCCCCGGCCTCGGGTACGACACGCGCCGTCGCCTCCAATGCACGACGACTCCCAGCACTCGCACCGCGCTTCGCTATTGCGGGTGTGGTGTCTGTTTACACGCCCTCGTCCCCTTCGCAGACGCTCCCATGCTCCCGTTCTGCGCTGTCCCCTTCGTCCGCGCACGCTTGCCCCATCGCGAACGACCGCTTTTCGTGCGCAAGGTTCTCAGCTCTCTGATTGCGCGCCCGGGAGCCTGGGGACACAGTGCGGGGTGGGTGTGGGCTAGACTCTATGCCCCGCGTCGTATTCCTTGCCCCCATACCTATCGTTTTGCGCACTTATTCGGTACATCAACATCGGTGTTCGTATTACTCCTTTTTTCCGTGTACCGTCCTTTAATCAATACATTCTTTTCCATATGAATACATGTACTCCTACACATGAAAATACATCTATTTACATTCACTTATTGCAGAGCTAGAACGGTCGATTCGGTCAGGCAAATTGCAGAGCAGCAAATCCATCGCATTTGAGCCAAGGCCTCGCTACTAGGATACAATTTGTGCTCATGCTTGTCCTACTATCCCCAAGACCTCTCAGTATGGTCGGTTCAACTACATCTCCCCTCTTTTCACCAGCTCATTTCCCCTGCTTAATCTCTGCGTCGACTTGCGCTTTCACATTGACAGCGTCGCCGCAAACTATTTTTGGTAGACGCACATATTGTATATCGGAATTTGCAGAAGAAAAAACCACATGGATTGAAGAGGTCTTCTACTCCCGCTGTCGGCCACTGTTGGAAAAGTAGACGTGGTGAGCAAAGAAAGAGATATAACAAGCGTACACAAAAAGATGACCTCAATTTAACCTCGATTTAACGCTGAACATATGCCGAGACTTCTGCGATCCAGATAATTTGACACGCTGAAGAGATAGAGATGTGGATCAACTGCACCTAGAAACACCAGAAAGTTTTCCCAACCCACGTACACACTGTCAAGAGCAATCTGTACACAATATAGCTCGTAAAGCGTGTGCACGGGTTGCTGTACTGTATCTGTCCCACAGGTGCTGAGCATTACACCACTAATCTCGTCTTGAAGACACTCCTGGGCTAGAGAGTAAAAATTCCGGACAGGATCAGTGTACCTGGCATGGTGCTGTTGGATTTGACCAACCACACATATATAAAACAATATACTTATCGGCATTCTCAGCTAGAGCCGCGGCGTGACATGATCCAGTGTCTTCGTAGTTACTGTCAGAGAGGATTACACGGAAAATACGAGACCTGATACTTGAGGGTGCATGTGCTTTGCCTGCGGATGACAGGTATTTCACAGGAGCGTCGGATCGCTGAAGAGTCGAAGTGGCAACACAATTTCGTCACCGTGACGTCACGGTCACGTCCTTCCCACGTCGACGACAACTAACACACAACTTCAGATGTGTTGTGATCGGTTACAAGTTGCGTAGCATGGTCGAGTCCAGATAGAATACAAGAGATCCTCTGCATACCTCGAGCAAACCTCGGCAGGGTCTGCCGAGGTCCAAATGTGTCCAGGTGTGCCGAGCAACCTCGGTGCAGGCTTGGGTCGAGAAGCCATCAAAATGCAGTGAGCACTTCAAGCAGTTGAATGATCCAGATCTTGAATGTGTGCTCTCTGTTGAAATTTTTTCTACAAGAACTGACACATAGGCCTTCTAGGCAGACTGTATACCAGTATGGCATGTTACTTCCACGACTTCAAAGCTGATCTTGTTGAGGCTGCAAATATGTGCCAAAAAAGTATATCCTTGGCAATTTCTGGTAACAGCAGGGACACAGCAATGCTTTGGATCAACTTGCATGGATTAACATTCGGCTCGGGAAATACTCTGTAGCCCAAATGTATGCATATGAAGCCCAAAGGTTGGCAAGGGTTTCCGGGGATTTATATACGGAAGCACAGGCCATCCATACACAAGCCCTGTGCTGGAAAGAGCTTGGTCACTACAAACACAGTCTCTCTTTGGCCATCAAGGCACAGAGTCTCCTTGCTATTTGTGGTATGTCTGGTTGTGAGACCAATCTTGCCATCATGACTACTCAGGCAGAGGTTAACAAGTGCAAATCAGAATATAGTGAGGCCTGGAAACTTCATACAAAAATACTTCAGATCATTGCAGACCGAGATACCCATTTGCATGCTATGGTGTTGCTGAATGTGGCTGAAATTGAAGTATTTATAGGTGTTCCAAAACATGATGTGGAATGGAATATTGATCTTGCTAGGTCAATTTTTACCACTGCAGGCTACAAGTCAATGATAATCTACTGTGATATTATACTTGCAGATCTGTATCTCAGGGAACAGGATCTACTGGAAGCAAAGACACTTTTTGGAAAGTCATTGAAATTAGCCCCAGAAGATAATGAAATCAAGTTGTTCTGTCTCAAACGATTGGGAAATGTCAACTCTTGGGGTCCAGATGAATCAATACCTGGATGGACAACCATATTTCTCATACATTCTCTTAAGTCGCATGCGAAGCTACAGGTCTGTAGGAAGGATGTATTACTGCGGAGGTCCCAATAAAAGTGCATAATACAGCGCATCAGATATGATATATGATGGTACATGGATGTGTCCCGTCGTATATGTACGTGTCGCTGTTGTACAATCCTTCTCGAACATGCGATCCTAATTCACTTGTAAGCAAATGAGGATTTGATTTCACGTCCCGAACATCCAGCAGTGTCTTGGGAATGTCACCAAATGGAAGGGTGACCTCGGGGTGATGGATTAGACGTGCAAACCCTTCCCACAATTCCCTTTCCCAGTGAAATTTACATTCCCAGCGTGTCTTGCAGTCTTGTGATTGAGAAATCTTCGGTGTGCTAAATGCAAGGTGGGCACGATGTTTCCGAATTTTGTCTTTGGTCTGCGAGCGCCCAGTCTCGGGCTGATACGTGGGAACTAACTGCATCATGCCGACTGTGCGACAGGTGTGCCACACATTTTAATCCGCTGCCGTGTTCCCTCCCCTCCCAGGTGCCGAAATCACCCAAGAGCTCCTGAATCGGCCCGGAAATGACCGAGAACGATGCATCAAAGCATTACGTCTGGATCAGACGGCACGGTTTTCCAGGTGTTCCGAACATCCGATTTCCGTTTCAACTTGGGTACGTTCCGAAAGCCCTGCTTAACCGCTTTCTAACGCACCCACAATCACAAAGAGCCGTCCAGAAACGAGCGAGAAACAAGGAAGACAAAGTGGTCTCTCAAAATTGTTTTTGTTTTTCAAACGTGCTGACTGTCATAAATTATGCAAACAGCTGTAATATTCAAGTAACGATTTATTGTAGACTTTACAACTGTTCACGTAAAATGTAGTCAGATATAAAAACGGGAACTGACCACGTGACGTTCATCGAGGGTGGATGGGGTGTACCTTAGGTACTACCTTAATTCATGGCTTCTGCGAGAGCTCTGAGGAGATTTCAGAGAGCCGTGGACATTGAAGGTTTTTACGCTACTTCTCTGGAGTCGACACTGCATGTTTCTATGCAGGGTGTATGAAAAGTTGGGGCGCACATCAAGCGCACATACCTTATCCAAAGCCTCATCCCAACCTCATCCATTTGATATGATAAGTAAAGGTTTGGTTACACTGCGGACCGACTTCCGCGGATCAGCGCTGATCTATCAGCCCAACGGGTGACGTCACCGGTCACATCCGTCACTGCCGTGATCTGCCGTGATCGTGTTGAGAAATGTTGTCCGACATAAACTTATTTATTGCGATACGACCCTCGGCGCCTCATTTTGCGCGCAAGTGAGAGGCATTTATGGGTGTCGCTCGGACATTGCGACCAACAGAGTGAGCGAGAGCGAGGTTTCACAACTTTCAGTGGTGCCGGCACGCCCATGTGCCTGTGTGTCGATCACTGTGTGCCATTGGTGTGCCGTGGGACCGCTCCAGTTGTGACGAAGTATTAAAATATGCCCGAGTTGTCACCCCCCGCAAAACCCCTCCCGCCATATGCGCCGACCTTGGTTCCAGGCACCCGTCGCCCGCGACGTCAAGCCGCCCAAGGACGGCAAGTTCGAGAGCCTCCCCCGCTCCTTCGCTGCCGCCACATACGCCAACCGCGATATTATCCCGGACGCAGAATCTCTCCTCGATGACGATCCTTTTGCCGACCTCACTGGCGGACCACGCGGCGGCGCTCCCCGGCTACAGGACCCCACGTTCCCGCTCGCAAAGACACTTCCACGCTCGCCCCCGAGCCAGCAGTACGCTCCAAAAAAGCCCAGAACAGTCTCAAAAACGCATACGAGGCCCACCCGTGCGTTTAAGCCCCGCCCGTCTCTGCCCTGGCTGCACGCCTTGGCCACAATGAGCCAGCATAAGGTGTGCATGTATCGCGAGCTGATCCGCCTGGCATTTCTTGACGGTTTGTTTTGATGGCACTATAGATTCGTCGGAGCGTCGACACCGACCTTCCCTCGGAGCTGCGGGACATCGAGCCGGATGTAGTTTCTGCAACACCTCCCTCGCAAAAATCGAAAGAGGAGATTGCCCCGAGCACAAAAACAGCGCCTGCCCGGTCGGGAAAATTCTTGGACCTCAACCTCAACCTCGAGCCCGGGCTGGACGTGGATTTTGAATGGACAATTTTAGCGGATGGGATGTATCATGCAGCAGGAGGTGCGTTCTTCCTGAAAATTTTCTCTCTTTTCCTTGTCGTCTGATTTTGTTCCTAGCCGCCCTCGCAACCAGTGATGCAGAGAGCACTCGACGGAAAAATCCTAGATTGGTTTCAACAGGTTACAGTAAGAGGTCTTAATTTAAGCTGGCTTGCAACGCGTGGGTGAAGTACTCGTAACCCAGTTGCAAGCCAGGCTTATCAAGCCATTCAAGTCTGTGCCATTACGACCTTGAGAGCTGGTCTCTCAAGTCCTCTTAACTTGCACGGGCGGCGCGGATAAAAAAAAATTGTATTGCTGAAAATTACATTGAAATCTACGCGCTACCCGGTTATCCTTACAGAATTCTACAAGATGTCAACCGAGCACGATCACCATTACAGGGGGTCGAACATACAAGACGCTGGCTTCCGTGAACTGGCCGGCCGTTTAAATGGCGGGACCTCTGGTTAGAACCTCGTGGGACCTGACCTAGCCTCTTGTAGACAGACGCTCTATCAAAATCAGCTCGCACCTCGCTTGTTAGACAAAACAGAACTAATGTTCTGTTTGTGAAAGAGAGGTGAGGCGTGCTCTAAAACAGGGAGTCCAAACCAAGAGGTGAGCCCGATCTAGATCTCGTACATCATCAGAAGCACACCCACCCCCCCAAATAAGGCAAATGTTGGGCAGCTGTCAGTCAGTGGCGGCGATCGGCCATCTTCGGCACGGGAGTAGCGTAAAAAATTCTTCCTCTCGACGCGTCGTGTCTTTGTCGCGTTGCGCGTAGTAGCACCGACAATACAACCCATTTGAACACATTCCATTGTCTTCCGAAACTGCAGTCAACATGGCGCCTCACTCCAACTGTATATAATGCACCCCATTCTGTCCATATCACACCGACTGTATCGTCATCTGGGGCACCACCAACTGTATATTCACCACAATATCTTGAAAGAGGGAGCTATAGGCAAGGGACACGAGAGGTTCTTTGTCCTCGGTGCTCTCAATGGATCAATCATGGCTTCGTAACTGGATATAGTTCTCTTGATAACCATTTGGGCGGCCAGAGGTGTCACCGCATTGAGCCGACTGTCACCGCTGGTGAGTGATTTCTGGTTCGGCATTTTATTTTATTCTAATAACCTGTAGATATTCGCCCAGCCCCGTTTGTCAGTCGGGATGACCACCAGGCTGCTTTGGTCCCACCAGTCTTCTGGAGCCCGCTCCCATCTGCAGACCATCCGCGCCAGGTCTTCACTTGTCCCGGAGCAAGTTTCTCTTGGCAAGTGCCGTCTATATTTCGGACATACCCATTTCCCATCCATGATGCCGGTTCTCGCCATAATCCCGGATACTCCCTCTTCGGAGTTGATGGTGTCGCGTCGCATCTGCACCTTCGATCATCTCGCTGCTCCGGTTCCACCTTCACCGAGGGTAGCGGTTGCACATCCTGCCGTGGCTTGGGGCCGTCCATCAACATCGTAATGTTGTGGGCATCGGAATCATTTTCTCATCGGCCGGTTGCACGGCTCAACTATGATCAGCTATTGGACAAGCTTGATACGGTTAGTCGGCAGCTAGAGACAGAGAGATTGAAGGTACAATTGGTCTGATTTGAACTCAACTTCGGCTGACCTTTTTTGGCAGCGCTTGAATCTTGTTAAATCATTCCAAAGAGCACGCAATCGAAACACCGAGTCTCAGCGACTGCTTGACCTCATCTCGACATCAGATGTACCTGGCCTTTCACGGATCCTATCAACTGCGAAGAAACAGGGCTGGGGACTGTCAAAAACACACGACTATTGTCAACGCGCACTTGCCGGAAAATATCGCTCCCATAACTATTCATCATTCGACATTGATCTCGCAACTCTAATGTACGAGTTGGGGGGCGGCGCTGCCCTGTATGCGCTAAACCATGCACCAGCCGCACTTCCAGGTCGCCATATGATCGCAAATGCCCGGCGTGAGCTTTCCCTCCGCGTTACCACCGGCAAGGTGAGGATGCATGACGCTCTTGAAAACATCGAAACTCTTTTCAAAGATGTAGAATGTGACGATGAGTTCCCCCAAGTCATCCACACCCTCTGCCAAGATGAGATCGCCGGTGACGGCCGACTCTGCTATCTGGAGAAAACAGATGACATTGGGGGTCTATGCGAGCATGCGATCATCGAATTAGAGACCCAGAAAATGGGCTCTGATTTGACATCGATCCAAGCAGCCGTGAAGGCGATACGCGAGGATCGGGTTCACATTGGGAAAGAATTCAGCGTCGCGGAAATTGCGAGACATTCAGGGACAGACTATGGAGCAAAGCCAGTCCTCCTGATGCCGACGTGCAAGCAGAGTTCATGGCAAGCTGGTGCACAGATCTTGCAGAAACTCTTGCTCGCATGGAAGATTTCCCCGCATGGTGAGAAAAAACACGGCCCAATTAAGTCGCTATCGTCGGACGGTTGTCCTAAGCGACGTTTAGCGCTGTACCTGCTGTGTATGCATCAGGAACTGAAGGAGGGTGACCCTCTCTTCAGCTTACTCGGTGATTTGGCCGGCCTCAATTTATTCACGGGCAAGGACGGGATAACTTTGGATCCAGACATCAAGCACATACTCAAAAGTACGTTTATCTCTGTATCATTTCCCTCCGTAATAATTATTTGTGCTAGAACTGTGTAAGGCACTTTGTTCAAAGATCGGTGTCATGGTCGGGGACGTAACCATCAATATTCATTTATTACCGCAGTGGTTGGAGCGCCTCTCCGGGCATGACTGGTCGGAGGAGAGCATACATTCATTGCTCAATCCGAAAGATCCCCAGGATGTCCCGCGCGCCGTAAAACTTCTCTGTCTCATTGCCGATCTCCGAGACCTCGATTCCACCGACTTTACCCCTTCCGAAAAACACACACACCGCGCTTTCTGTCTTCTCGGCGAGGCAATATACTGCCTTGTAGAGCCCTTCATCAATCCGACATTGTCGATCTCGCAGCAGCTCGTATATCTGGTAAAGTTTGCCCATCTCGCATGCGCCTTCTATATTCGGCACGAGGCGAGCTTTCTTCCCGGGCAACTTTACGGCGATCTTCAATGCCTTGTCAAAAATTTAATTTTCAAGATCGCACACACGAAGGTCTTGAACCCGCTGCTGAAGATCTTCCTCTGTTTGCTGGGGGACGATGTTTTGGAGGTGCTTTTTGGCCGCACCCGAATGATTGGCGGCTGGATGGTAGGGGGAGGAGAGTGTTTGGGATCAAAATAATATTTGGGTGCAAAGCGCTTGGACTGATCATGGATCAGACTCAAGCCAAGGGTGTGTAGTCGCGAAGGGCCGGAGGCTCGAAAGGGACGGAGTGGGAATGAGCCATGTGGAGTGGTTGAGATAGGTAGAGGATTCGTGAGACGGGAGTTTCGATGTAAAGTTTGTACGCGTCGCTGCGCCAGTGGCCGAATAGTTGAATCTCGTAGTCGTTATACCCTGCGGCGGCAGCTTCCGTGGCGGCGCCGGGCGGAGGCTGTGGCCAGCGAAATTGTCAGGATTGAGCCCGCGGCGGCGAGTGCAGTGCGAAGTCCGCCAACGAAGGTTTTGTAGAGGGAGCTGGACAGACGAAAAGAAATCTGTTGGTGGCAACACGAGAAGGGCCATTCGAGAGTATCTTGGGAGGAAGACTGGTGGGCACGACGTGAAAGACGTCCAATCAGACCGGGACTGGGACGTGCAAGGTCAGCGGTGGACAAGAGCGCACATGTGAGAAGCGGGGCGAGCATGTTGGGGAAGGGGAAGGACGGGGATTCAGATCTGACAAGTTGTAGTTTCCTCAGCATGTCTTTTATATAGCCTCAAATATTTTCAGATTTTATGGGGCTGGAACCAGAAGTGGAATCGATTTTGGCGTGGAATTTGGCAGTGTCACAAAATGTTCCTTTTCATTTCTTTCGTCCGTTTTAAGCTTTTTATAAGGCTCAAATTTGGCCCACCAATATCTACTGTACAGTTTCGTTCAATTCTCCCTGGCTGTGACCCGTGACGGAGAGATTCGAACCTGAGATTTCGAAAATGGGCCGAGGAAAGCGTGACATCTAAGAAAAATTCGAAAATGTTTATGAATTCATCCCAAGATAGTACCTCTGCCTCCCAGATGCTTTGAGCCATGCACAAATCAGACAAGGTTGCGTTCCGAAGCAAAATGGCGCCGCGCGCGAAAATTGTATTTTTTGCCGATTTTGTGACTTTTTTTTGACACATTCGAATGCTGTCCTATTTTGTTCAATTCGAAAGGCGGTTCGGGGTGTGACATTGTCGTATGGTGCAGGTCACCTAGTCACCGCTACCAAAATTTAGTGGCCAAATCGGCTAGAGAAAATCTTTTGAATTAAGTGTACCTCTGGAGGGATTTTAGGCGTACTTTTGAATGTATTATGGACTTTAATTTGGCTCAATGAGCGCAGCGAGCTCGCGTTTGGAAAGTAACCGTGATGCTGGGGATGAGTAGAAATCTGTAGCGTCAGTTTGCACCTATTTACGGCTCTGACAGAGCTTTTTTCAATATAATACGTGCATGTGGCCAAATCGGCGGGCAACTTTTTTTTTGCTCACTCAGTTTTGCAGTAAATAAAAATCCCTTTTACAGTTCTTCTTGAACATTGAAATGGAGCACATTTGTAAGAGGGATAAGAAATCAGATCAAATTTGAAGCCGCAAAATTTCAAACATTAGCATGTGGTGACTAGGTGACCTGCACTGGTGCAGGTCACCTAGCTGCCGCTACCAAAAATTAGTGGCCAAATTGGCCGGAGAAAATTTTGGCTCAGGACACAGCCACAATAGGCACTATTTTTCATTATTTCCACCGCTAGTGGCCAAATTCATGTGCCATTTTTTTTTACCTCCCTCAGTTTTGACTCAAATGGAAATCGCTCTTTAGGATCTTCTTCTATCGTCAAAAGAAACACTTTCTAAAGCGGGATAAGAAATCTGGCCAAAACTCGGCCCGGAAAATCTCAAGCACGGGGTAGCGGCAGCTAGGTGACCTGCACCATACTTCATCCGAAAATAATCGGGTCACGCGTTTCATAATGGCCCGCACTGATGGGCAGCTGGGGAGGTCAATAACGCGACCGAAAAAAATCTGAATAGGTGGAAATGACCGGAATCGTGAGGGCTATGTATTCATTGCGAAAAAAGACAACGGCTCGGGTACGAAAATGCAGCCGATTTGGCCAATATTATAGTCGGCTAAATTAATTACAAATTTAAACCGTGCCGCCAAATGTTGCCCATGGATATCAGTCAGGGCTGGCACTTTTGCCATTGGTTTTTTCAGTGAAAGCAGTACTCATACCTACCTCTTCCCTCAAGCTTACAAAAGTTCCCCATATTGAATCATCCTCACACACAAAAATTCTGAATTAATTCCAAATTTAATATGTGCCACCAAATTAATGCCCATGGCGCTTGCCGCCGCTACCGATTGAATCGATGAATCTACAGGAGCTCTTCAACCGAACTAAAAGAGTTTCAGCCCATTTTTTCCATCGCAAGTCTTTCCGTTCCATCACGAGCTTGTATTCAACTGGATCTTGAATTGCCAGCTCCTGTTGTGTACGGAAACCGTTGTCGACGAACTGGAAGAGGCCGCCGGGACTGAACCCAGTGGAAGAGATGCGTTCGTCTCTAGGTGGCCGCCCTTCGTCGCGTCAAAGCGCCCGAGTGACACGTCCTCCCATCTTCAGGAACCCGTGCTTCTTTGCCACGGCGCGGAGGCTCATCCCTTCGTACTTCCAGCGCTTCGTCTTCTTGGCGAATGCAAACATGTCCCCGTTATACGTGCCAGGGATGTTCACGACAAAAGACCATTGTGCGCGCTTCCGATACGATCCCGCGATCTCGTCTATCATGGAGGCGTATTTGAGGGAGCAGTTTGGCTTGAGGACGCAGTTATCGTACCCGTAGCAGTTGTGCCCCACGAGCCACCCGGGGGAGTGCGAGACCACTCAGAAAGTGTGTTACTCGGGGAAACTCACAACGTCCTCCACAATGAAATCAAAGAAGTCAAAAGAATCCAACGAACCTTCGACCACCCGTTGCGCTATGTAGCCGTTGATACCCATCGCTGCCACCAAGGTGTACCGAATGCCTCTGATGAAGAAATCCTCAAAATCTGCGGGCATTCCGATAGGTGCGCGGCTAACGGCGTGCCATGCCCATTAATGCCATCAATTCGGGCTTACATAAGGGTGCGGGGTTCCCACGCTCTCCATCTTACGGACACTGGGCCGAGTGTCTTCTCGGCCCGAGATTCAATCATTTCTTGGGCGCTTTCCGGTATTAGAGTCCGAACATTCCGAGTGTTCTTCTCGGTCCGAGATTCGTTCCGGTATTCTATAAAACGCAACACTGGGCTGAGTGTTCTTCGGTCAGAGCTTCGATGATTTCTCATTAAGTAGGCCGTACCGCAACGGGCGGAAACTGTCCCCTGGTCAATACCAGTTGTCTGTCGGAGTCAATTAGCACAAATTCAACTGAAAAATGGCTCACTGACTGGCCGGCCTTACACTCTCAATGCACCGATTTTGATGTGCCCGTGCATAGCCCTGACGGGGTTCGAAACTAAAGATGGGACCATGCATCAAATTCAACAAATATTGTCCACAATGTTGTCCAAAAATTATGTCCATACCGTACGGCGGCTGGACTTGACTGCATGCGTTCAACAAATATCATTAGTAAATGCTGTCCACAAATATGTTCACTATCAAAAGTCACACGCATGCATCAAATCCAACAAATATTGTCCACAAATGCTGTCCACAAATATGTTCACTGTGCAGTAAATTCAACAAATTTTGTCACCAAATTCTGTCCTCAAATACAGCAGCTGGACTTGCGCTAAATTCATCAGGAAGTATTTATGGATTGGCGAAGTCCGAAATGTTGCCTTCCGCCTGAAGCAAGCTGGGATTGCAGTTGATGATGATGATGTGGTCCTTGTGCTCACGAAGGGCCTTCCCGACTAGTGTTGCCATGACTCAAAAAGTCGAGTCACGACTTCTTAAGGCGACCAAGTCGACGAGTCGACTCCATAGAGGTTCACCCTCAAAATATCATTATGGCACAAAGAAACAAAAAATCCGACCATACAGAGGATATGAGTCCAGTGAGAAAGCCAATTGAGTCGCAACTTCGGTTGTGAGATAGGGGTACCCATCAGAGCACGTGACTGATTTATTGATTGCATCAGTGATGTCCCCAATTTTTTCCGGAAGAAATTCTATTACGTGAAAGGATCAAAAATACCGGTACTCCGTTGGCTGTGGATTTTCAATGCAAATCGAATGAGCCTATTTTGAGGGGCCTTACATTCTACATCCTTTTATTTCCCTCACTCCCCTTCTGCCCGCGCTCCACTAACTAACGCAATATTTTGAACCCAACCTTGCCACCAGACTGTGCACGCTGTGGTAGCACGCACTCGCAAACTGGTATAACCGCTGAAGCGGCGCCCCGTCCCAGGCTGGGCTGCCCACAGGAGCGGGTATGCACAAAATGCAGTCCGCGTGTGGCGGATGTGGCCCGCGCCGCGCCCTCTGCGAGCTGCGGGGCATGCGGCAGCCTGTGCACCCAACGGCGCGCAGCGGCGCATGTGCCAGTATTTGAGATTACTTGAGATTAGATTGATTAGTGGTATAGTCGAGGCTTTCTTGCTACACTACATTAATCGAGACATTTGATTTCACGGCTGCACCCAAGTGCAGCGTTTCACCAGGCTCAAAATTCCGGAAACCAAGAATAATCCTGTTTTTTCCTGCGCTCTGAATGCAAAATTCAAGCGAATCACCTGATTTAGTATGGAGAGGTTATGGCTGTCTGGAACAAATGCAAAATTCAAATGAATCACCAGGAAAATCACCTTTACTCATTATACTATTCAGTGTTGGCTCGGTGGAACTTATCTGAACGGGGCGCACTGGCCGCAAGCTGGGGACAGCACGCGATGTCTTGTGCGATTCGGACTTTTAGAGTCGTCGCAGTATGCGTATGATTGTTTGTGTCTTGTAGCCATCTGTATTGTGTAGCTAGAGCGGAATATATATGTTTAATATGCATCTTTCGAGTAGTCTTTAAGTGTCTTGAGGTGAAGCTTGAGCAAAGTAGGATTCGTCTTTCACGCAAGACAAGACATCTTGGGAAAGAGAATCGAATCTGCTTTGACAAGACTTGGCATCTTGGCCGAAATTCCGTCTTTGATGTCCTTGGTGTCTTGGACAAGACGCCAAAGACGTCAAAGACGAACTTGCAGTTTTACTGATGCGCTCGCTAACAGAACTGATCAGCGAAGGACGACAGGGATCCGACGCCGCGTCGGAGCACAGGGGTCGAGGAGGGCCAGCATTTGGAATTAAGGATGAGGAGTTTGAAGTAAAGTTAAGTTATTAGAGGCACAGAGAACGCGCCGAGCAGGAAACGATGGTCTCGAGAACACTGATGGGAATGAGAAGCAGAGATTGTCGTTCACACGCCGTCCTTAACTTACCGGCGGCATTCCTTCTTGGGACAGAAGCGGTGCTGATCGGGTGCACGGGCCACGCTAAACCGATCACTGCTGGGTAAACACGTATATTCCGGTGGCTACTTCGGCTAAGCTACGCGGGGATCACCATCAAGTACATAAATCAACCATGACTAAGGCTCCAACTGTTTTGGTTTAGTAAAGGTTTTATACCAATAAAACCGTTTTTATTTTCATTTAGTTTGCAGGGGGGGGTCTCAAACAGTAAACTGGTCTGGGTGGACGCTATGGAGGACTGGAGCGAGCACATCGAGAGGGCCAGCACCATGGACCAGCGGCCGCTGACCGTCGAGCTGGAGCCGCAGGACGCGGCGCAATGGGACGAGCCTGTGTCGTCTGCTTCCTGGATGGACCCGGAGCTGCAAGAGCTGCAGGCGTTGTACGATCGGGGAGAGATTCCAGAGAACGAGCGCGAGGAGTATGCGAGGGTACTCGCTGATCTGTGGGCCTGCGAGCTGGAAGACTAGTGCGTGCGAGCGGAGGGCTATGTGTGGAACGAGGAGCTCGGGGAGTACCTCACAATTCTTCATGCTTTGTCGCTCTGGGGCATGTGATTCAAAATGCGAATTAAATCATTCAACAGTGTTTGAAACGGCATTGTGGAGCATGTGGATCAAAATGCCATTCCAAGGCATGTGATTCAAAATGTGAATTAAATCATTCAACAGTGTTTGAAATGGCATTACGGAGCATGTGAATCAAAATGCCATTCCAGGGCATGTGGTTCAAAATGCGAACATCTCAGGGGAATCATTCAAACCTTAAATATGTCAAGTGCTCCCCTATCCCTCCTGCTCTCGGCTGAATTAAATCGTGAGGCACAGAATTCAAAACGGCATTGTGGAGCATGTGGATCAAAATGCCATTCTGGGGCATGTGATTCAAAATGCGAATTAAATCATTCAACAGTGTTTGAAATGGCATTACGGAGCATGTGAATCAAAATGCCATTCCAGGGCATGTGATTCAAAATGCGAATTAAATCATTCAACAGTGTTTGAAATGGCAGGAATTGGAGAAATTCCCAAAATCCCTTGAGAAAAACGCGATCTGGCCACAAGAATATTTGTAGCAAGATGGAACTTTTCAAAATTTCAAATTTCAAAATTCTTTTCAACGACTCACGTGGGAATTTTTCTGGAAATGCATGCACAACACTTTCAGAGTAGGTGACTTCTGGTCTCACATCGATTCATTTGAGATACGGGGCAGATGCCATGTGTGTGAAGTTCCAGATACACTGGAACATATTGCGTTAGAATGTAATGTACATGGTCAACAAGTAATTTGGAACCTAACGCGAGAACTATGGACGAAGAAATTTGATTGTTGGCCAATATTGAACTGGGGCCTAATTTTAGGGTGCAACCTCATAAGATTCAAGGCCACCACAGGAGCCCCGCTCCTCGAAAAGGGGAGACTTTTTGCAATACTCGTCTCTGTTGCATGGCCTTTGATATGGAACCTTCGGACAGACCGAGTGATTACTAGTCCAGGCAGGACTCATGCAGAAATTGAAATTCATAACCAGTGGTTGAGAGCTGTCAACCGCGCCTTGTTACGTGACCGCCTCTTAACAAGCAAAATTAAATTTGTACCACTCGCATTGAATAAACAACTTATCTTGAGAACATGGAGTGGTCTACTTATGGACGAGGACTCGTTGCCAGAAGACTGGACGCACGAGGGGGTTTTAGTGGGTATACGGCCCATGAAAAATAGGCATGGAATAGGATAACTGTTGGCCGGAGTCCCACACTACTGGTTTAAATTGTGCGTAATGGCATTTCCTTCTGGAATTTTTTTTTTTCAAAATTCCTCCATACAGAATGAGGAAAATACGACTATCTTCGTGTTATATGTAGTAGCCAAATTTTCGGCAGACTGCGGACGCTGATCCGACGGGCGGAAGAAAGACTTGCTTAGTTTCCGCCTCAAACGTAAGCGCCAAATCGGGAAAGTTTTTTCGGCACATCGGCACACTTCTTTTTTGCCGAGGCTCTGCCGTTGATGACGCACTGACCATTTTGAAACAAGTCGCGCATAGCTTCAGGGCGAACCGGATACAAGGGCGCACAATATTCATTTTTTCACCCATGCAGCGATACAGATCAAAGAGATAATGGTGAAAGGATTTTTCAAATTCCGTGCAGGCCGCATCGTGCATGGTTCATGAAGGGAAACTGCAAGTTTGGAAACAAGTGTGCGTTAGCGCATGTTCCTTATGAAACCATGGACACGAACCCCAAGAAAAACAAACAAGGTGGCCCAGATGGCCTCCCGACGCAGTCACGAACGGGCGTATCGGATTGCGTCGTTGAGGAGAGGGGGAACGTCGTATATGCTTGGTTCGTCAAAGGGAAGTGCAGGTATGGCCAGAAGTCCAGCCAAGCCATTGCCGCAGAACGTAACTACAAAAAGGCGGACCATGGTGCTCCCTGGATTGCCAAAAACGGTGACAGACGGGGCAAGGATGGGAATCTTGAAAGTGCCTGGACCTGGTTTACGTACCCAATCCACCTGGGGCACTCAACAAAATATCACAGCCTGCACCGGCGCATATTCTGCAGGACATTAGGCCCTTTAATCCCCTCGAAGGGACCGCACAGCTCCTCGCCGGTTATGTCCGTACTCAGTCGCCACCGTTGACGGGAGGTACTCTCAAGGACCTCGGCCCACTTTATTCGCGCCCGTCATCCTCATTCCCATATCCCACCCGCCTTCCCCCTCCTCGGACGCGAGCCATGTTGGAGGGATATGACGAGATTGGCCGCAAGAACCAGGGTGGCAATCGCAATAGGATCTTTGGCGAGCCTGGAAAAGGGGATGTCGATTTGGATCCTGCAGACCTTATCCAGTGATGCCTTGCAGATCTCTTGACGCCGGAGGAAAGGCGCCGTCGGATGTCGAAGGTGAATTTGGAGTAGTAGTTGAACGAAAATGATGTGCGTACACGGTTGCAGTAGATTATTTTAGTATGCGGACGGAGGATAGAGGGCGTCATACATCATACAACGTGGTGAACAGTGCGTCATAATCACGCTGGCTGTCCGGTGGCACTGCGCCGGTCCGAAAATGTGCAGTTTTCGCGCCGTCACACCCTTTGCAATGAGCATTTTACAACGAATTTTTGCAAACTGTGGCTGTGATGTGGCCCATTTTATGTACATCCCAC
Organism: Mycena olivaceomarginata; assembly: GCA_029378375.1. NCBI lineage: Eukaryota > Fungi > Basidiomycota > Agaricomycetes > Agaricales > Mycenaceae > Mycena > Mycena olivaceomarginata. The sequence goes on along the minus strand of JARKIC010000231.1, from coordinate 316,524 downwards.
ATCCCCAAAGGACGGGTGCAAGACGCCGTGCAATCGTTGCGGTGCTGTTTTATTTGCGGGTATTGCTTTCAACTCAAAAAATGCTCAATCGGTGCCGTTTTCGAGCCATTGGATGGCTGTTTCGCATTGCACAAATTGATATGGCATCAATCGTCCCCGGTTCCTACTCATGAAAAATGCGAGTTACCACTCTAATTTCTTCTCAGACCACTTGAAAAAAGTTTTGCGACCACCAGATTGCGGATATTCAGATCAAATTGGATAGCAAAGATGACTCGAGTACCAATAACAGTTGACGACGTGCATATGTTCAAAATAGCGCTGCCGCGACTCGGCTCAGCTTAGCTAGCCGATTGAGCAGAGCCGAAAATTAGCTGAGCCGAGCCGAGTCGCCAAAAAAATTCGAAAAGATGTAGAAGACCTTCAAAAGTATCCCAGCATACACAGTTTTGCATTTAGAGAAGTATTGCGGCTGGGGCTCAGCAAGCCGTTCAAACGGCTCCGGCATTGAGCCGCTTAAGCCATGGCTTCGCCTAATTTGGATGATGGCGGCGTTTTAGGGCCGTAGCTGTTCCCAAAGGGATAATCAGAGGTCCTATTATGGAAAGCGAGAGCACGCTTTGAAACAAATGATGGAATCAGGTGCCGATTAATGGCCGTCAATTGCCTAAATCGGACAGAAGGTTGAATACAGTATATTTTCGTTGGTCTCCTCCAAAGAGGACCAAAATATTCATTCCATAGACCTAAAACCTGACGGCTTACCTCTCGCTCCTTCCCAGGTTCGAGAAAAACTGCAAGGGATGACTTTCTTCCCAATTTCCGCCAGTACACAGCCAACAAATTCTAGAAAATGTGGCTTTGCAGCCGGAATAGGTCCTCATGGACTTCTTGTGGAAGAAAACGAAATATCAGACATAAATTATGTCTAAAATACCTAATTCATTAATCCTGGATCTCCGAGATGCCCGACGACAGCAGAATAAAGGACTGGGCATAGGACGCCCACTAAAATTTTGGTAACTTCACAGAAAGATTACTAACATATCATAATAACACCCGAAGATATGAGAATAATGCAAAATGCTGGAGCATTAACTTTCCGCGTCCCGAATACATTACAGGGCAATACGTTAAATAATGTGCTTGGGGGGCCATTTCAAAGGATTTATTCCCTCAAGACTCTTGAAAGACATGAATGAATGCCTCGAGGCTTAATTAAATTTCTGATTTAAGCCCAAATCGATGTTCCTCAACGGGAACATTCAGCACAGTTAGTTTGCACGGAAATCAACATAATTCCGACTTCTAATAAGAAGCGAGCGGGATTTAATGGTGTGTTATAAGCGTCATTCATCGAGGACTATTCAAAGGTCCTGTCTCTGGTCTCCCAAAGGCATTGTGAGCAGAAGGAAAAGCAGTTAGAAAGTGACAAACCGATCCGAACAGTTCAAACTGTGTCTTGAAGATTGGTCTGGATGAAGGGCAGTAGGCGTGAGAAGCGATTTGGGGCGAGAGAGGAAGATGGCGGGTGGACGCAAGGGACGACGTGGCTGTTCGCGGCTTTTTTATGGGCGCTATTTTGGCTCGGTACGAAAGAATTGATAATGTTGATGAGCACTACTTACAACAGAAGCAACAGGATGAGTTTGTGTCCCAAAGATTTGGTCTGGATGAAGAGCACTGGGGATGAGGAGTGATTTGTGGCAAGGGAGGAAGATGGTGGGCAGAAGCAAAGTCGGACTACGTGGCTGTCGCGGCTAAGTTCGACATTTTGACGGGTGCCGACGGGCGCTGTTTTGACAACTTGAATGCAAGTTTTTCGCCAAGGGACTTTGCCGACGGGCAATCTCTCGGGCATGTCAATTAAGTCCCTCGGGCTTACAAGCCATGACCGTTGGCAGCTTTCGGCATTGAAGGAGTATCTGCGTGAGAAATTTCACAACTTCCCAACGCCTGTCAAGATGACGGCTTCTGTCCTAAAATTTCGGACAGAATCAACGCGATGTAGACAACAGACACTCAGTGTACTGAATGCTCCGAGTCATATACTGTTATGTTAATAACTGGCAACATAGTTCAATCTGATACAGAGTAATTTTATAGACCTCTATAGCACCACATAATACCATGGCCAATTTTGCGAACATTATAGAGCCCATGGAGGAGTATATAGACCACCAAACTACCTGATAGCTCCCCCACAAGTCAGATAGACCCCCAAAGTAAATTATAGACACTCATAGTGTCCCTAGGAATTTTAAAGACCACCATAGAGGTGCCCCAATACCAGGTCTGTCAGCGGAAAGGCCGGGAGGACGTGAGGAGTGGGCAGGCGCCCGCTGCCGAACGCGCGTGCACCGACGCCGCCGATGACCACTCTCCGATGCCGTGCTCAGTGCGCTGCCTGCATCCTATCAAACGACACGCCAAAGACATGCCGCACATCGCCCGCCCCTGCTCCCTGCGATTGCGCAGACGGGAGGCCACGCACGGGTGCGCACTTCGTTCAATGCCAGCACAAACAAAGTGCTTATCTTGATCGTAGGCTGCGAGTATACGGGCGCGACGGGTGCGACCTCCGGGTATAGAAGCTTGGCAGCTCGAGCACGCAGGAGAGAAGGCTGCGCGGACGGAGGATGCGGGAGAAGTGTCGCACGGAATCACGGAGTTGGACTACACCCACGAGCCCAAACCCCTCGCTCAACACGTTGGACGAGCCGCGCATGCCATTGTCGCCCGCGCGCGCATGCAAATGCGAATGCGAATGAAGCCGTCTGTCGAGGTGTCGTTGCACGTGCGCTGATTGCGTGCAGAAGCTTCTCGAGACGTACCAAGAGATGCGGATGCTCGAGGAGCACAAACAATATGGATTTGGTGGGGGAGGATGTCGGCGCTGCAGGGGGAGGTGGGGAAGCTGCGTGGAGCGGTGGAGATGGCGCAGGTGGAGAAGAGGGAGGAGACGAGAGCAGCAGAGCAGATGGTCGCACCACATCCGGCCTCATCCACCACGCGACGTACGGGCGCGTTCCTGCGCATCTTTCAGGTCTTGCGCGGGTGCGAGCCGAGCAGTAGGAAAGTGGGATGCCTGAAGGAGATCCGTGAGGAAGGACGTACGCGCAAGAGGAACGATGTACGCGTGAGCGGGTGTTTTCTATCATCGGCCGTGTTTTTTACTCTTTCCTATTGGTTTATACTGTCTTATAATTATCTAGGTACCTTCTATATACATCCTTCACCCTTTGTACACGTAGTTTGTCGCATTCACCTGAAATTCACGATCTTAACAAGTCCTCCGGCGTGAACAACTAATATCCGGCAACAAAAAAACCCCTAAATATTCTTACGCTCTGGAAATCTCTCTGTACTATGCCGAAGACACCCGGTTCCAAGGCAGCAAAACCCACGACTCCGTATACCATCACAAAGGGCAAAAAACACGGAATGCTTGCCCAATCCGGTCAGGCGACACTCGAGAATATTGTCGCGCTTCAGCAACACGGGCTCAAAGCGGACTCGAAAGCATTCAATACAACGAAGAAATATGGCGAGGTGGTTGTTGCTGGCGGCAAATGGCTCGAGGAGTATGTTGGAGGAAATGAGAGGACCGGAAAGGAGAAGAAAGGGAAGGCTAGGCAGGCAGCGGAAGAGGATAATTCAGAGAGCAGTGAGGAGGACAGCGACGTTGAGGAGGAGCAAGATCCCATTGCCCCCGATGCTTCAGAGTTTAACAAAGCACAAGATGGTGATTCATCCTTCAAATTTGACGCACCAGAATATCGACACGCATTCGACGCGATTCCGAATGAGCATTCGCCTGAAATGCTTTCGCTTTACCTGGTCTTCAAGATATATAGCCAAGGAAGGAAGATTGGGACAGCCGACACAATTCATGCCGCCTTCAAGCACATGTGGAAACTGAGGTGAGTTTTCTATACCTTTATCTTGCCATCGGCTGAGGCAGCATCTAGTGACGGAGACAAATACCGTGGTAAATGGCACTTCAATTCCACTTCTGGCGCTTGGGAAGGGAACCCAGTGGACTCTGCGAAGGTCCAGGACACGATGGTGGCGATTAAAAACAAGTGTGGGAAAGATGGCGGCGACCGCAAGCATTCTTTGGCGATGACGGAGGAATTTATGATGAGAATGTTCCAATGGTCGGGCGAAGTGTGCCCTCCCTCCAAATACGACACCAAATCCACAACCCGGGAGGAGCAGAGCTTGAAGACGAAGCATCTGGCATTCAAATGCTTTGCTTCAACGTCTTGGACCATCTGGTCGCGGTACGTACATGCTTCGCGAGTTCGACGTGTCATCTGACCGCGTCAATTATCTTCAGCTGTTTTGAGCTCGTAAAGCTACAGCGAAAGCATCTTACCTTCGGATTAGAGGATTCCAAGGCGTTCAATACCCCATATTTCGAGCTCCAGCTCACCAACCGAAAGGGATGGCAAAAGCGGATTAATAAAACGCAAAAGGAAGCTGATCTTCGGAGTACGTACCGTTTTATTGTGCCAATGCAACGTACGCTGAGATACACCCTGTACTAGGCGGGAAATTTAAAATATGTGCTCAACCAGACCTTCCGGCTTGTGATGCATTCAACTGGATGACGCGCTGGGTGAAGTACCTCGAGGAAGATATTTATGGGCGCACTCTCCAGCCGGACGATTATATATTTCCCGCTATAGGCGCCAACGGGATTGTCCAGACGGGAGAACACATATCCCACGACGACGTCCAGAAGTGGATCACAGAGTTTGCGGCAGGTGCTGACTTACCTCGAGCTAATGGGATGTTCTCAACCCATTGTTTTTGTCGAGGAGGGGCGCAATATAGATTTATGTTTGCGCCCGTTGGGCGACGATGGACCCTTCGGCAGGTCAGATGGTGGGGCGGATGGGCGGAGGGCGAGCACGTTAAGTGGATTCTGGCATTGAATTGTACTCTCGCCGCTTACTTTTTCCTGCCAACAGCGTGACACGCTCATCAAATACCTTCTTGATGAACTAAATACATATGAAGACGATTACAGCGGGATGTTACTTCCAGTCCAACCCGATACTGATAGATGCTTCCTTGGCGAAGGCTCGTCTACTGCCCCGGCGACCGCGGAAAACATCACACTGCTTCATCAATCATTGTCTGCCGACATACGCACGCTTTCAGGTGCCTTCGACAAGTTGCTACACGTCGTTGCAGACGCCGTAACTTCACCTAGTATTTTTCTCTGACTGCATCGTTGCGCAGTTTGAGCTGACTCCATGTCAGGAATGCAATCACATTCTAATGGCTCGAGGGGAGCGAGTGCAAACTCGTTCCATCAGCCTATTCCATCCTCCCAATTTCAGATCCCACCTGCTCTCGCATTGACACGGCCACTTATACCCATTTCTCTCGCTTCTCCCGGTCCTTCACACCCTCTACCGCTCACCACTACATCAAATTCCCAGCCAGTTGTTCTCACCAGAGGGCGGCCACTTCCGGCCATGGGGCTCATCGTTCCTGATGTTCCCATCACTCTTCCCAGCGGCAAGAAATCCCGTAGGCAGGATTCTTGGAGTATTATCGTGAAACATTGGGAAGAGGGTGATCCGGCTCACGGACTGACGACACCGCTGAGGGATTGGCCACAGGATTGGTTGAGAGGTGCGAATAAACCGCTGGCAATGAAACATCACCAACGGAAGATTGTCGCGCTTGAATATATTGACCAGTATGTTTTTTCCCGTCCTTCTCCGCTCTATCCTTCTCTGGCCGTTCTTCTCACAGTTTTCATTGCGTTGACAGATACAATCGCAACACCGAAGACTTTCTCAAAGTCTACCCGGAAGCAAAGGATGGATCCTCAAAACTACTTTTGGCCATCAACAAAGCACGGGCTGCGAGGGGAGACCTTGTACCACGTAAATAGTCATTCTTCATACGCTACGCTATTACGGACCTATAATAACTACTACTCTCCATCCAAATTGACCATATATCTACTCTATAAATATTTTGACAACTTTCTGCATGTAAACTGGATATGAGGAGGAGTTCAGCTGGATTTACCGGGCCCTAAGCGCGTCCTGTCTAAGCCACGACGCGCCATTGCGGGCACGACGCGTCGCGCACGTGGTCATTGCCGCCGGCTAAAGACGAGCGGTTCGCGAGCTGGTTGCCCGATATGGAACGATCACCGATCGGATCATGTCACCCACGGCATCTCGGCCCAGGCGATGATCGTGACGGAGATCGTAAATTTTTTGGAATAAGTAATCGTTAAAGAACGGTTAATCGGAAGGAGACCGAGTAGCGGACCGGCGCTTGCCGCCGCTTCCGATTTACATGATTTCTGCCGGAAACAATCGGCCCGTCCCGGGGTGTTCCGGCCATATCGGGCCGCAGCCCGATCGGAAAGTATTTTCGCGGAGTGTTGGCTGATCGGCTAGAGCCGAGTCAAGGCGCTTACCTCGTCCGAGCCAAGCAGAGAATCGACTTGACCAAACCAGAGGCAGTATATCACGTTTCCAGTACGTGCACCAAGATTCAGCACATGGATTACTATCTTGAGCTCCCGGTCCGTGCGCGGGTGGAAGCCACGTCAGCTACATGTCCGACTTGATGCCCGACTCGATGCTACCCACCGCCCTCCCCATGCGATCGCGAATGTTCCCTGTACGTCGCAATGCTTCCTACAATTCTTCATCTCAGAGCTGCCTAAGGACTGCCATCAATGTCTGAGAGACAAGGTACAATGCGGTGCTTGCATGTGCGTTGCGCCGTGGTATGTACATACCCTGCGACCGAAACCGTCAGCCGAAACGCGGCATCTCACGGTCCCACGTGTTCGGAGTGAGGCTTCTGTGCTTAAAATTCTTCTCTCCATCGTTATCGATCGCGGCCATGTCGCTCGTCACTCCAGAACCAAATAGCCCCGCCTTGAGCGCGCCATTCCCCGCGATTCCCTTTGTCGACACTCCTGGGCAAACCGACGTGATCCTTCGAGCGTCTGACGGGGTCGACTTCTACGTCCACCGAACGATCCTATCGCTGATGTCCGGTGTATTCGAGACGATGTTTGGGCTGCCTCAGGCCGAAGAATGTCCTCCGACCCCCGCTGTGGTCGATGTGCAGGAAGAATCAGCTGTCCTGGACCGGGCCCTGCGATTCTTCTATCCCGGTACATCTGGCACCGTCGAATCGCTAGGAGAACTGCGAGAAATCATCGAGATCTTGATTTCAAAGTACGATATGCAGTGCCTGGTTCCGAGTGCGCAGAGGCACCTCGAGAGATATGTGGCCATCGCCCCTGTGTCCGTATATGTTGTGGCGTTCATTCATCGCTGGGATGCCATTGCCAGGGCCGCGGCGAAGGAGACATTGAAACTCCCGCTGAGGGCACTGGACACCGAACCATCTGAAGGGCTGGATCATATCCCCGCCGCTGCCTACCATAATCTTCTCCGGTATCATTACCGCTGTGGTGCGGCCGCCCAGAGAACCACACGAGATTTGAGCTGGGTCTCGTGGCCGGATGCCCCGTCCAAATATTATTGGTTCGAATGCGGGTCCTGCGCAGCGCAGTCCGATTCCTCGCAGCGTCTCGCCGGAAATCGGGTCTGCGTGCCACGCCTGTGGTTCATGGAATATTTCATAGGCATGGGCCAACTCGTGGAGGCAACGCCTGCCATGGAAATTCGCAACTTAGACCACGAGTTGTTTACCAAGGCGGTCAAAAAGGCGAACCAATGCGGGCAGTGCCGACAGGATGTCACCATGCATCTCAGTCACTTCACCGGACTGTGGAAGGCGAGGATCACGGAGGTGATACACAATGTCGGTCGACCACATCTACGTCGTTTCATGCACTGATCCTGAGTTGAAAAATAGGTGGAGTGGAGATTTTGATTTCGCGAGCAAGATACGAATCCAGCTGGAGACGATGAACCCCGTCCCCTTTCTTTTACCCCGATATTCTCCGCCTTCGTGTACTTTTACGGAGTTAGCTCTCGAAAATCACTGGTCTGTTACCGGTATTCTGCATTCAGTTCACCTGCGCACATCTTCCGCTGGGAAAATTCCCAGAATATGCAATCTGTGCGTCGCGGCCACGACGACAAATAGGCTCTTGGTTGTATCAAGCTCCACTTTCGCCACCAATTCAAGCTCATGAAAGTAGAGCCCAGCAGGCCTGAGTCAACCAGTCAGCTGGGAACAGCTGTACTTCGATTGTGACGGAAGTGCTAGAACGAGATGTCGCATATGGATGCTTCCGCCATTTTCAATCATGGTCAAATGAACGCGTCATGCCACGTGACGGGGTCGGTATTCTCCGGTGAGTTTGAAAAAGGCTGGCCAAAATATTCGGATTGCCCTTTTTTGCGTAAATTGCAAAGTGTATCCGTAAGATTGGATATTCATGGGTGAAGGTGAAGCTTAACCTGCAGCATGATCTTCAACGATGAGCAGACACATTCAGCGGTTGCTTGGCGTCGCATGTAACAATTGTAATTATACAAGGGACTGGTGGGCCGCTTCGCGGCCCTCCCATCCCCTTATTACCCTCTTTATAAAATTACGCCTGTCTGTCCGTCTGAAGCTTTTTAAGCTCCGCTGAGTCTCCGCTGATGCCATCGAGCGCGGCCGTTCTCCGGCATTGATCGTTGCGTGTTCCTGCGACAGGCAGGATGCCTACGTTGAAGAGGCACATGATTGGTATTGGCTGGACCACGCCGAGTCTCCTGGTCGATACCCCGCCCCGTACCATCCGCGCACCGACACCTTGGAGTGCCTCATGCGCGGTCTGGGCACGATCCTGGGACTGCAGATCGAGCGCTACTTTATGCAGGGTCCCGCGGCCGCCTCCTGGCCTCGCAGGAAGACGGACATCCTGGGGTCAAACGCCCGCGACTCCGTCATCCAATGCTGCCGGTGGCTGGACGAATACCCGTCCTTCCAGCTCGTGCATCTGATTGCCTCGTTCGCCGAAGACGAGCGTGACATCTCCACACTCCTCCATTCCGCCACACTCCCGCGGAACATCGTGTATCTGCTGAATCACGCCTGCGACGTCGCGCCCCCGAATTTCGGCCAGCTGGGCATGGGATCGCAGTACGCGTACAAGCTTCCGATTGTCTTGATAACGGGCTTCATCCGGCGGGTATCGTCCATCACGGACGGCGTCTCGTCTGCATACTTCTACGAAGAACAAGCTGAACCCATGCTTGACGCCTTGACGCGCGTCGGGCGTGAACTACAGGACCCCTCCATTGGGATGGACATAATGTGGTCGATGGTGGTCGGGTCACACGGCGGTGCGATCCACGAAAAGCTCGCTCTTCCCTACGATCCAGTGCGCTATCATCCGGATATAATCGATGGGAGTCTGGCAAACCGAGCCTCAATGTGTCGAATTCGCAATGAAACGCCTTTCGCGACAGCTCAAAACTTGTTGTACGTCCTCGAGCTGATCGCGTGCTCCAATCCCGACTGTACTGCGGGCGAGACGGGCGTTAGTTGGCAACGATGCAGTGGATGCCGGCGGGTTAAATACTGCTCGCAAAGTTGTCAAGTGCACGAGGTGAGTTCGTTTACATTTCTATGGTCATACGCTTCGCTGTCATTGACACGCCCCAACGAGTGGAAACATGAACGCAAGCCACATAAAGCAGTTTGCGCAAAGTTGAACAGTCTCGGACAGGTTGCGGGTTTCCCCGGAGCTGTGGGAGGAAGAGCGCTACCTCCCAAGATATCGGATGCCGCTTTCGAATCCCGGTGCATTCAGGAGAGGTTGGACCGTGCCTCCGTCCACAAGGTCAACCTCCTCCTTATGCAAGATAACCGGATCATGAAGATTTTGCATCGTGGTGAGTATCGATAGCTGGCGCCGAGTATGGTTCGCTTGCTGACTTTCCTAGATTTCAGTCTGCACTACGAATACAGGCTTGCTTAAATCAGCACGGCCGACGACTTCCTGGAGCGACATGACCAGTCTTGCGAAATATGTAATCCCGCCTCAGATCCCGCACCGCAGCTCTAGATTTCTTGCGATCCCCGTTCTGAAGTCCAGGGTTAGACCTGCCATACATATCTGTCTGCCTACGATGAGCAACAAATGTGGCGAGCACGTTGCCGTAGGCAGACTGGTACAACTCGGGCCACACAAAAGGGCCGGGTCCGGAGTTTGAAAATTTCCTTCTCTGTTAGCGTGAACTCAATTTTTCTTGTATCATAGAACTCCAAAGATCAAATTGACTCCAGCCACCCTTATCTTGAAATTTGTCTCCTCAGAATTTTGCAAAGCATCCCAGGATGCGCAAACCAAGACCCCAAATTTAACTGAGAATTGATGGGCCTGCGCAGCCACACTGATGCCGATGATCGGCACCCGCCAAATATTTCAAAACTCCGGGCCCAGCCCATTTGTTTGTTCCGAGTTGTACCAGCCTGCCTACGGCAAAGTGCTCGCCACAATTTTGCCACTCGTAGGCAGGCTGGTAACGAGCCTAGTTTCTGAGTTGACAACAGCTCTAGCTATAAAGCCAGATTCAAAGAGATTGAATGAGGACTGTCTCCGGGGCCATGCGCCGACTGGCCTATAAAGAGTTTCGTATGAGGTTCGCGTGCCTTCAACAGCTATGACCTTTCACTTCGCTGTCAAAGACAACACCGAAGACAATGGTGAGACCTGTCTGTCAATCTCCCTCTTTATAAAATTAAGCCTGTCCGTCTGTCCGAAGCTTTTAAGCTCCGATCATCTCCGCTGATGCGGCACACCACGGCAACTGGCTGCCCGGCTTCGGAGTACTCTCTCCCACTGGCGCATCACCAAGCACTCCTTCGGCATTGTGCGGCATGTGACGTCACCTTTCTAACAAAGTTTGCCTTGGCGCTAACCTTGACAGATGGCTCCCACCACCCCGAAACAAATGCTGTCAAACGAAGAAATCATGGCAAATCCTGGCGAGCTCGATGTAGCCTCAAGGACTTACTTTCGTAACACCTTCCTGCTGAGAGATAGTCTTCTAAATGTCATGTCCATGTATTCTGCAGCTCGCATTTCTTTATTTTGGCCTGATTGTTCTGTTAAATGGTAAAATGCATTTTGGTGGATCCGAAATCCGATGCATTATGAGAATTTTTGGCTGGTATGCATTATGAGGTTATGCATTATGAAAAATCAGACTGTAGATCGCCCCTCCATTGAGCTCGGAGGGATCCAGTTGCGCAAACGGGTACACAACGGATCTGGTGGTGCTCACTGGGTGGTCGTGCGCCAAGGCACACTTCCACGTCGTGATACTCGTGCCGGGTAAGCTATCCGAAATACGACTTGCATTACACGTGGGACGGTGAAGGTGATGGTGTAATCGAAAAAATTAACGTGGACGGGGTTGAGAGCAGTGTTGATTTTTGTGAGGATATGAGACTTGAGTCGACTCCACGACTCGTTATTGAAAAGATTAACGACCTGAGTGATGGGCGGCCCGCATGAAGATTTCGACTTCTTCATTTGTTGGGTGGTGTAAACAGAGATCTTGTACTCGATTTTGCGTGGGACAGGTCGTTTATCTGGGGGCAAGAGTTGGTCAGCCAAGATGTGAGGGATCGGAGGCAAGGGGATGATCATTTATAGGGAATTCGCACCACACGATTTCTTTGCACTTGCACCACGTTTGCGTTTCTGAGGGACTACAACCACCTCATCGTCCTCGTCCTCCTTGTCCTCCTCGTCCTCCTGATCCTCTTCTCCCTCCTGCTCCGCGTCGTCATCTTCCTCCTGATCTTGATCAAGAGTACAATCAACATCCATGTTGGCATCGGGGTCCAGTCCCATTTCATCGTTCGACCCTAGTTCGTCTTGAGCAGCAAGGGTAGCAATGGAAGTGGAAATCTTGCGTGAGGCTGTGCGTTTCGACATAGTAGATGATGAGCGGCTGCCAGGCAGCCAGGTCAATTCATATACCCAGAGAATGAGCTCTTTGACGCACCTGGATTAGGTAGAATCGGTACCAGAATGAGCGAGAAAGAACAAGAATAGTTGTCCGGCGAGTAGGAAGAAGACGTTTTTCGGTAGCAAGCTGGTAGGAACGGAGAGCACGGTTGGAGAGATCTACTCGATTCTGTTCTATTACGCCTGATTTGAAGGAAATCGACCGAGAACTGAGCATGAAAAGATGCCTGCAAGATGGCGGCGTACACGCGCTGGACGACGCCTGCTGTTACAGCCGCTGCTTCAATGGAGTCGACGGGCGACGGGAACCGGAAGCGCAAACGCAAACGCAAAAATGAGGTCGATGCAGAGAACATCGTTCACACCAAGCGGGCGAAATGAATTCCCCGACGCGCAGATGAATGGTATGGTTTTCTTTTCACTGTTCTGTCTATTTGTTCACCTTTGTTAGATCTTATCACGCCCGGAGAGTAGCGCAACTCCTTGATTTCTTAGTCAATTTATTTACACTTCTAGTAGCTACAAGATGTCTGCCAATAGTACAGTTAAATAATATCTCAGAGTGCTGTGCCAAAGTGCCGAACTTTCGACAGAGTGTGTGGAAGTGCCGAACTTGAGGTGCCGCATTTGTGCGACGAAGTGCCGCATCTAAACAGCAAGTGCCGCAAATGAACGCGATGTGCCGAACTTGAACGCATGGTGCCGAATCTGTCAAGTGTTGTGTGTGCCGAATCTGAACCATCCCGCTTTGACACAGAATTGCCCGTGCGAAAGTGTGTGCGCAGGAAATTCGGTAAGTATTGCGCAAGCTCCCCATTTCCTGTAGGCAGGCACTGACATTATTTGGGGCCCCCCTCTTTGCTGACCGATCATCGATGTCTAAAATCAGTTTGCTGTGCAATTGCTGTGCAAAGTGCTGGTCGCGCCGTGGGACTTTGATGGTCGCCCGTGAGAAGATCATCAAGCCGGAGCTCAGGTGCACGTGATTATGTACAGTGGCGGCGAAATCTGATGCCACCCCCCAAAAAAGGAAAGTGCCATCAATGTCACTCCTTTTCCTTCATCTCGAGCCACACAACAGCCTTTCAGTCGGGATTTTTGCATAGAATCATTGCTAGACAGATGTAGGGCCCCGAAGTAATTTTTTTTTGATTAAAAACTCGAAGGATTGCTTGCAATTGCTTGAGAAACAGACGAGCACCACAATGATGTCACTCCTCTTTTCTTCACACACAACCACCACAACGTGATGTCCAACGACGCGTCTGAGGTGCGCAAATACGGCCAGTGCACCCCTACCAAGTGCAAGGCCCTCCTCATGTACAAAAATGTCCTGGAACAAGATCATGGAACAGCCGGAGTTTCGGAACAGATACCTCCACAAGCGCACGCTGCAGCGCAACTACCGGATGTTGATGAAGAACAACGAGAACTGCTATGTCACGGGAAGGAAGGACAATCCAGGATGGAGGCCGAAACGAGTCTCGCGAGAAGCTCTCGCGGAAGCGACGAACTTGATTGACGCGGGAGAGTTGGAAAATGGGGAAGATGTACGTCGCACGCTCATGCCCGACGTTCCCGCTCGCACGGTCCGTGAAACGCTGTCGCGGGATGCCGGCTACCCAGGCTTCGCACAAATAAAGAAGCCGGATCTCCTTCCCCAGCACATTAGCCAACGCGAGGCAATGTGGAACGCATTCCGCAATTGGGAGGATCCCACTGCCTTTGCCCGCGGGATGATGATTTTCTCGGACGAGAAAAAATTCATTTTGCATGGATCTGATGGGAAGCGGTACTGTCGGCGGCCCCGCGGACAGACTGCACTGGCCGATAGGAATGTGCAGCGTCAGGTGCCGCATGGGAGAGGGAAGGGAAAGGACAAGGGCAAGTTGAATGTCTGGGGTTGTATCCACCTGCTCGGAACGGGACCGCTGGTGCGCGTGGAGGGCTTGATGGACTCGAAGCAATACACCGAGATCCTCTCTCGTGGACTCCTCCCCACCATCCTTCGTCTTCCCCTCCTCCAGCATCACAGCTTCTTCTATTTCCAGCAGGACAATGATTCGAAACATAATTCCCATCGGACGCGGGACTGGTTGCGCGACCAGAACATCAATAAGTTCCCATGGCCTGCCAGGTCTCCGGATCTCTCCCCAATAGAGAATGGCTGGGCCGAGTTGGATCGTCGAGTCAGAATTTCGCCCGAGTACGGCAATATTCAGACCTCAGATCAGCTTTTCAATGCGCTGACGGCCATCTGGGGATCGGAGGACTTCCAGGAGTACACTAGAAAAGTTTACATGTCGTTTCCGCGTCGCCTTGTTGCCTTGAGGGAGAATAACTTCTCGTGGGTTGACTATTAACTTGTATTTTTCGTGTTTTTCTTGATGTTTTATGAATTACCTCACTTGATCATCCTTTTTCATCGAAAAAAAATTACTTCGGGGCCCTACATCTGTCTAGCAATGATTCTATGTAAAAATCCCGACTGAAAAGCTGTTGTGTGGCTCGAGATGAAGGAAAAGGAGTGAAATTGATGGCACTTTCCTTTTTTGGGGGATGGCATCAGATTTCGCCGCCACTGTATTGACACCTATCACGTGGGGTGGGTTTCTGATGGATGAGCCCTACCTTACCTAACGATGCAGGAAATGCGGACTCACACCTACCGCCGAGACGTTCGTTGTACCCAGCTTCACATACACCGCCATTTGTGACTAAGGTTCTGTCAACGTTAATGATTATCTACGTTTTGAAAATAAAGATAATGATATCCCGTGACCATTTTTAAATGTCGTATTTGACAGGCCTCATCACAAGGTTGCTACAACAACTGGCTGACCTCTGGGGCAGGTTTTCGAAGAAAAAGGTTGCCGTAACGTTGTAGCAACCTCCGTGAAATGTTGATTGGATGTTGAGATAATGTCACCGCGTAACATCTCAGCAGCGTCTGTCAGAGATGGCGGTGTAGAGGGAGACAGCGCCTCTATGAGATTAAAGAACAAAATCGCCGCAAACTGCTGGATGCCCCGTCTTCCGGTGCTTTCTGGAAGCAAATTAAAATTCTTTCGGATCCAGCCCCAATTCTGGTGTCGGTAACGGCAGACGGCCTTCAAGGTGTCTTCAAACGGCGCCTGAACCCGCCGAAAATACTCCCAGAAGCATTCAATGAGGCTCAACACAAAGTGAACCACATACTGTATTTTTTCCTTCAAATCGACAGCGGGCGTGATGCGTGACCATTTCAACCAATTCAATAGTTCGAAACCGGCCGAAATTTTGTGTAACACCCTCGAAATTTTCGACATTTGCAACCAAATTTTCACTTTTTTGGCGTCTTCCAGGGTGGAAAGGAGAGACACGTCGTGTCACACTGTGACAGTAACGTTCCCGCCTTGCAAATCAATCTTCGCGCTCGAAGGGTAATGGCTACGACGCCCTGCACAATGGATTTGAACTCAATTAAGAATCTTATCCCTCTCAAACAGCTAATTCATACCACACTGATGTCAGATTTCAGCTCTTCTCGACTCTCGCGTACTGTCGCCCCAAACTTCTCGGGATTCCAGGGAATTTCGACACTTCCCCCCAATTTTCCCCACTTTCTCCCAATCCGACCAAGATGGCCAAATTTCTGAGCGGGTTCCAAATTGCTTCCAAATTTCCGAAGGAGTTTTTGTCCTGATGTCCCTCTCAAGGCGGTGCCTCGCCATTTGCCCCCGGGTGAGATACAGAGTATGGGGTATGGGAGCCCAAAAATCTACCCTGTTTCCTAAGATGTTGCGTGTTCGCTATCTATAAGTTGAACTATAACCAGCCCTACGAATATTATAATACTAATTGCCCGAAGGCCAACGTGCTAAAGTCTTCCTGTCTGCTGATCGAACATTCACAGTACAGCTTGGATCTTTCTTCCCGAACCGCTCCACCATGACGACTATTGGCTTCAGGCTTTTGGGGTGATGCATGCTGGACATTCGGAAACGGCCACAAACCGTCATCAGGAAAATCCCCCATCGGCATTTGTCGACAAATGTCTGAATATGGCGTAAGATGCCGACATTTTCTTAGAAATTGTTGACAATTTTGAAATTGTGGGAAAATGCGAAATTAGATCGGTCCCCTTAAATTACGAGAAATTTCTCAACAATTGCAAGCAATTGGCACAAATAGCAATCTAATGTTGTGAATTGCAGTCTAATGTTGCGGTAATTCCGGAGATTCTGACACTCATAGACACAATTGGATAGGATAGAAAACCATTTATTGCACAAGCTACTTATGTACACTACCAGTCACAAAGTAAGGAATTAAGCTATATCCAAGGTTCTCTTTCCCTCCTTATCTCAAAGTCGAAGACATGACAGCCTAGGTGTGCCGACAAGGCATGGGTCAAAAGAGAAGTAAATAAGGCTAGAATGGGACCACGCACTTGCGAATGACCGTGCATCACGGTCTGAGAGAAATGAGGTTACTGGGGACAGTCGACTGGTGCACGTACATACCTGGATGTGACAAGCGGCGATCAGTGAAAGCGATTGACAGTATGGGAGAAAATAAACCTGAAACAGCGGACTTCCGCTACGCGAGCAACGCCGCCGGGGATGAGATCAATGGGAGGTTGCCGCAGGGTGTCCAAACGTCGTGCTGGATGTCAAAGACGAGCGGGGATCAGCGAGCAGCAATATGGGAGAAAACCAAGAGAAAACACACCTGACACAGTGAACCCGATGAGAGGTTGCCGTGGTGCTGTCCAACATTGCACTGAGCATCAGGTAGGCGAGAAAAAGAAGCCAAATGGGCGTGCCTCATCTAATGCAGTGCACAACGAACAGGGCATGATTAAAGCCAACAGGAAACTTTAGTCAATTACTTGAGGCAAAGTGAAGAAAATGATAGAACCTTTTTTGTGGGGAGTGGAATTGCTTACTGCGACTTTTCGACGCACTCTGAAACAACGACATTAGAGGGGTAGTACACAGTGGGTACAATAGATGCAGGTGTTGCAACTAGTTGAGGAGATATGAAGGTGGGACGACGGCGGGGGGAGTGTAGGAGGAAGAGAGGAGGACAAGGGGGAAAAGGAAGAAAGATGTTGGCGAAATGGCATCAAACAATCCTTATAAACCAGTGCACACGGTTACGTCACGGCGCTGACCGGCGCTGGCTTGGAACCTCTTGGAACCTGCTATAACTGTGCCGTACAAGTGCCGTACAGTTTAGGGTGGGCACAGTTGCGCGTTAAAGGTTCGCGAAAGCTGATTCCATTAGACCTCGTTATTTTCCTTCTATATTCCTCTCCGAACTCGGTCTAGGGGGGTCTACGCGCAGTGACTGCCTGCGCAAATCCGAATCCTTTGTATTGACCTAGCCTACGCGCTGTAGCTTCAGTGCAGTACTTGGCGGTGGACAGAACGGTCGAGATCCAGGATTAACATTCGGGAGGGCGGAGTGACCCATGGACGAAAGGATAGTAATCAAAAATGAGAAGCGGGGTGCGTTTATATGGAAAGACTTTTGCCGGAAGAAGTACGTGGCCTCCCGGCAAGATGTATAGACTCACGCTGCGCCATAGGCTGCAGCAACTGTGATTCGCTGCGGCCTGCGAGAAAGAAGCACCCAAGGGTCAGCTGTTTCGTCGGAAATCAAAAGGTCGTGTTGGGAATCACAGAAGGTTCAGGATGGATGGATTTAGACCAAGAGGATGAGCAGAAGGAAAGCAAAAGGGATAGGCTATATGGGGAAAGGAGCTAACAGGTGAAAATTGATGAGCACTGCCAAACGAGCAAAATGTTAAAGAACGGTTAATTCAACTTGAGTAATTTGTGGTCATGAAAGAGCGCACGTGACGTGACGCGTCACATCACACCCTGTCTCTCTCCTCTCATGGCCGGCGCCTCCCGCACCGAGCTCCTCGCCTGGCTCAACGACCTCCTCCAACTCAACTACACCAAAGTAGAACAATGCGGCGCCGGGGGTGCATACCTGCAGGTGCTGGACAGCATCTACGGCGACATCCCGATGGCGCGCGTCAAGATGAACGCAAAGCACGAGTATGAATACGTGGCGAACTATAAGATCATGCAGACGGCGTTCAAGAATAAGAAAATCGATAAGCCGATCCCGGTGGAGAAGTTGGTCAAGTGTAAGATGCAGTGCGTGTTTTGTGACTTCTTTTTTTGGAGGAAAATAGGAATAAAGATTTTTGAAGGGATAATCTCGAGTTCCTACAATGGCTGAAGCACTTCTGGGACGCAAACTACGGCGGGGGCGAGTACGACGCCGTTGCGCGCCGGAAAGGCGCACCGGCTGACCCACCAGCGACGCTTGCGCCTATCGCGGCACCTGGGCCTGCGCGTGCGTCGTCTGTTCTCTTTTCACACCCCATTCCCCACTCCCCACCCTCTCGTTTCCTTTCCCCCACCGCAACGCTAACGCGACCACGTACGCAGGATCAACGCACGCCGCGGCCCCCGCACGCGCCGGCGGGCGCACGCCCATCTCCGCCCATCGGTCGGGCACGCCCCAACGACACCGCCGTGCAGGCGCTCAACGGGCGGGTGCACGAGCTCAGCCAGCATTTGGAGGGGCTCGAGAAGGAGAGGGACTTTTATTTCGAGAAGGTGTGTGGCTGCTTCTGCCCATTCTCCTCTATCGCTTTTCTGCCCTTGTCCGGCGGTTTTCTTCCCTTGTTGGGATGTGGTCAATAATACTGATACGCGCACACTCGCAGCTCCGCGAGATCGAGATCCTGGTGCAGCAAAAGATGGAGGCGCTCGAGGCGGACGGGCACGACAACGAGAGGCTGAGGGAGATTCAGAAGATTTTGTATAGTACGGAGGTACGTCTCCCTTTCTTCGTCCTTTTATTCTTCCCATTCCCAATTATCTCGTGCGGGATCTTCAATGGATCGCGTTCCATCGCGTTCTACATTTCTCGACCCACTTACTTCTCATCCGTGCCTGGGTCTTTGGGCCTGCATCGATCGCGTTCCCCATCGTTCCATCGCGTTCCATGACGTTCCACGGGATGTCTCTCCACCGGCGACGCTCGGCCCATTGACATAGCATCGAGCCCATCGCGCATCGCGCGTCCCTACCGGGGGATCGAAGCGTGAGCGTGCTGCACGATCGGGGGATCGTACGATCGCGGGCCTGATCACCCTCGTGCGGGCGATCAAGAATCGGGTCGGACATAGGTGTGGGACGGCGCTGAGCCGAGTCATCCATCTACTTCATGCTGCCTGCATTACGGATCCAATCCATGGTTCGTGCGGCCTCCGATGCGATACATTCCATATCGGTCCATGCTCCGCTTCGCGGCGCATTTGGACGCATTTCAGGCGTATCCGATCTCTCCATCCTTTCGCGCCCTCCTTCTAATCCTTCTGCCGCTTTTCGTATCTTGTATTTCAAACTTATTCTGATTCTGGGGTAAATTGCAGGAAGGCTTCGAGGCGCCCGAAGGCGAGGATGGCGGAGGCGCGTTGGTGGATGAGGAGGAGACATTTTAGCTGTGTTCCCGCTTTCACTCGCATGGCCCTGTCTATGGTGGTGGAGTGGTCTCAGGCGTCATGTTGCGTTGCGTTCCTCGGCCATGGGCGGTGCTCTGTCCATTCGTTGTGGCTTGGTATTCCGTCCTTCCATCCCGCGCTTTTGTTGCGAAGATCCCGACGCTGACGCTGACGACTGCTTTTTCCCAGACGCACCGACTGCTCATGCGTTCAGCGTACCGTACATATACATACAACTCCTCTCTCCCTCCCTCTCTCCCTTATTTTCTCTTTCCTCTACATGCTTTTTTGACCGTGCCATACATCCGTACCGCTACCGCACCAACTACTTAAAAGACTATCTGATTTGCTGTTTCTTCGTGCTTCTCTCGAAAGCGCGCTTTCCGCTCTGTTCCCAAATGAAGAACTCAGAGAGAGCGAGGGGAGTCAATGAAGAGGGAAATGGCCGTGCTGTGGCTCAGTGGCGCGTGGGCGGGCGTCCGCTGCTGCTCTTGACTGGCTAGATCATGATAAGAGTGCACACAGAAGGACTTGTTTGATCCGGGGTCGGGCCTTGCCTGGAATGGAGGTTACCCCACGGCGGAGCTTGAAATAAATTTAAATTTGAGTGGGCGATGGATCAGGACAGCAAACGAAAGCTTACCAACGAACAGGAGCCGGATATCTTCGTGGACTGGATGCCGATTGGTGGTGCCCTTCAGTTTGTCGTGGTTTAAGTCTCTCTCGAGCACCGGCACAGCCAAGAATACTTACACGGTTATGTGATTCTATCCTCGCTCCGAGCCCGACGACTTCCAAGGCAGAAAATTCATAGTCATACGGGGGTGGATGGGCGGGCTCAAAGGGGAGAACAATCCCACGCTCGTGGAGGCGGTTTTGGATGGTAGAGTCGACCATGGGCCAGAATTCGATGGTCCTCATATGGATCTTCAATATTATGAGGAGGCCCGAAGACTTGAGAGCCCGCAACAGAGCAGGCATTTGGTCTGTGGTGACGAATTTGTATTCTGCGAGCTGGGCCAATGAGTCAAGTTGATATTCGCGCCGAAGCTAGAGTAGTATCAGCTGACGCAGGCGGGAAAAAAAGAAGCAACAAAAAAAGAGACGCACTGTCAAAGGTAAGACACAGATCAAATGCTTGTGATGTCCAGCGGTCGACGGCGAGTCGGGGTGGGAGTTCGTGACTTCACCGGTTGTGGAGGATGTGCCAAAGCGGTTGCATCAGGAAAACCCTAAATTCCTAATTTGCCGCAAATTTCTGCGAATATAGTTCTGGCTTGAAAAGATGCCGAAAAAGGCCTAGGAGCAATGAGGGAAATCACAGGAAATCCACCAAGGTTTGCTGGATTACCATTTCATATCCCCGTTACAATTTTGCCAGGAACTGAAGTCCGCAAACATGTGCGTAGACTCGGACATCAAGCCTCTTCACGCTCAAAAACTTGTACAAGAATTAATTTACGGCGGCATCTGTCAGTTTACAAACTCACATAGGATTTCACGGCTGAGTCCCACACTCGAAGTGCGATGAACCAGAAGAAAATGATAAGGCAGACTGGAAGCGGTCTGCAGAGACATCCTTTCCAAATGGCGCTTACCGGGGAGCCATAATAGGTGTGATGGCTGTTTAGTGTTGCGCAAACTGATGGCTCAAATGGCTCGAATGGCTAAGAAAAAACAGTCAGTGTATCCTGTGTTCTGCTAGAAAGAGTGCCAATGAGAATGTTATCATGCATGGAGCTTAAGAAATTGGCGTAAATTGCATGAGACCTCCAAATTCAACAACATTAGCTATTTGGGGTCTGCGATCTGGCCGTGATATTTGTAAGTGGGACTCAACACCCCTGACATGAGCTGAATGAGCAGAAGGCAACTAAATCACTCTAAAAACATGGGCAAGTGTCAAAGCCATTCGAGCCATTAGCCACCAATTTGCGCAACGGCAAACAGCCATCAGATGGCTCGAATGGCTGCATCGCAAACTCTCTATTATCAGGAGGGGTTCCCTGATGATACCACTATGGCGACTGCATGGACTTGTACGCCGCGCCCGTTCCGTTGGAGGCCCGGTGTCCGCCTCGACGGGTGGACGTGCACGCACCATTAGCACTACGACGACGCCGTGGACCAATAAACCTCGCAATGTCTTCAAGAAATCTGCGCAAGACCCTTCAATATCACAAGGGGGACTTCAGCATTCAAGGGTGTGCATGTGGCGGTGTCCACCGGTGCGCCCCGCCCTCCGACGTCGCGGTCACTGCCCGCAACGACCCCGACGATATTGGCCTCAAAATCTTCGATAAAATCACAATATAGCGCTGTCTTTCATGTCTCTCGGTTGTCACGGAGGACCAGTCTGTGAACCGCGGCCGGGACCTCCCATATTCAAGATTCACGGCGAGCTATGCCACGGGTGCTCTCCTCCCATCTCCGAACAAATAGCCAATCTATGCACAACTCTACATTTACGAGCCCCGAGCGGCGCTGGAGCACCACAAAATGCGCGGTGATTATTCACTTGTTCCAGGCACGTATTCTGCAGTATATATATATATATATATTCAACTATACCACTACAGCGTAACGTCGCGGCACACCTATTTGTTCGCACCTTCGAAAGGGGGATCGGCCACTGACAGCGGTGAGTATGAATCCGGTGGGCAGTAGGGAGTCGTACCAAAGAAATGATGTTCCATGGTCCCGGTAAGTTCATCGTACCACTTTGCGACTGAATATGCCACGTCAACAATGAAACGATTAAATCCGTAGCTCTACAACATCTAACCCAAAGGGAAGTATGTTGGGAATAGGCCGATCTGAGCTGCCTGTGAGCATGTACGATAATCCTGATGCCTACCCAGGTATGTTCCCGTGGCTTTCCCCGTACGGCAAAGGAGGTGTTTATCAACCCAACCACTCAAATAAACAAGGAGATCTTACCAGGAAGAAATCCCTCATGTACCATGATAAACGGTTTCAGCTGGATACTTGCTTCCCTATGATCGCATTCAATCACGAGCTGTTGAAGGCTGCCTCGACTGGGAGCATGTTGTTAGCTGTTTAGATCAAGATCATGCTCTTCACAATGCCAAGTTACTTGTTGGGCTCAGTACAAATGCCACAAGTCAAATACAAAAAATCTGAGCTACCCAAAAGTTGCGAAAGGACCAGGGCTATCCATTCCCAGCAAGCGCACATGGATCAAAGGGCGTTGGACTGTGGTAGCGGACAATATTAGTTTCACTGTACAGCACTCGTCCCCTGTCTGATGAATGTTGGGTAACTTGAAGCGATGAAGTGCCATGATTGGAATTCTCGCTCTATGACATCTTCTTAAATCTATTGAAGTCCTCTGTCTCAAAAATCCAGACCATTTGCACATGCCCCGATCCCTGTAGATCACATTCAACCCAAAAATGGTCTGAAATCACAGATCATGCAATATGAAATATTTTCATGACTTTCTTTCTATCACTAATTCCGTATGAATTAGCCTGGAGAAACTAGCTAGGTTTCGTGTCAATCTGTTAAGAACTCATTGAGTTATGGGGAATTCTTCGGAAATGTCCCAAAACGGAAAAACTTTCGCCGCGCCTTCGGTTCGACAATGGCTGTAAGGTTTGTTTTCTCATATTGGCTGGTCGCAAATTGACTACAAACACAGCCCATGATCAATCCCCGGAAAGCAGCACTTGCGGAACGAAAGGAGGAATCAGATTCAGATATAGCGGCTGGAATTTCGAGTGGTGCCACACCGACACGATTGTTTTAACGTTCCGGTATATTACAGAATACCCAGAAGAATGTCCCACTCCCAGTCTGCTCCTCCTCTGATTTCTTGTCACAAGCAGGTGCATGCACGACGAGTGGCCTGCAGCAGGCACTCGGGATAAGTAAGTAAATACTCACCCTTCTGAGCTGCTTCTTACACGCCAAAGCCTCCATCTCCCTTTTCCCACCCATGCAGGAGTGTAGGAACACATATTGTGCAAGAACCAATGCTATGAAGAAGAACGACTGTCGGCAGGTGGTCATCTACACCTTAGGTAGCGGCGTCCTCCCGGCCTGGGCGGTTCATCTGTACTGCCCCGACTGTAATACAAGCTATCGCCACAATTTGTCTGTTCAGGACGGCATCAGAACATATTACAGCGACACTCCGACCTATATCCAAATCGGCGAACACCAATTTGCGGAGCAAAGGCTTGTTGGACTATGGGTCACCTCGATGCTGACTGCATGGTACACCTTCTATTATTTTTCCTTCCGCAGGTGCCGAACCAACACCTATGCAGGGTCTCGGCGGGAAATCTTTCACGCTTGTATGATATGGCGCTCTCGAAACAACAGGAGCGCAATTTCGTAGCGGGTGGATGGCAGTTTGGCTGCATCCTCACTGTTGATCATGTCTGGGACGCCTTCATTATTCTTACCCTCCTTGACTACAACAATCGCAAAGGCACATGCCTTCAAGTACCCCATATCGGCGAACAGCGCGGCCGCTTCACCGAGGCAATGCGGGCTCGGAACCGAGAGGTCATTGCGTTGGGGCATCCTGACCCCTACAACAACAACGTCGTTATTTTCCGCTTTTTCCTGGAATAAACACGCATACCAAGCATCCTTCCTATTTTATATTCTCTTTTATTTTTCCTTAATTTTATAGTTTACTGACGAACACCTCATGCATTCGATTTAACAGGGACTTTGTTCTTCGGACGATGAGCGCTTAGCCGGCGCTATTCGGACTTAGAGTCCGAATCGCTTCATATCGTGTTCTACCCGCACAGTCACGGGCAAGACTTCAAGAATGCGAACCCAAGGCAAGCCCCGAGTGTTCTTCGGGCAAACTCCATCCTCCTTTCTCGTTCAGCATCCCCGGTGACGTTCCCGGGCGTCGCCGATTTAGTCTGGTGTACGGGGGTATTTTGACGACAGCTATTTTAATTATAACTACATACCTTTCTCTACCAGGTGACCAAACGAACAGTAATTTCGTATACTCAGGGTTAGTAGGTCCAGCCTTGAAGAGTGTCGTTGCGGGCCGGCACTGGGACCGTTGGCGGGCGGTCCCCTCGCTTCTCGTGCATATTTTTGGACTGAGACATTGCGACCATTCGCATCCCCTGTGTGGACGGAAAAACTGGTCGGGAGGGAGCCTGTCTATTGCCTTGACATGGGCTACGTACCAAATTTTTATTAATTAGCGCAGCCCTGACGGCCTTAGAGTACGGGCGCGTCGGGTGTGTAGTATTATGTACATTGTTTACGGATCATTATGTCACCTTCCTGCTTGCCTCCTACCACCATCTCGGGTGCCACGACACTTGCAAGTCGCGTCAACGGAACGTTTTACGTTTCGTTAACTCCCTCGAAATCATTTACGGACTTCAACACTTCCTTATCGACGCTATTCCTGTCGGATCGGTTCCGGCTGTCTGGCTTTAATTAGTCGTGCTTCGCGCAGACCATTGGCTTGTGCCTCGAGCAGAGTTCTGGACGTCTTTCCATCGGATTCTGAAAACGAACATCCTATTCGCAACTAGGTACAGAACGCTTACGTTCTGGACCTTCGACCGATACCTCACCAGCGACCACGATTTGCCTACGAATCGCTGGACGCATAACGTTACCTTGCCCGGGCTATTTTCGTCGGCAGATTCGACAGGATTTGGGGTATGATAAGACCCGGTGGAACTCTTTTCGGGTGCGTGTTTTCCTCGTCTCTCGTGCGGCCTCCTTCTAAATACCCTACATGCAGACCTACTGTCGTGATGCCGCAACGTCCGCCCGCCTCAATTGGGGCGAAAATTGGAAGTCACAACGGTCTGACAAGCTCTCGAAGGCCTACAATGCGGTGCGTCATCTATCACATCGTTAGTTCTAACACCCAACGCCGCTGCAGGCTCTACTACGAAACCAGTTTGGGACCGGGATGGAACATTGTCAAATACGTGGATCGAAATGGGGCGGGAATGACTCACTACGGGAGCTCGGACTGCCATTTGAAAAGCAGGGAAACCTAATCCAAGGGAGAAATCTGTACCCATTTCACTTTGAAGGACGAGGACTGGAAATCTGAGGGGACTTTTGAGATTGCCCGTGTTTGGCAGGGATAAGGGGGCCCCGGACGAATTTGAGATTTGAGCAAGTGCACACGGTTCAAACTGTTGTCTTGGACGTCCTGCATCAGGGAAACCCTTAGCTAATTATGCATAATTTATCTTACAGCCTGGTTCCACTAGCAATATGAGGAAGCGCAAATAAGCGGCCAAAGCCATCAAACCCTCATGAAGTTCATGAAAATTTCAAAATTCTAATTGACGTGATTTGGCCAACAGCCCACACAATGCCGGCAATTCTTTTTTGCCAGTATCTCTATCTTTATAAAATTACGCCTGTCTGAAGCCTTAAAGCGCTTGGGGGACCGCTCTCCGGTCCCCCTCCGCCTTACAGAAATTCAAAAATGTCAAAATCCTGGATTTACAGGTGTTTTCACGACAAAACAGATAAGAAAATATGGAGAGACATAATTTTCATGCAGAGATCTCGAATCACTGCAAAATATTCTATGGCGCAAGCAGGTATTCCCAAATCCCAACGCCAAAGTAAATTCAAAAGTACTTTTCGAGATCTTCCGTTAGATCTGGCGAGCAAGGTCGCTGCTGACGCAGTCGGCGTTTCTTAGTCCTTAGAGAGGCCGAAATGGTCGTAATAGTTTTAAATTTTGCTATGCGCACATCACCAGCTGCCACCAAAATTCAGGGGCTCAATTGGCCGGAGAAAAATTTTGGCATGCCCGCTTGTGTAGAATTTTCACCCGCATGTGACCAAATCCACCCAGAACTATTTTCTCAGCTCACTCAGTCTTAATTTAAATTGAAATCTTTCTAGGAGATCACACTTGTTAGAGGGACAGTAAAACCGAGGCCACAAAATTTCAAATGAAATAGTGAGTGAATTCAAGTCATTGGCGCGTTAAAATGCCTCTGAAAGTTTAACGCTGACATTCCAAACCAGCGCCAATAGTTTATGGTTGTGTGCACCTATAAAAGTGTACACAATATCCCAATCACCAGCCCCGGCAAACCGGCGCTTGAATGAGCGTTTAAGTGGAGTTTGGCACTGTGTACACTTTTATAGGCGCGCGTGGCGCCTTTGTTTCGTTGCGTGGGAGCCATCTGTCAATGTTAGCGCCGAGGCAGTGTCTGCCAAAGTTTGTTAGATTGGTGACGTGGTGCCGGCCAGGGAATGTTGATTGGCTGTAGGCCGGCAGACTCGGAAGCCCGACAATCACCGACGGTAAGCTGCCGGGCAGGGCGGCATCAGCGGAGATTGAGCGGAGCTTAAAAAGCTTCAGACGGGCGGACAGGCTTAATTTTATAAAGAGGGAGATACTTTCCAGGCCCCAAGTTCATTGTTTCCTGCACGGCTTTGCACAATGGCCAAAAGCCGCATGCAGCTCGTGCGGCTTTTGCACAACATGTCTATTGTCGTTGCTTGGCATCGTCTTTGCTGGGCCGGTCTCGGCACGAAACCCCGTTTTGCTCCGTTCGTGCCTCCTCAAACCTCTCAGTGAAGCTTACGGCTACGGCAACTCCGTACATGGAGACGCCGGTTGTAAGTGCGCTTGCATTCCATGGGCATTGTTTAACGCATCTATGGGAGGATGTCCATAATCTTGCGCATCAAGCTGAGTAGCACTCAGGCCAAGTATATTGAAACACTCTGCTTGACTGACTTCGGGCTGAAATCACACCGGGTTGAGGGCACACTTGGCCCGAGTCGTCTGACACCTGTGGGTTGATTGCATATTTTACTCAGGTTGATTGTTTGAAATGCATCCTATTTGTTCTATGACATTGCAACATAGCCATGCCCTGTGAGCTTCACCCACATGTCTGTCCCGTGCACACTCCGTCGTTCTGAGTATAATACTCGGAACACTGGAGATGGAATTAGGATGAGAAACAATGAGACAAACAGAAAGACTTGAAAATTACAGCAATTGGCGGTACCCAAGGCGCGGATCGAAAATTTCTGTTTTGGCATGTTTTCAAATAATTGTCAGTAACTCAACCAGTTCTACTCTGATTTAGATGAAACCTATGTAGATCTGTCAGGCTAATTCAAGCGCAATTAGTAATAGAAATTGATTCACCAAAAATTCTGTATTAGGTAATCTGTGGTTTTGGACCATTTTCGAGCCAAATGCCATCTAGCATACCCACGACATGTCCCAGTGACCTAATATTTTGAGATGGACAACATATATACATAGGCAAACATTTGATAGAGCCAGAATTATATAATATCCCAATATAAATGCAATCCTTACAATATTTCTAAATGGCAAACCTGCTACATGTATCCAATGGAACTACAGGGACTGTAACTAAATTATCCATAATTCCGGCTCTATCACATGTTTGCCAATGTATATATGTTGTCCCTGGGTGGAGTGAGGGAATGAAGTCGGCAAGAACGCGCGCCCAATGGAGAAATTGTACACTTCGCCCGTGCTCCCAGTCAATATCGTCAAATAGGGATCGAACCGTCATTGTTTTGCGCTGCGTTTGCGCCACGCGATTGTAATAATCCTGCGCATCGAAAGTGCCGGGAGCACATCGTTGGAGTTTGATTTTGGTCCCGGGCAGTTTAACGGGTCATCTTAATGGGTCATTTTATAAGTACTTTTTGCAGTCTCACCTTGGTTCATGTCTGTGTCCCTTAATCATTGTTTTCTGGAGAATTGATTTGTTCTCAGCCGTTCAACTTAGCGCAAACACTGGGAGTTGAGCCAGAATTCAAACATGTGAGGGCACGGTGAAAGTGACGCCAGTGCCACCACTGGACGCCCTGCCGCCCATGTGACGCCCCTATGTCACATCACACCTCGGCCGCCCTTATAACCAAGGAAAAAAAAATGGTTTTGAGATAAAGATGCTGATATGCACTATCGTGCGTATCATATATCATCCAGGAAACTATCTCAGTTTGCGTCACTAATGAGATATTCAAAAAATAGTCATTGATCTAGACTCACAGAGTCCGGTCCAATTGCTGCATACATGTCCCCGGCCTTGTCCAATAATGAAATCAGATGTACAAAGCAGCTCTTAGAACATCATTTCATTCAAGTCCTTGGAATAAATGGCCGGCATGGCCTTTGATTGTAATTGTGTTCAACCGCATCTTGTGGGCACTGATTCCTGAACACCACTGCCATAGGACAATAATTTCTTTGGTGGTAGCTGCTTTTATTAAGGAGTAGGTGAATCGAATGGTGGAATACTAAGAGCCTGAAATAATGATGTAGTTGAACTGGTACTCATCTGAATTTGCAGGACCGCCAGAGAACGAATCTCATTAAGCGAAATGTGGATCCGAATTTGTCGAACACTGTGCGTTGAGATTTGGCAGCAACATCTGCGTCGGTCTACCCTCGGCCGCATTTGGTCTACCTCGGCCGAGGCCCATGTACCACCATCTAATGGGTAGATAGATGGTACACTGAGGTAAACCAGATGTCCGTCGGGCACGGAACCCCAATCAAAACCTAGGTACATTCAATCTCGACATCGAACCAAACTGACGGGATTCGACCTTGGAGGATCATCTCAAGCGGATCCGACGCCGCGGTGCCTTGCATTGCCACGGCGAATCGTTTAAGCTTGTCGCGATTTTCGGGACGCTGCAGAAACTTGAACATCGGTTGCTCCGTCTTAAACGCGAGATTGTAAGGAAGCTTCTGTTCCTCTGTGTCGTGAAAACTTCGGGGAGATAGGCAGCTGATTTTAATGCACTGTCTGCCCTGAATGATCCGGAATAAACACAATCGTGAACGGTTGCAAAGCACTCACAGCATTTCAACCAAGGCGGCAACTCCCGACGTTCCGGTCAGGTGCTCTTCTCGGCATATGTGGGTTCAGCATATTGCCTGCGGTTCTGAAAGAAGTGATTTCTTACCTTTCGAACAGCACATTTGCAGGCTTCCCTGTTGCCAAACAGGAAGATATTAGAGATCTTGCGCAAAAGCCGCACGAGCCGCAAGCGGCTTTTTTGCATTGCGCAAAGCCGCACAGAAAATTTGAAATGTGAGAGGTGTCAATCATCAATGTAAGCTTACCTGAGACGAAGGAGAGGTGCTGTGGGGAGAGAGAACATCCTCGGCATTGCCTCTGCTGCACAGCAGACATGAGAGTGTGGGAAAAGAAAGTGGAGCTTGAGTGATGCCTTCGTGATGCGTGATAAGTAAATACGGTCTCCCACAGTTGTACATCCAACAAATAGCACTCTCAGGAGTGGAATATGGGATTTGAGGGGCATTTAATGGTATTTAGCCAGACAAGAATTAAGAACCGCAAAGAGAAACCCGCGGCTTTGCGCAATGCACAAAAGCCGCGTGCGGCTCGTGCGGCTTTTGCGCAAGCTCTCTATTCTGTTGTTCGCGAATACCGCGGGGGATATTTCCCGGAAAATGTGGTGAGTTGCCAGAAGCCGAAGTATGCGGGCTTTATCGGCTGAGACGGGCTCATGGCAGACCATGCATTGTAAGCTCACCCATTAGCTCTGGATCAGTCTGACTTGGTGCTGCTATTTCCTTCGCGTGCACTCCCTGTCAACATGCGTCAGAGAATTGCCCAAGCATATCATGGCTATACCTGTGGACCGGCTTCTCGGAGAATGTCGACGATATTCAGCTCCGATGCACCGGCATTACCTGAATAAATTCTAGCACTGAGTAGACCTAGCTTACCGCTACAGCGACGTGGCAGCGCAAACGAAATGGGGCGCACCGGAACGCGTTAATATATGAATTGAAACTGTTACTCCCGGAAAAACGCGCCAGGTAGAATTAAGGTCAGGGCAACATGGACGGCAGTGGTGGTGAATATCTCACCATTAGTAGGTGCTTGCAGCAATAAAATCAGTGCTTGCAGGATCTTGAAATCTGAAACTTTCTTCATAAAATTGGGGCGGACGCGGATAAATACGGAGAACGATGAGTGGGGACGTTTAATGTCAGGTTTGAACCCACCTCACCTCGTCAACGCGCGCTTTCGGGAGTCTAATATTCCAACACCCTGCGAAGGGAAAATTATGCACCTGACGTTGTTGCGAGTGGACAGGTGTATTTTGAAGTGGCGGTGTCGTGGAACTGTAGAAAACATAAATCAGTGCCCGCTGTGGATCTGATGGCTTGAGCGCTGGCCGGTATGTGTTTCCGTGGGAATGCGGGAGTGAATTATGAAAATATTGTCCTACATGATATATATATATGGAATAACCTTTGACAATCTCCCGACATTGTTCATATAATCAACTCGACTATAGTAGAAACGAACATGGTTCACGACGAGACCAGTAGGGTACTGTGTAGCTCACAGACAGGGGTCGGACCAAATCTGCATAGTGAGCTCTACTTATGGTAGTACCCAAATATTATCCTCGATAAAGTACCCTCGCGATGAATGGTTTATCTCCATTTCACTTCCAGAGTTACTAGCAGTTAGCCCGTGCCTCGCTACGGGACTGAAGTATTCTGCGAGTTGGAATATGTTCAGTTGTATCTTGAAGTCGAGTCGGAAGTAATACATACTGTAGCAGTGACTCAAGCTATGATTTATTCGTCAATCAGGGCGAGAGGTTCTTCTAACTGATCCCCTTCAGACCATACGCACTTGATCAAATAAAATCACATTCTGACTGTAGTCAAACTACCCCGTCTTTTTCGCCTTCATCATTTCAAACAGTTGTGTACCTCCATCCCTCTTGATTGAAGAGTTTCACCGGTCGAACAAAAAGCACACATTTAAACCCGCCTTTATCTCGTGAAGGTCGAGCTTCAATGACCTCGCCTCCATCTGGGGTCTTCACCCGAGAGTTACTTTGTCCACCGTCCAACTCGAACACACATTTGCATTTGTTCGCCTATGCATGCCAAAACAACAGTCCTGCCTTCATGTTGCGGCACCAAGTAAAGTTGAAATTGGCTGCCTTCATCTCAGGGTCACCTCAAAATTACCTCACCTTCATCTGGGATCTCTGCCCTTCTCTCCATGTTATCTTTATCTGAGTACCTCTAGGATGTTCTAAATCTGATGTACGGGTGCTATAATCTACCCGCCGCCCAACGCGTGCGCGTTGACCACGTCGGTGCGGCCTCCACATCAGATGCGCCCCGACCCAAAACCCTTGGTATACTGGTCAGTTATCCCCAGAATGCCTTTGAAAGCAATACTTAGATCACTTCTAGGACGTACCCAAGAGGTTTTACAAACGCTTTGGGCCGCCCATCGCTGAACGCGTGCACGCCGTCCACGTCGGCGACGCCTCCCCACCGGATCAGCCTCCGACATAAAAACCATCGGTATTAAGGTCGATCCTCGGCCTATGCACTTCAAATAAAATGCTCACAGGAACTATAGGATGTTCTCGAGAGAGTGTACAGGTGTTTGGGGCCGCCCGCCATCAAACGTGTGTATGCCGCCCACGTCGGCGCTAACTCCCCGCCAGATCATTACCCGACATTTTCAGTCAATATTCGGCCGAATCCCTCGGTCTAACACACCTACCTGTCCGTTACGGCTCTGCCCATCGACTCCCGACACGCTTCAGCTCGTCCGCTGCCAAACACGTGCACATGCAAAGTCAATACGGTGTCACTGTTGCTGTTGCTGCATCAGGAAGTCAAACTTAAGATGTTTAATGAACAGCTTTTGCTTTTGTGTCAGGTGTCGGAAAATTTTCACCATATGTGAAGCACTCACAGCTCACAACTCAAACTCGATGCCCGAGAGGCGGTCAGACTCGCTGGAACATTAAAGCCCCTAAGTGAACACCGCCACACACACCGCCACAAGCCAAACATACGCAACGGTCCCTTAATAGAATCGGGGAGCAAGCTTCCTAATTAAGCCTGTCTGTCTGTCCGAAACTTTTTAAGCTCCGCTGATGCCGTACACCGCGGCAGCTGCCCGCCGGGCTCCGGAGTGCTCTTTCCCGCCGGCCACGGGCAATCAATCATTCGGCATTGTCGGCACTTGACTCCCTGATTCGGTCCAGCTTGCGGCGTAGTGTCAAAGTACGGCTGGAGAGATATTCCAGTCGGAGAGCAATCCTGGCTAATGTGAGTTCGGGCTCACCAATCCGGCTATATACATCTGTAGCATAAATGTTGAAATCCGGAGTGAGACCGGGCCAAGTCTGATAGTTCTCTTGTGGGCCTTCTTCTTCTGTCAGTTGCTGTCGTAGCTCATTGATTGCTTCCTGTGGAATTGCGATGCGACAGTCCAGGGCACCGAAGAGCTCAGGGAACTCCAGTGCATGGGCCGGGACATGTCCAGATGGCATGATTTTTTCATGCTGGTGGCGAACTCGGTGATGGTTCCACCACAGCTTGAAATTGTCCAGCTCGAGCTGTATGAGTGGTGCAAAAATCCAATAAAATAAAGGTCTGAAATTTCGTCAGGATCAAACGCAATTTCATTGAAATCTAATTATCTCACTCGTGCCAAGGGTCATGAGCATTGAATAGGTAGGAAGTCCTTCAGGTTGAGTCCCAGCTTCTCCTTTAGCTGGCGCCAAAAGCCTTCAATGACTGTGTTGTGGATGCTTTTGATAAGGACATGGAATGGGTAAAGGTTCATGTCAATATCTACTGCATAAACCTCTCTACAAGATTGTAAATGCTGAACTGTTGAATTCAAAAGGGAAACACACCGCAGCGTGAACATGAATGCATAGAACCATCCAACTTCTGATCCTTTATCTGTTGTCAACTGGATGGGAATATCTAGTAAGGTCAGCTGAATGTCACAGCTCAAAGATGAACCAAACATACACCCTGTTTCTTGCACAAAGTCAAGAAAGATATGACCACCAGCCCCTTGGGAACGAACATCTGGATAAATTTTGAGGAAGAGGAGAAAATCCGAAAACTTGTCCTTGAAGCCATATATTGAGAAGCCAACCCCACCCATGCGCAGTGCAGATTGCGCTAGTTTCTCGTGGCCATCGCTGCTCACTTCATGGTATGGACCAAGAGCATGGAGTGGCACACGAGTAAACTTGCTTTCCCTTCCTCCCTGGGAACCGATTGTCAAACCCATCCGGAAATTTATCCAGCATGATTTCTCGGATGAGGTCCCTATGGTGTGGCCAATCAGGAAGATTAAGCAATAATTGATATCTCAGGGAAGTAATAATCTCACCGAGGAGCCAAGATCATTTTGAGCCGCAACTGGTCTTTGATGAAGTCAGGTCCCCGTGCCTGTGTCGGATCTTTCTCGACTTCATCAACAACAGCTTGTGCTACAGTGGAAAGAGGCAGCTTCTGGGTCCGAACTGTGGGAATATTCAGCCGTTTCACCAGCTTCTTCCAACTTGACAACCTGCACAAAGATTAGAAAAATAAACATGACAATCCAAATGTTCTTCTTCACTTGATATCATAATCAAATTCTTTCTTGAGTGAGGCAAGCTGGTCCTCACGGCGCTGATTTTGCATTCGATATCTGATCAAAGCAGCTCGAAGCACATCATCGGATGGTACTGAAATATCAGATATAAGTGTTGGGTTGAAGTGAAAGTCACAGGAAAACTTGCCTTCCTTCTTGGCATACTGATTTATGCCACTTGGATTGGGCATAGGAGAAAAGAGTGAGTGAGTTGGTTTGTTCCAAGACCATATCCCTTTTTAAACCTACTCTACATCAATATTATTAAGTATCTACCATTGCCAAGATGGTTGACCGATATTATTTATCATCCAATACTGCAAGGCTGCTGACATTTTGCATGCACTTACAGCTCTTTGCGGTACAACAGGCGCGGACCGTTTTTCTCAAATTTACAACTTTTCGACTAGGACACTCGCTGCATGTTCAGTTCTCGTCCGATTGCTTTGAAAATATGCTCATTAGAATTGAATTGAAAATCCCCAGCCAATGGGGTTCTTCAATTTTTGATGCCATCAACAAATAAACTTTTCATCATTTTCACCATGTTTCCACATAGGACAGTGATAACTTTGATTTTTGATGCTCAGTGGACCTGATCTTTTTACCTAATGTCCTTCAGCATACTCCCTACATAATGGTATACCAGGATAGTGAATGTGGCCAAAATTGACTCCATATTGCACATTTCTTCTGGGGCACAATTTCACTGTCCTAATGCACCGTGTCCTATCTATGGGATATGGTCAGGAAACTTACCAAATAGGTCTCATTGTGTAATCATCACGTATATGCATGACATATCCGGAACCTAGGTCAATACAGACCCTGTTACCTCAGTTATAGCTGTCCTATGCTGGGATATGCTGAAAATGATGAAAGTTTATTTGTTGATGGCATCAAAAATTGAAGCACCCCATTGGCTGAGGATTTTCAATCCAATTCTAATGAGCATATTTTCAAGGCAATCGGACAAGAACTGAACACGCAGTGAGTGTCCTAGTAAAAAAGTTGTAAATTTGAGAAAAACAGTCCGCGCCTGTTGTACCGCAAAGAGCTGTAACATTAAACTTTGCCAATTTGACAAATGACTGAAAGGTGGTGCACAAGCTTGCCAAGGGCATGATAAATTTTGGTAAAAATATTCAAGCACCACCTACTGGTTGTAAAGATACTAGGGAGTTTGTGCAAAAGCCACATGAGCCGCATGCGGCTTTTGTGCATTGTGCAAAGCCGCGTGATAAAATGAAGAATTTGTGAGTGGATTGATGTTGATTTTGATGAGATATGGTGCTATCCAGTACGTTGAACCACTTACCAAACGTAATATGCATCATTTTTGACGTCATTATTTGGCTTCTCCACAGCCGCTGTGCGGCTATGGCCGTGATGCTGCCTAAAAAGGCCATTCTCCACACTTCTTTTCCCACATGATGCCGGAATCAATGCCGACAGCTTTCATATCACTGATATAAAAGTTTTAAATACATAATTGATAGGGAGACGAAAGCCGCACGGTGCCGCATGCGGCTTTGCACAATGCACAAAAGCCGCATGCGGCCCGTGCGGCTTTTGCACAAACTCCCTACTATTGAGTGAAAAATGGGAGTCCCCATCATCACAATGCTCATTTGGCCCTTGAACGATGGCAGAAAGGCTAAATTGCCTAATTGGGCGAGCATGAGAACTTATTTACAGCACCTGTCAGGGTGCCGGCGCCGCCGTTACCAATAAATATATTGACAAAAATAAGCATGAGCAAATATTTCCAAATCGGGAACCGCGACCATTGAAGCGCGACCATCGATCCGAATATCTCAAACCGAAATCGAAGCTCGACCGTCCCGCCTACCGTACACGAATGGCTGATTTTTCAACATCAAGGGATGTCGGCAGGTGTCGACACAGCATGCCGACCTCTATTACGGCCGACAGTGGTCAGCCGCATCTGTGCCGACAACCCCACGGAACGCAGTGAGGGATCGCCGCAAAATTTCCGCACTGTAGCCCTGCCCCGGCGCA
Organism: Mycena olivaceomarginata; assembly: GCA_029378375.1. Lineage (NCBI taxonomy): Eukaryota > Fungi > Basidiomycota > Agaricomycetes > Agaricales > Mycenaceae > Mycena > Mycena olivaceomarginata. Next base: position 280,586 of record JARKIC010000231.1, on the reverse strand, counting down.
GGGATGTTAGGGTGCACAGAGACCCATATGCATGCAAATATGGTCGTGAGGCAGCCCCAGACAACATCGAAGATTGTGCGGCAGTTTTATATTGTCCACGCCTCACAGCCGGAGAAGAGCACTCGAATTTCCCAGGAAGCTGTTGAGGCGTCGATATTTCACAGCGAATAAGATTCAAGATCGCTGGGAGATCGACCGGTTGGGAGGAAGGGAAATCTCGCCGCCGGAGTTCCGTGCTGTTGCCTGTGCAAATTTTGCCTAGACCCAGGGCGCTAGACAGAGAGCAAAGAGGGTTGCGGCGAGAACAAGTTGAGAACAAGGCGAGAATGTGATCGGAACCGGACTCGTCCGGGTCCATGCGGGCCGGAAGTCTAGACTTGATCCCTTTCCTGACTCCCTGAGGCCCCTCCCGCCGAACCGTGCAATGTCCCAGGTGCGGCTGTGTTCTGCCATTTCGACCCCTTAACCAATCGCCTCTCACAGACTTATACCCCGGTTCCGTCTCGCGAGACCACCGTCGTACGCATACTGCTGGTCTCGTATCACAACTGATTCGATGTGGTCACTGCGTTCAACGCCACATTAGCCGAAGCCATGTCGAGCTGCGCCACGGTTGTCAACTGTGTGGCTATGTGCGGCCCGTTGTCTAGACAATGTCATCTAAACATAGCACGTGTACCTCTGGCCCGCTTGTTAACGGTGGTGTGGCTGCATAGTGCTGGGACGGTTCGGTTCGGTTCAGGTTCAGAGCACTTTGCTCTGAACGCCGAACTTGAACCTGGCGTCCGGTTCGGCCACGTGTCGAACGTTGAACCTGAACGCGGCGTTCAGGTTCAAGGCGTTCAGTTCGGCGTTCGAACGCGGTTCGGACGTTGAACCGGACAATTTTTTTGGAACAGCTCAACTTTATCCAAGCTATTGGCCATGCATTGAATCTAAGTGATTCAAGCGTCACTCTCATCGTCCTCCGAGTCTGCATCCATATTAGTTGAAAACCCAAAGTCTGCGTCAAGTTCCTCGATGAGGGCGTCAATATGCTTCGATGCGATACCACTCGCGCTAATGTGGCCGTTGCGATAAGCACTTTTCAGCAATTGCAGCGCTTCGAAAAGCTCTGTGCTGAGGGAATTTCGAAGTTTCGTACCGGTTAGACTACCGCTTGAGAAGGCCCGTTCAGCGGGAGTTGCAGAGCCCTGGATAGCGAGGTAATCGCGAGCCATGCGACGGAGCGTCGGGAACGAAGTATTATGCTGTAACACGAGTAAGCAATCAAGACATCAGGAAAGATGTGGCACTTACGCCCCAGTAGTGCAAAACATTGTCGGTATTTTCGAGCGGTGAAGACAAATACCCCTTCAATTCGTCTCGGGGGTGCGCGCGCGCCCGCTCGGCTTGTTGGACTGAATTCACCACGTCCATCAAAAATGAACTGCCGTATCGCTGCAGCGGAGCGGGTTTTGCCGCAACTGAGACCAGGGCCGGTTCGGAACTGTGGTTATCGTCGTTTATGGCGGAATAACTATCAAACTGAAGTGACCGTTAGGACCAGTTCGAAATAATGGTAATGATGTTTGTGACATACCACTGCTTCCAAAGCCTCCATACCGGCACTGTACTCCTCGGGTCCCCAATGGGCACGGAAGTAAACATCCTTGACGGCGGGATTCAAAACTGGTTGGCGGTAAGAGAGGTGGCGTATTTTGTGTCATAAACGTACCCAGGCAGACAAAATAAGCACCAGATGTGCTGTCCGCGCGATGAAACCATTTTCTTAGGCTCTTCACACCCTCGAGGAGGGCGTCTCGGATTTCGCTGAATTGTGCTTGAGTCGACATTGTCTGCCAGCGCTGGATAAGGAACTCGAGGGTGGGAATGATACGCCACACGGTTGGCGTGCGTTCGCTCAAAAAGGTTTGAGTAACATCGGCAGGTTCCTATACCAACAGTCAACTACATGCGTGCCGCAGATGATAACAGAGAATATTGTACGCGAAGAGCTTCGTGAATCATTTCGATCTTAGCCCACTCTTTCTTGGTCGGCGTGTAATCCTGATACTGCTTGTTGCGGAGATCAGGGACCTCATCGCTGTCATCCGCGATGCGAACAAAAGGATCAATGGCCTGCCACAGAAGTTAAGCCACGACAAAGAAAAGTTGAACTAAGCACAAACCTTTCGCACAGTCAAGCAACGATCCAAGCATTTATACAGAGATGCCCATCGAGTTCGAACCCACAGTAGAAGTTCGAGGACAGGAATGTCCGATTGGATGCAGCATTTTTTGAAGAATGCGCGAGCTTGAGGTGACATTCGGATCTACAAGGTATCAGCGTCACAACGGCAAAAAGGTGCCCGAAAATAGCACAAACCTGTTTGATGAGAGCGAGAATTTTACCGATGGCATCTCCAGCTGTCCATTCAGAACCCTCCCCGTTCTCTTCCTCATCTTCCTCCTCCTCACCGACCGAGGCCAAAATCTTTGCAACTTCGTCTGCGTCAAGTTCCCCATTGGCGCGTGCGGCACTACAAGAAACCATAAGTGGGAAGAACACGAAGCTGTTGTTCACCTGCCTAAGAACAGATCGAATTTTCTTGTTCAGTGATTTTTGCGGTGTAGGTGCAACCGTTTCAACAAAGTGCTTCGACGCGATGTGAACGGCACGCTCGATACACCTAAAAATTCATCAGCACCGTGACAGAGTTGTCGAAAACAATTGGACAGCATACATCATGTCGCGCTCCTTGGCTGTCCAATCTGCATCGCGATGATCCAGGCGCCGCTCGATGGCAGTCGAGCGGTTAACGGATGCACCGTCAGATGTAATCCAACCCACCTTCCCACGGAGACCGTACTTTTCGAGTGTGCTGACGATTGACGCTCCGATATTCTCACCAGTATGACGACCCTCGATCTTCACGAATGCAAGCTCATCGGTAATAATTTCCCAGTCGTTCGGGCGTTCGGGAGGCGAACGAATATAATGATTGTTGATGTTGAGAAATGGGCTCCCGGCGTCGGAGCTCCACCCATCGTGCGAGATAGAATGCAGACCCGGGGTTTTCTGAAAAGATCATATATTCACTGTTTAGTCGATAATGTGGCGGTACGTAAAATCAATTCACCTGGAATTCAATGCACAAAGTTTTTTGGACGTCCTCTGCCAACTGCAGGACGTACTTACGAATCGTTTTGCGAGTCGGGATATCGGATTCCGTGATGGACGGACGGCAATACTGCAACAAGCGTCTGAAGCTCGGCCGCTCAACAATGGAGAGAGCCTCAAAATATCTGGTGAATGCATGGTTCTATTGCAGATATAGAATCATACCTCGTCCTGGGTGACAATCATTTCAATGAGGAAGTCACGCAAACCCTCGCGAGTGAACACCGGCGGTCTCGGCTTTGCTACAACAATCCCGTCCAAGGTTCCCTGTACTCTGAGAGGAATGAGCAAATGCACAACAGAATGATTTGAGGAAGGCACATACTCTTTTCCTGCGGACGAATCTGAGTCGGGAATGGCACGAGGATGCATTGGGATGTCGAGTTTTTCGCAGCGCGCCCGGTATGCCTGGAAGTGATCGTCATGGCTGCAAGAGGGAACTCAGTCGACTTTATAGGGATCAAGGCACAATGACTTGCCGTGCGATATGGCTACGAAGCGTCGAGACACTTCCAGTCAAGAAGCAGATGTCGGCCTTCAGTCCTTTCTTCCTAATAAGCGCTCAGTGAAACAAAATGAGAACATGGGGCATGAAAGGCTGACATGCAAACGAGACAAATGGCACCTGCCTTCTGGATAACTGTGCCCGTCTCTGGATTTTTCTCGCACTCGACGCGCTTGAAGACCGTTCGAACGTCGGCCGTGGAATCGGTCCGGGCGGTCTTTGCCGTGGCCTATAAAACCGATGAGAAATTGTCGAAACCACTATGTTTGCAAGAATACTTGTGCATGATCGGCATCGCCCATTGCCTTGAATTTTAGGTACTCGTCGTCGACGTCCATGGCACTGGCGGACTCCGTGTTTCCATCCTCGTCAGCACCGGACTCGTCACCGTCAGCGCTAGATTCCGCATCGGATTCACCGTCAGAGGATTCTGGCACTCGTTGTACCTGAGCCTTCTTCGCAGGCCTAGGCTGGCGAGCTGCGGGAGATGCCTTGCGCTTGGTCGAGTTGGACGTCGCTTCAGCATTGTTGGGATCGGAGGCACGAGCAGGCGGCTTCGAAGCGCGAGTAGAACGACGAGTAGGAGAGGACCGACGAGCTCCAGCTACCTTGTCAAGAGGACGAATAGTTTTGGTAAAAAGAGGGGTCATGACCTGGCCTGGGACCACCCAACGTTCAGTCCAGATTTTTCGAAGTATATAGGGCGCGGCCACCAAGAGATAGTGGATGTTTGTCTGTTGCCGGGTGCAGAGTGATCGCGTTGCCCTGATTCAGGTCAGTGAAGTGTATTGACAACAAATGAAAGACAGCTACCTGTAGCAACGTGGTAGATTCCACAGATCAAGTCCAGCTCCTCGGCGCTCAGCTCGTCATCCCAATACAGTTCGTTGGACCGCCGGTTTCGAAAGCATATACCATGTTCTGTAACATCGTCGCTCGGCCCCAGCAACGCATCCTCCGAAAGCAGTACAGCTTGGGCGATCCGCCCGACAACACCGCCATAGCGAAGAGCAGCATGCCCACGAGTTGTCATAAGAAACCTATCGCAGTTGCTAACATACACTGCATAGTCCCACCTATCCGGTTTATAACCCTGAGAGCGATACCCTAAGCCGGAATATCTGGGCAGATACAGATTTGGGAGACGTGAAGTGCCGGCAGAGTCCGTGATGCGCAACCGGAATGACATCCCACGGGAAAGAAGCTGCCAGGCGACGCTCGCTAGGTCGGGGCCCCACCGGCTCCGAGCGATTTCTAGTGCTGTTGTTGCGCGGCTGAGAATAATGCAGAATTGACCTGGCACATTGTACTCCTGGACACGGTAGTATGTCTTGCCACCCGATTCGAAACTCGAGATATCCATGTTCCATACTTGGTGTAAACTTCCGGTCTCGGAATGAAAGTCGAACAGATCTCTAGCGATCATGTCTGGGTGGGAAGCGTCTCTCATCTGAGCGAGGAACACTTGCAGCCTCAATAGTTGGTCATTTTGGGGGAGGACAACATCTTTGTTGCCGAGGGTTTTGGCGACGACCACGGGAGTAGGAAGCTTCAGAGTAGGCGGGACACTTGTCGTAGGGCCGCTGGACACGTACCCGAAACGAAGATGTGCTTGACATTCCGCAGAGAGAGTCTCAAATTGGTAAGGCTCATCAACGGAGGTCTCAGCGGCAGGATATATTCGGTCAAGATCGACCTTAGATGAAGTGTGTGCGGACCGCGCCAGGTGGTCGGTCTCGGGTAACAGTGGGATCTTGAAGTCGTCGTCATCGCCGTCGTCAGACTCCTCTCCGTTGACGAACCCACAATCCTCTGCAGAACCGAACGTTTCACAAAGATCCCACTCATTACGGAACGAGTCGTACACGCGTTGGGACGGTGCAAAAGCCTCCCATTGGTCCTCGTAGTTTGTGCGGCCAGCTGCCTGGCGAATCTAGTGTCCATCCACCTTCTCCCAGACAAAAACTCGAGCAGCCTTGCTGCTTTTGCCGGGAACTTGGCCTTTGGCGGCATTTTTTTCCCTTTGCAAGCGCGCAGACCTCTGCTCCAAATTTTCCGATAGAGCACGCGAGTCATTCGCTGCCTTGCGACTCTGGCGTCGCTTGAACGAGTTGATTGGCACTAAACTGAGAATGTCAAGTGCTTACCATCCTGAAACTGATGGTGCTACGGAACGCGCAAACCGCACTGTGCCCCAGATGCTGCGCCAATGCATCAGTGACAAGCAGAAGGACTGGGTTGCAAAACTTCCTGCAGTTGAATTTGCAATGAACTCAGCTCGCTCTGAGTCTACGGGATATTCCCCATTCTTCTTGAACACTGGAATGATGCCTCGTTCGTTGCTGTGGGACTCCGGCTGCCAGCATGGGGACCTCTGCCGCAGCCTGGACCTCTTCTTCGATCCCTTCCACTTCCATCTCGTCCACAGCTCCGAGCTGGGCAAGCTCTGCCTCCGTGGCGCCCCACAGCACTGCGGGCTCGTCCAGTGTAGCACCTCCAAGGGCCACGAGTCTTCTTAGACGGAAAGGCAAAACCCTGGTCAACCCGTGGAAACACGACCCATAATTTACAATAAACCTCCCTCTGGTTTCTTCCATTTCCTCAATACTCTGTTTCCTTGACTAGTATAGCACATCTGCAGTAGTTCCCGTCCTAGTACCGAACTCTTGGAAACCTTTAATCAATATTAGTTTTTTCGTGTATAAAATCATCACATCTCTCTCTTTATAAAATTACAGATGTCCGTCTGAAGCCCTTCAAGCTCCTTTTATGGACATTTCAGCCCGATACTACACGGTACCAAAACTCCCACCGCAAGCACTTATTCTTTGCCGCCCTGGACGTTTGAGCCCGAAACTGTGGGTGCTCGCACGCCACCGGAACTTCACGGAAGCGAAACTCTGGATGCTCTCACGGCGAGCGCTAAGGTTTTCTTGCCGCCTTCGGCGTCACAATAGGCGCTGAACTTTGCCACCTTTCGTCCGCTATGCGGCCATCTCTCAGTTTAACTCACGGCAAGCGCTAATTTTATTCACACGGCAGGCGCCAATTGCCCTTGCGCGCCAATGACTCAATTGATGGGTTTTCGAACTCCGACGGCTTTTATTCATGACGGCCCTGCTGCTTGCGTGATTCATTGCAGGTTCGAGTCACCTCTGTGTGGGTCACAACAAATTCTCTCAGGGTAAAGAGACAATGCAGAGCCGGCGCGCCACGTTTCCCTCGTGCGGCCAGATTCCAGGCCATCATCGCGCTCACAAAACGGCTCGATACCCTCGAAAAACACACACACGCAGGGGGTTCGGGCCGGTCAAGCTTGTCCGGAGCCCCAGAGGGTCACAGCAATCATCGGTTACCCCTTCGCGTCGGAAGCGGATTACCAAACACGACCTTTCACTCTGTATTTGTGGAATTTCAGCGGCCCCAGACGATCCAAGCGCCCTTGCGGATGTAGCACTGTGCGGCAGGGAAGGTTACAAGATAAAATGGGCGAGATACCCTTTCCTTTGCCGTGTTTCAACTCGTTAGTCCATCACAGCAGTATTCTCTCTGTTGCGTTGACTTTGAGAATCTGCAGGATGGATGGATCTGTGTATGTGCCGACAAAATGGAGTGGTCAGACGGATTTGGGTGGAATAAGCAAACACTTGACTAATTTTTCAGCAACTTAGCAAATTAAGCTGTGCTGGTGGATTACTCAAAAAATAAAATGGACAGGTATACGGTTGGTCTCTATTTCATGTCTCATTTGCGTGTACCAGGTGGTTTGGGCCAATTTTGATGGATTTGTGCAAATTACAATCAGGCATTTATTTAGAGCACCACTGTACTGGCAGCCACCAGGGCAAAAATATGATGATTTCTGATTATATTCCTGCACAAGCTATACAGCACTTACAGCTCTTTGCGGTACAACAGGCGCGGTCTGTTTTTTTTTTTTTTCTTTCTGTTTTCGCAAGTTTTCACTAGAACAGCTACCCTGAGCTCAATTCTCAACCGTTTCCCTTGGAAATAGGCTCATTCAATTCGTATTGAAAATCCGCAGCGAATGGGATACCGGTATTTTTGATCCTTTTACGTAATATAATTTCTTCCGGAAAGACTTGGTTTTGAGTAGGACACCTGTAGCATTCGGAATACTGCCCCGATTGGCCTAATCTTTGGATATGTTATACATCCGATGTGGCCCTAGACAATGGTGTGTTTATTTATGTTACATACTGAGTGATTGTGATTAGCAAAGTAGATATCCAGACACTACCATAAGTAGAGCTGTCCATGGAAGTTTGAGTACATTAAGCTCTGTAAACACTCACATTGGCTAGAGTCACATCAGATGTATAGCATATCCAAAGATTAACCCAACCGGGGCAGCATTCCGGGTGCTACAGGTGTCCTACTCAAAACCAAGTTTTTACGGAAGAAATTATATTACGTAAAAGGATCAAAAATACCGGTATTTCATTCGCTGCGGATTTTCAATGCGAATTGAATGAGCCCATTTTCAAGAGAAACGGTTGAGAATTGAGCTCAGGGCAGCTGTTCTAGTGAAAACTTGCGAAAACAGAAAAAAAAAAAAAAAACAGACCGCGCCTGTTGTACCGCAAAGAGCTGTAATGTCAACCCAAAATCCATCCCACACTTCATTGGCATCGTGAAAATGACCATTTGAATCCGAAATAAACACGTGTTAGCCTGAATTTTGGCACATTTCCGGCTACTTCATAACAATAATAGGCGAGGTCTGTCGTCGAGAGACAGACAGCGCACTAGAAATTTCCAGTGAATAAGCCGATTCTGAAAGAAACGAGCCACACACCATGAGAGCGACGCGGGCGCAAAGGACCATCGCCCCCTTGCTCGTGATGATGGAAGTGAGATCGAGGATGTTGAGTACGCCGCCAGGCTTGAGCATCATTCGGATCAACCAATGAAAGGGAAGAACGAGCGAGAACTCACAATCTTGAATTGAGTAACATGGTACTGCACGCGGCCCTTGACTAGCTTGCTTTAGTGCTTGTTTCTGAGCGTCGCCTCGGTGACATCCCAGCCTTTGATGAGGATCATTTTCTGGCAGCGGTCAGCACGATCAGGGGAGGTGGAAGAGACAGACCATGAGGATTTTGGTCGGACCATTACCCTTGTACACGTTGGCCGCCGCCGTGTTGGTCTGGAGGAGATACTCATTATCGCCCCAACCAAAAGAGGAGAGATGCTTACCTCGAAAGATGTGTGGGCGTCCAGGCAGCTTGATTGAGCTCGGCTCAGGAGGGGGTCAGAACACAGTGGAGGTTAGCCGAAAGGCCCAGGTACGCGCCTATAATCGAGGTTTGGTCCAGAAGTGCGCATAATATGAGCGAGAAAAGAGGACGTGTGTGAGCGCGTGCCAGTTGTGGTGACATTATAATCGACAACTCGATCGAGTCATGAAGCAATTCTGATTCGATTTTGCTCCCGCAAACCGCGAACCACCCGATTATCGATTCTAGGCCATCAAACCGTGCTGTCATCAGCGTGAGTTGGAACTCGCTGAAGACACCTGAACCAGTCGAAAGCAAGCTCGGGCACCTGTGAGACATTTTTAGAAGACACTGGCCGAAATGGAGGAATCTCGGTACCATTTGTGTTGCCTCTCCAAAAAAGGGTCCTTTCAACCGGGAGCCTAATGAGATTAGAATAGAAAGGCACCAAATGATTTCGAGCTTACATTTGTAAAATGAAAGCCCAATGAAAGGGCATGATAACGAAACTACTTACCATTTTTTATTCTGAATGACCAAGGTTATGAATGACAAGAGTCAAATGTACTTTGCATGAAGTGTTTCACAAGGTCGAAGCATAATTGAATGACGCACTCGAATACAGACCAGCCTATCCGACCCGCATCAACTCTACCGCTCGGATGCATATTATCCACCTCCGCCGGTGACGCGGGGCTCCCTGGTGCTATGGAGCCCTTGGCATCAACCTTGCATTGGCATATGGACATTTGGTGCGCTCGACGAGGGGGACAAACAGGGACTCGTATGAGCCTCTCTTTCACGAGTCGTGCGGTCGGATTTGTGCGGTCAGAGTCGTGTGGTCGGAGCGGACGACCCTTCGAGGGTTTAGAACAAGGGGAAGATACATAGTGCGAGGAGATATAAAGCCATCCCTTTTTCATCCTTCCTCAAAAACCCCGCCTGTCTCTCCAAACGCCTTAAGGTTAAGCAAAGAACCTGGGCGCGTCTACGAATAGGTCGAAGACAAGAGATTAGGTAATGGGCATATGATTGGGATGGAGGGAGAAGTTGTCATGCGACTCTAACAATCCCTACTTATATACAGGAGCCCGGCCCGGTTACGGAACTACTTGCCATATATTCGGTGTGGGTAATGACCTCATCATTCCCATTTCTATCAAAAAAAACCATCTTCTATAATATGGAAGCCTTCCTTTACCTCAACAAAGGCCGCAGAACAACAGTGCAGAACAACTCAATATCAATTCACTGTTCACTGCTGCTGCATCCACGCCGCTGCATTCCTGCGCGCCTGCTTGGCTCGCGACTTCGTTCGCTGGATCTCTACCGCCCCCCGCTCTCCACGCAGTCAGCCTTAGCTGTGCGCTCGGGTTTACCTCCGCCTGCCTCACATGGTGACACAATACCTCCCAAGCTCTCCTCGAACATGTCGCATATGAAGAACCGATGCACCCCTCAGCTCCTGCTGATCGTGCGAGGTTCCTTCGTCATCGCCGTGTGCACTCGCCTGGGACCCAGGCCATCCGAGTTTCGTCGGCATCGCCGTCGGGAATACGCGCACATCGACGGAGTACATCCCACCTACGCTCACAGTATCATGGAAAGGACCCTCCACTACATTCTTGCCCATGTGGTCCATTCTCCTTTGTCACTCTCACCCTGTCGGTCTTGGCTCGCCGCCGCCTCATCTATTCTGCGCGCCGCTGCCGCGTCCTTCTTGCATGCGGCGTCTGTGTCCCCTATGCTCGGACCCGATGCATCACGCTAGCCTGACGCCGCTGCATGCACTTGCGCTTCGTGTGTTTCCTTCCCATACGATGCGCGGCCCCATCTTCACCCTCTTGAACTACATATTTCTTGCAATGCTTTGGCTCAAACACTACTGCCCCCATCATCTTGATACGAACCCGTCCGTGCGTCCATGTTACTTCCAATCTTCCACGGCTATGATTCCTTTTTCGGCATTTCCTATTTTGGACGTCTACGTATCGGCTTGCAGTACCTTTCGCTATTCCTCGGTAGATTGCACCCCAGGATTCAATCTAGCGGGGAGAGTGTTAGGGTTGCGACCCACCCCCCTGAAGAGTGTTTACATATATTTGCCTACGGCAGCACTGAAGCCTTCAAATACCATTATTTACCTTAGTTACAGTCGGATTTTTCATAATGCATAACCTCATAATGCACAAGTGGGGACCGCTCTGCGGTCCCCCTATACTCGTCCACTTCATCCTCAGAAATGCCCATCCATTCCAGTTCTTTTTTCCTGCTGAATGAGGCAACCAAAAACTCTGGCGGAATATCCGGTAACTTGTTTGCTGAATTTTTTCCCGGCAGATATTGACTAAAAAGATGAAACATGGCATTGTATTTCCAGATTGTCCGACGCGGTCCAGGGGTGGACTCATCACAAAGAACACAATGGATAGGGACATTTGTGCAAGGCATTGAGGCAGTTAAAGTTTCAGCGGATTTATAGCTCATCTTGGTGTAATGGTAATCACAGTTGGATGAAATTTTCGGGCTCTTGGAGCTGCTTTGTAATTGATTGTAGCATCCCTCTCTACCACACCGGCCACAAGGCTCCGCACCGACTTCCATTTCTGTGGCTCTGAGATCCGGAAGTGAATACAAAGCAAATAAAATGTGCCCGTCCAACATGGTTTCTCATCATTGATAGCTTGAGTTCAGTGCCGCAGATGAAACATGCAACAATGTCGTTGGCACTCAGTTTCTTCTTTGGAGCCAATTGTTAGGTTCGGAACAAGCCCGCGAAGTTCCGGCCCGGCGCGCCGGGGGTCCTTCTTGAAGGGGCTTGCTTCAAAGTCCGCCAAACACACAGGTTGCGAATCACTTTCTAGCGACTTTAATATCAGCTCAAATATTTAATTGTAAGCTGGTGATGTTAGAACATATGTATACGTATCCGATAGTGAATTTGCTATGTTCTAGGATCACAGACCAGCTCTCGGGGGTGCAGTTGATCTGATGTTTGGGCATTTTGAAAGATTGTCCTCTGCAGGTCTAGAGGCTCGTCTGATTGATTGCCTCCCAGTATGAAAAATGTTCTCTAACATCCTAAGAGTACCGCTGAATTATCCGGGACCTTTGGGTGTCTTTTCCACAGAGGTGTGGAACCTGCGAACGGGCCGGTGTACTGTGTCACACACTGTCACATTGCCCATCATAAAGTCAACGCGTCCTGTACCCCGGCGGTAGTGTTGCCGGTGTTCGGTTCAGAACCGATTCCGAACCTGAACTGAACACGAACCGAACCTCAATTCAGGTTCGGAGGCAGTAGAAAAACCGGACCGGACCGCGGGTCAGGTTCAGGGTTCGAGGATTGTTGGAATTTGTTGAACCTGTGCGAACCTGTTCGAACCCGTAAGTTTTTCCCTCGCATTAGCCATGTCTTGGTGAAGATTTCGCGTTCCTGGAGAGTGGTGTGACTAAAGAGAGAGAAAAAAGCTTCAAACAGACATGGCTGAATTTATAAAGAGGAGATTCTTTGGGTGTTTGTAAAATCATAGCTAACTGGCGACGTTCAGAATTCATGCGGTCTGGTGTCGCCAAATACGAAGTCCCTTCGATGGCTTCGGATGTTCAAAGGATCAAATCTTCTTCTCAGCACTAGGCTGGGATTAGTGCTTTTCGTCCTGTTGTTCCGCCAGCAGAGGACGCACAAAGGGCTTGAAAACTTGATTCACTGCGTTTAAGCCAGATCTGCCGAGGTCTGCCGAGATAACCTCAGCTAACCTCGGCACAGGCTCAGCCATGATCAGCTGGAAATGAGTGTGCCCAGGTAAGCCGAGGTCAGTCGAGGTCAGCCGAGATGACATACATGGCCAGGTCTTCTGAAGTTAGCCGATGCAACCCAAACACACCTCAACAGACTCTGGAGATGTAACATCAACAGAGGGCCAGCCTAGATCGGGCTAGGTAACGGCGACTAACCTAGGCTGACCCTGTCTAGATTGAGCTTAAACGCAGTGAATATTGTCCAGCCATGACCTTGGGATGGATTGTACAGATAGGTGCACCATCGTTTTCTGGAACTCGAGGATTTGGCCACTGGGGACTCTGAAACGGCTCTGGAACCCAAAGGGCTGTCCGGGATACTGATATGCGGTGCATCCATGGGGGGACTTCACTGGATTGGCCGTCGACGGCGCTCGGACCCGGATGGCCCTCTATCAAGAAGTTTTGGATTGGTTTTGGACCAATTCTTTGGCCGCCTTTGGATCGCACGATGGCGCGGACCTGGACCACCTGTTTTTGGCCCTCTTTGGCTTCCACTCGTTGCACGACCCACTGTGGGGCATTCCATCACCGTCACTAGGCACTTCATGCGCTGGCGTTTTGGTGCGCATGGACCATGGGGCTCGGCTAACAATCCGTCACGACGGTGGCTGGTCACAATCCTCGGGTACGTTAAATAATATTCTCTGTACTGTAGACAGACACGCGGTACATACAGTCAAATACAAATACATTGTCGAGAATGAATAAAACGAGATGAAGTAGGAAAACGAGAGGGAGGAATAAAATGAGAGGAATACAGTAATGTGCTCTAGCGGCGAAGAGGTACCTCCTTGACAAATCGAGCCCACAGCCCCGCTGGTGTCCTGCTGGCATTCGGTGCCTTCTCCCTTTGCTCAGCCCTTGCTGATTTCCAGCGAAGGGCCTGGTCGTTGTAGGTGGACGGAACGAATCGATGTGGCCGAAACACTTTGGCGAAACGATTCTTCTTCGACAGATGGGCAAGCTTCTTACTGTCCATCTAGAGAAGACCTTCCACCATGTCAACGGTGTACATTCCCGTCATCCACGAGGGAGTATCAGACGGAGTAGCCAACGGGGGGGAGGGCATATCCACGAATTCCGCCGTTTCTGCGGCGTCGAGGAGCTTTTTTCCACTCATCAATGAGTTTGCCACGATGTGCCTCCTTCGGGAGGGTGCCATGTTGTGGCGAGCTCGGCGAACTCAGTGATTGGGACGTGGCGGCGGTATAATGCATAGGGTTGGTTCCCTCCCAAATCTTGCGGATGTCTATGCATTATCGACAATATGCATTGTGGGCATACCTGTACGGTGAGGATTAGGTTGGTGGACCTCGGATCTCCTCAAATCCTATGCAATATGAGAATTATGCATTATGAGCTTAAAAAAGTCGACTGTAATAGGAAACCGACCTTAGGTTTCGTCTTCGTACTGGTGGGTACGGAAAATCCGACATGATATGCAACCTGCAGCAATTACAAAAGTCTCCCGGCGCAGCGGATTCAATCCCAGCGCACGGCTGCGAAACGTAAACAGACGGTATCGGATGAAGATCCAGTAGACGGGGATACAGATGCAGCTCCGCCAAAGAAGAAGCAGAAGGTAACCAAAGGCAGCACCGGACGCGCTCCCCGCAGGGTTCAAGTCGTTGTCCCACCCGGCGCATCTTTGGTTCTCAGTCGCGCGCCCCCCACCAAAACCAAGAGTGCGAAGCTGATTGCGATTGAGCAGGCGGCAATGGAGCGGGGGGAGAGAGCGGTGATGACTTGCGGGAGGGGGCAGAGGCCGGCGATGAGGCTGCGGCAGATTTTGACGACGACTCGGAGCCGCCAACCGATGGTTCTGATTGCGAGTACAACGACGACAACTATAATGGAGATAGCGACTAGGAGAGCTCAATGCAACGTGATCTTAATATGTGTTTGCCAGCGCGCGTGAAGCTGTTCGCCAGCTGAAGATCATGTCCATATAGTGATTTGCCGGGCTCGGGCTCAGGCCCGAGCCCGGCCCAAGCCCGGGGCTTTCAGGCCCGACCCGGCCCAAGCCCGACCCGGTTTTCAACTGGGCCTAGGGTCGGGCCTGACATTTGCTCAGGCCCGAAGCCCGGGGCCTAGGCCCGGGCTTACAACCATCATCACGAGTCCAGATGCACCTGCAGGTATTTTTGATCGATGACGCACTGCATCGAAATTTGGACGGGGATTCACCCAATAATTTTGATGTGTGCGTCATTGTTATATCGTTTGTAACCTTAATTTTGTAACTCACTTACTCATTTCCCGTGAACACGGAGACATCATTCAGGCTACTGAACAACTTTACAAGTCTTGGTGACGAGAATCACCTCCTCGACGCCGACCACAACAAGCCCGCGATAACCATGGGAGGTCAGATTTCTCCCTCGCAAACTCAGCGTACAGCCGTATGTCTACATTTTTTTTTTGTCCTTGTCCGTCTGATTTCATTGTTCTGCAGCCCACTGTTAGATTTATTACCCTGGACAATTGCCGCAGTAATTCCGACCTACAACAACTAATGCACCCACGGCGTCAAAAGCGCCAAGCTTGTCCGCTCCACACATACAATCTTGCAATGCAAATCAAGTTACCGAAAGGTTTTCTCCCCCTCCGTTTATTATAATTTACTAACTTCAAAAGCTACAGATGCTCTGTCTTCGGAAGAGGGTGTTAAACCCGATGGCGACGTCGAGTGATTGAAAATATTCTTGTGGATACTGTAGTGAATCTGCACACTTCTTCCTGACCACGGGATCATCTTTGAGATTGCGCAATCTTGGCTACGGATCCTTTTATATGATCATCTTTTTGTACGTGATTCCTATCTTCTTTTCCCCTGCTCCGCCTTCGGAACGCCCTCCATTCCCACCCTTTCCTTCCTTTCATGAAATTGAAGGAGCTCAACTTAAGTTCATGCCGGTCTGAACCACAGCAGAACTTAAGTCCCACCGAACTTAAGTTTTGCCCTGCATGCGGTTCACCTGTATATGGGAGGACCCCAGCCTTTGGAGCTTAAGTCCCATAACACTTAAAAGTCCCACAACACTTAAGTCCCCAAGCACTTAAAGTCCTGTGCAAGTGCAAAAACAAATCCACCCAAGCGATTCGAACACCAGACCTCTTGACTTTTCGCCAGCAGAATCAAAGGCATTAACCACTACACCAGGAAGGATATAGTACTCTGAACACATGGATACAATGTTAGCCTTGTAATGACCTAAACCTTCTCTGCTTTTTTATTTTGCCTCTTCAGGTCCTGTGGCCAAACCACTATTCATAGATGATTCAGAGATTGATCTGTTTCAATAAATTAATCTATACATATATAAAAAACATGATGAAAGATGACTAGAAATAACAAGTGAGTTGATATATATGCAGTACTTACCATGAGGGCATGAAAGCATGGAAGACATCTAATGACAGTCTGATTGAATACTTCTGGTATGGTCTTCCTAGTGTAGTGGTTAACTCCTTCTACTGTCTTCTGTCGACAATGAGAAGGTCTCCTGTTCGAATCTCTCAGGGGCATTTTGTTTTTACATTGGATCCAATCCATGTTGCAATGACTTAAGTTCTCTATCACTTAAGTCCTCTAGTGGTCTGGACCGCCTAGAACTTAAGATGAGCTACAAATCCAACAAGTATAACTGATATACCTTGACCGCGATCGCACGGACGAGCCCGAGAACATCCCGGTGATCTTCATTCAGGTCGGGGATGTGCTCCTCGGGCGCATGCGGATTGTAGCACTTGGAAGTCGAGTAAGTCTTGATCACTGCTTGGGTCGCCAAATTGACAATATGCGCGAGGCATCTGAGGATTGCCATTAGTTAATCCCCCATCTGTTGAGAAAGTCCCTTGACATACCGTAGGTGACGCGCTTTTCCGTCATAGAGCCGATGTGTGGCACGACGAATCTGATAGGCGAACTCGACCATCATGGTGCCATTATTCGACGCGTTGTCGACAGTGACCCAGCCAACCTAAGATAAATTGAGCGAGACACAAGCTAAGGTTAATGAAATCGAACCTTATTAAGGAATCCCAGTCGCGCGACGATCCGAAATAGGGCTTGCCCCAGACGTTTACCGTTGTGAGCATTTTGAAGTCTTTGTACGACTAATGCTCACAACGGTAAACGTCTGGGGCAAGCCCTATTTCGGATCGTCGCGCGACTGGGATTCCTTAATAAGGTTCGATTTCATTAACCTTAGCTTGTGTCTCGCTCAATTTATCTTAGGTTGGCTGGGTCACTGTCGACAACGCGTCGAATAATGGCACCATGATGGTCGAGTTCGCCTATCAGATTCGTCGTGCCACACATCGGCTCTATGACGGAAAAGCGCGTCACCTACGGTATGTCAAGGGACTTTCTCAACAGATGGGGATTAACTAATGGCAATCCTCAGATGCCTCGCGCATATTGTCAATTTGGCGACCCAAGCAGTGATCAAGACTTACTCGACTTCCAAGTGCTACAATCCGCATGCGCCCGAGGAGCACATCCCCGACCTGAATGAAGATCACCGGGATGTTCTCGGGCTCGTCCGTGCGATCGCGGTCAAGGTATATCAGTTATACTTGTTGGATTTGCGACTCATATTCCACAGGAGCGTTCTTCCGCCAAGCGAAAGGAGCTGTTCCACACGATTCAGATCACTGCAAACTCGCCCAGGGCCCTGCAGTTAATTCTCGACATGGTAATTCGCTGGTCATCCACTTACGCGATGCTCCATCGTGGATACACTTTGCGCGAAGTAAGCATTCCATTTCCGCCTTCTTAAAATTGGTTAACTTGATTGTCCAGCATGTCGATGTTTTCGTGAAGACGATTGCACGAGAAGAAAAGAACTACGAGAAGAGCGAGAAGCTCAAGGCTCTGGTTCTTACGCCCGGGGAATGGGAGCGTGTCAAGGTTTTCCTCGGGCTTCTAGGCGTACGTCGGTGATATAATTTCCGATGATCAGATACTCAAATTATTTTAGATGGCGGATGCTGCTCAACAGGCCTTCTCGTCCGACGAGGGTCCGAGCATGCACTCAGTGATTCCCGCCTTGGAATCTCTTCATCGAGCGTGGACGACTCAGTCCAAGAAGCCTGCACGCGTGGAATTCACACCCGCCCTCGATGCAGGTTTGGCGAAGGTCGCCGAATATTACGACAAAATCACGGATTCAGATGCGTATATATTTTGCATGAGTGAGTTGATCGATCCAGCGCATATATCTGTTACTAATTGCACTAGTTTTGAACCCGGGTGAGAAGGTAGTTTACTTCCAGCGGCATTGGTCTGCCGAGCTGCAGAAAACAGGTCTTGGACGTGGCCGAAAAGATTGTATGCCATTCTCAAAGTCTTTGGCAGCGTGTACTAATACAGTTATCAGTTTAAACGCCGCTGGATCGAGCTCCGCGCCGCCGGCACAGATAAACCAGTCCGAGTGCGCAAGAAAGCCAAACTCGCGCGCCTTCTTGCTGTTGATCTGGACTCTGACTCCGAGGAGGTAGCTCCGGCGGCGCCCTCATCGGAGGCAATTTTATCGCACATGCCTGATTTCAGGAAGTACATCGACGCGGTTGAAGAGGTCCCCGAGGACATGTCATTGGTAACGTGGTGGGGTGTATGTTTTTGTTTCCGTTTGTATAAAGATTCGCTTCGCTGAGCTTGCTTCAGATGAATCACCACCGCTTCCATGCTGCCTGGGGCTCTTCGGCCCTCGATTATCTGGCAATTCAAGCCTCTTCCGTCTCAGCCGAGCGCGCCTTTTCTGCGGGCGGCATCACCATCTCTAAACGTCGTAACCGGTTAGGTGGTGACGTAGTCGAGGCTCTTCAATTCATGAAGTCTGCGCTGCATGGGGAAACCCTATTTCGTGATATCCCGTCTTCTACTAACGAGCCTACGTTGGTGGCTGATGAATCAGATGATGATGATTCTGCAGCACTCGAAGAGGGGTTCGGTGTTTGGGATGCATGCCTAGCTGATGAACCGGACGAGGGCGAGGACGATGGGGATGTTGAGGAAGATTTTTCAAGTTTGTTCGTTGTTTAATATATATATGTAATTATTTACTGCCAAGCCCCGGGCCTGGGCCCAAGCCCGACCCGACCCGGCCTCAAGCCCGATGGTCGGGTCGGGCCTGAGGTTCTCCCCGACCCAAGCCCGCCCAAGTCCGGCCCAAGCCCCGGACTTTCAGGCTCGGCCCGACCCGGAAAACACTATGTCCATATCAGCTGAGCGTGTCAGCTGGCCGACAGCTTCCTTTCACGGCTTTGACAGCAGTCCTTCCAGCCGGTGCACAGGTGACGCTTCCACATTTTTCCCGTGTGGGTTACTTTGGCGGTGTAGAACGAATGTGGGTCTGAGGCACGGGATTTGTGTATGATGTGACAATGTCACGCGTCACAGAGGCCGTTGTCAATTTGTGGTTGCTTTGCGGGCTTTGTTGTTGATGTTTTTGCTGGCAAGTTCTGTTTAGACAGTGACGACCGACCAACGACCGACCGCACCGACCGACCTCTGAGGCCCAAGGATTGACAGCCTGTAACTCTCAGGGTTAGACAAAGAGGTGCGCTGCATACACGCATACATACGCCAACTTGACGTGGGCTGACGTCAATCAGTCCGCGCACGCTGGCATGCACCCCCTCGAGCCGACGTCGGGCAGCCGCCGCCCTCGCGCTGACGATGACGGCCTGGACTGTGACTGCGACTGCGCCTGTGCACCGCAAGCAGCACCCACCTCACCCATACCAGAAAATGCGAAGCACTGCGAGGAGCAGGCTCAGGTCCCTGACGTCGAATCTGCCGCCAATAGCAGCTCATATTCGATGTGCCCGGATGTTGCACTCGACGCCAGGGATATCCTTCTCCATCTGCATTCTGTACAGACTGAAGAACCCCAGGACACGGAATCGGACTCGGACGATACCTCGTTCAGCCTCGAACAGATTCTACGTGTTGAGGTTCAGGCAAGTCGAGTTCTTCCCCTGGAACTTGAAAGCGACACCCGTCGCAGCACCGATATGATGAAGCTTCAGCATCTGGAGGATGAGCTCGTTGAAACCCTGAAACGATTGATAGATTTGGGCGTTCCACGGGCAACACTCGCTTCACATATCAGCCCGAGCATATTTGAACGACTGTTCAAATACTGCCCCGATGAATTTGATACCAAGACTGCCTCCAAATATGTTTCTTGATTCTACCGTGCATAGTCTTCCCCTAAAATCTCATGCATTGTGTACTTAACACTCCCCTCGCCACCGTGCTCACGACGGCGCAGTCATCTATTTCCCTTGGAGCTACCCCTTCATCCTGCCTCTCATTTATCTTCGCCCCCGGCTTCGACGCCGTTATTTAGTCTTGCTTATACTACCCGGACACCGAATACTGCATTATTTCGTTCAATTCGACAGTTAGTCTTCGCAAATCTCAATGTATAGCTGAAATATGGTTAGCAGTCTCAACGAGCAACATATTTTCTGCACCTTTATGTGTTCATCAAAAATTAAACGCTCCCGTTTTCCAGCTGCGAGTGTCTCGGTTGTGTGGATTTCAAGTGACACATACATGTTGAGCTCGAGAAAACTTCGCGCACATTGCAAGAGTAAGACACCAGACGCATCGGTGAGGACGTTATGGGCTGCAAACAGCATCATTTTGGCAATGTCCTCGTTTTTCGAACCATCATTGAACGTGATGTTCATAACAGCGTTAAAGTGATGTATCTACCCACATCATGGACGTATAATCTTTGGTACCGGTGGCGGTGGATGACAATCAGCTGCCGACAGACGCAAACGGGATGTTACGGCTCAAAAGAGCAGACCTTGCATGTCAGGCGAGTTTCCCCCATTTCTCTCCTCTGGGTGGCCTATAATAGTGCAAAATAAAAAAAGTATCATCAAGCGTATTTCCCCCTTTGTATGTGTCTGATCTTCCTCGATTCTTTTCGAGTCTCATGCCCTCTAGCTCCCTGATTCAATTAAAGACTAGTATCGCGCAAAATTTAAATGCATGCCCTTGGCGAAGATACGAATAAATCTTCAGGGTAGGGCGCGGCATGCTGATCCAAGGGCGGAGTTCGAAAGGCTTCGGACAAACGAACGAACAGACACGCGTAATCTTATAAAGAGGGAGAGGATTCAACACACACGACCACTGAACATTAGGAAGGCCCAGGAAGGGAGTGTTCATGGGTTATAGAGATCCATTGCCTCCGCCTTCGCATCTTACAGCTCTTTGCGGTACAACAGGCGCGGTCATTTTTTTTTTTTTTTTCTGTTTTCGCAAGTTTTCACTAGAACAGCTGCCCTGAGCTCAATTCTCAACCGTTTCTCTTGAAAATAGGCTCATTCGATTCGAATTGAAAATCCGCAGCGAATGGAATACCGGTATTTTTGATCCTTTTACGTAATATAATTTCTTCCGT
The DNA here is from genome assembly GCA_029378375.1 of Mycena olivaceomarginata. Lineage (NCBI taxonomy): Eukaryota > Fungi > Basidiomycota > Agaricomycetes > Agaricales > Mycenaceae > Mycena > Mycena olivaceomarginata. The sequence goes on along the minus strand of JARKIC010000231.1, from coordinate 259,442 downwards.
AAAAACTTGGTTTTGAGTAGGACACCTGTAGCACTCGGAATGCTGCCCCGATTGGGCTAATCTTTGGATATGTTATACATCTGATGTGGCCCTAAACAATGGTGTGTTTATTTATGTTACATACTGAGTGATTGTGATTTAGTGCACACTTTAGCGAAGTAGATATCCAGACACTACCATAAGTAGAGCTGTCCATGGAAGTTTGAGTACATTAAGCTCTGTGAACACTCACATTGGCTAGAGTCACATTAGATGTATAGCATATCCAAAGATTAGCCCAATCGGGGCAGCATTCCGAGTGCTACAGGTGTCCTACTCAAAACCAAGTTTTTACGGAAGAAATTATATTACGTAAAAGGATCAAAAATACCGGTATTCCATTCGCTGCGGATTTTCAATGCGAATCGAATGAGCCTATTTTCAAGAGAAACGGTTGAGAATTGAGCTCAGGGCAGCTGTTCTAGTGAAAACTTGCGAAAACAGAAAAAAAAAAAAAAAACTGACCGCGCCTGTTGTACCGCAAAGAGCTGTAATCATCCGAAACATACTCTTCCTCGACAGTGGATTGGTATCCAGGAGGGATCAGGACAAACTTCTGACAGAGGGGGCACCGGTAGAAGACATTCTTCGCGCCCCGCCCAGGTTTAATTCGTGGCCCGTAGAATCTCATCGCGCCACCGTCATCATAACGGCGCTCGAACGACACCTTAAGCTTCTTGGATGAGGGAGTCGCGGGATCGCGTGGAAATCCATCAGAACTGGACCCGGATGCTGACGTAGGAACTTGAAGCGTAGTTGGCAGACCCGACAGTGGGCTTCTGTCAGGTACTCCTGTTCTTGCATTGAATCTTGGAAACATTCAGAGTCTTCTTGGGGGTGCACTGAATGTAGAAAACCCTGCTGTGCTGGATGCAATACAGTGTTCTCTTTCCCTGAACAGTATTAATAGAGCTGTAGGACAAAGGGTCTCATCTTTGATGGAGTGGAGTGAGGGAGGCTCTAGAGGACAGCCAGGGGTACTTCTAGTTTCTGTGAGTAGTTAGTGCTTGTGCAATAACAGGTGGGATGTCGGCCGCGACGGGGGACCAGCGTTTCGTCTGTTTCATCAGACGGCAATCTTCTCGTCTTATAGCGACACGTGATTTTCTCACGCCCGGTCCGGACTCCGCGGATTTCGAACGGTCTAAGCAGCAAAATTGCTCAGGACGGAATTCAACACATTGAGTCAAGACAGATCCAGTTCTATGCATCCTAGCATAAATTAAACAAGCATTTATTGCAGTTTGCATATTAGTTGGCACAGCCCCGATCAACACCACTTTTGGACACCGTTAGTAAAACATTTATCTCTCCCTCATTTCCGGGCTGATTTCAATGAGACTACGTCCAAAATTCACCGTTTGCTGACGCGCATCTTATGGTACCAATTTTGCAGCCCAAGAGGAAGGTTTTGGAAACTCGGTTTTTCGGTAGCTGTGGTGGTGTTGTGCAAATTTACGCGATGGGGAGAAAAGGGTTGTGGATATTCTAAAGACAAAAAGGTGTGAGGATTCCATCCAGCTAGCCTCTCCTCAGTTTTGGGACGAATCGGGCTAGGAACGCGTCCACTGCAACGCGACAAAGAAATCCAATTTTGAACCTTGTGGAAATCGTACGATCGGCGTGCGATTTTTCACACAATCAGAATGAGCGTAGTCGTAATTCTGAAGTGTGGAACATGTCTGCAAACCCTCAGGCCAGAACAGCTGTTCTAGTGGGAAATTCTCAGAAAAGTCACCAAAAATCTGATTTCATGGCTCAAGCAGCTTTCAATGCAAGACGGGAAATTTGAGGGGGTCATTGTGTGCGCATTTTCAATGCGCTTCGGATGAGCCCATGGAAAAGGAAAACGGATGAGAATTGAGGCCGCAACAAGTGTCCTGGTCACGGGGATCACAAAATGCCCAAAAAGGAAGAAAAAACGGTCCGCACCGGTTGTACCGCAAAGAGCTGTAATCCCCGCCGAAGCAATTTGTACAATATTTTCTGTGTTGGCCCCACTTGCTCATAATTTTGCATCTTCGAGCCACAGGAGTGGAATTCCAATATTTTGGCTGAACCAACGGTGTGAGCACCGGGAGGGTTTCTACAGTGTGTCACAAAAATAAATGCACACCCCCCATTTTATGTCAATTCTGGGCCGAATTCCTTCAAACAAAATTATAGCATGAACTTTACAGCTCTTTGCGGTACAACAGGCGCGGCCTGTTTTTTTTTTTTTGTTTTGGTAAGTTTTCACGAGAACAGTTGCCCTGGGCTCAATTCTCAACCGTTTTCTTTTGAAATAGGCTCATTCGATTCGCATTGAAAATCCGCAGACAATCAAATACCGGTATTTTTGAGCCTCCCAAGTAATGGAATTTCTGCCGGAAAAAACGTGGTTTTGAGTAGGACACCTGTAGCACTCGGAATACTATCCCAATTAGCCTAGTTTTTGGATATGTTATACATCTGATGTGGCCCTAGCCAATGAGGATTTCTACAAAGGTCAATTTACTTAAACTCCTATGAACAGCTTTACTTATTGTGGTGTCTGAGTATCTTCGGCAACGCAGCATTTCTAATCTTTGCGCCGTGATGCCGGACTCCACAGCGTCCAGGTCAAACAACGCACGCATGCACTTCTTACTTCCTTCCTCCATCTTCTGCGCATCCCCGCCGATCCCTCCCCACGTGTTTCTCTCCAAATCGCGTCATGGCTTGGGAATGTTGACTTGCCTGGCCCGATGTGCGCACTCGCGCTCGCCGGCGCAAAATTCGGAGGGTCCTCTACCTACGGTCGACAGGCTTCCACTTGGCAATACAATCCCTTCAATATGCTGTGTTTACCTTTGACGAAGGGAGACGCACATGCACCCGAGGGTGTATTTTCATCTCTTCTCACTTCTCCAATTCTCATATATCCTTTCTCTACCTCTCTATCCTTCGACTTCCTTGACTTATACCTCTTCCCATGAATTTTCGAGCTCCCCGCGCATCTCGCTCTTCACCTTTTCTCCGCACCTCTGCACTCGCAGCTGCTGTAGTCTCCCGTCGGGGCATACCCAGGGAAGGCTCCGGTCAGTAAATGTCCTATCTACATGCCAAGCGTTGAATTGTGAATCCCCGTAGCCCGGCGCCAAAGAGGCATATAATCCGACTATGTGGGTGTGCGCGAATTGGAACTGGGGCCTTCCCTGTGCCATATTTGACATCCCGGACGACACTTGTCATTCATTTAATAATTTCAACGGTATTTCCAGCTATGGCCCTGAGTACCCTTTATGTGTGCGTCTATCTGGATCCATTTGTTCATGTTGTGGACCTCACGAGTATAATAAATATCCCCCCCCCCTCCCCTCCCCCCCCCTTCGCCGGCATCATTACAATTTTCCCCACTGGGAAAATCAGACATTATTCGTCTTTGGAATATTTATATGGATCCAGATAGACGCACACATAAAGGGTACAGTTTACACCTCACCCTCGGATCAGTAGCACTTGATAGCCGGGGTTTGAGACAACTGATGTTCGCAGCTTCAGAGGTCTCTGACTATCATGAAAAATGTACTGACATGTACTCTCAAGCTTCTCTAAGCAAACCAAGAACATTGGATTCCATAAAAGCACCAAGTCTTGTTCGAGAAAAAATGTGCCAAGTCATTCAAACTCCGACCCCACGTGCAGATTGCGTGATGTTGGTTGATGCTCGCTTCGCTTAGTGCAGTCTCCTACCCAGCCTCGTGTTCCGGGGTTGGGAGTCAGTAGCTGTACGACTGAGTAAATGATCAGCTGAAATATCCTGCCGTAAAAAATGATCACATCATATCTGTCAAAATTAAAACATCCGAACTTCAAGGCCCAACCCCTCTGTGGTGACTGGCAAGTGAAAGGGAAGTGATGGCGCTTATATAATGGCTCCCATCACCAAAATTCTGGCAAAATCAGTCGGTCCATCGTGCTGCACGAACAAGCCACATTTTGGCTAAACTTTGAGTGAGAAATCATCTCAGATTCATCTTTTACAGGGAATGTCCCGGCCAGAATTTTGAATTTGACCCTTGATATTTTTATGCATTTTCACGATCATTTATAACACAGGTTCAGGAGAGAAATCGAAAATTCTATTCGGGACATTCCCTGTAGATTCATCTCGCAAGTCTGCTGCATTTTATTTCAGAGCAAATGACTCAATATTGACCGTGCAACGATGGACCAAAGGAATCACGCAAACAACAGTGAAATGACCCCATCAAACACGGCAGTCGACGCTTTCCGGTGCTGTTCGCTGGTTTAAAAAATTACAGTTACTCCAAATACTTCCCTGTTCACATAATGGATGATTTTGCTGACTTGAATTGGAGCTATATGGTCTCTGGCGAACTTGGTGGGCGAAATGGGTGATTTGCCAGTAGTTTGACAGCTTTTGGCGATGGCATCAACATGAACAAACGGACATTTGATCCCCGCCACTTGCCAGTCACCACCCTCTGTGGAGGGGTTGGGCCTTGAAGTTCGGAAGCAGTATGGAATCTAGAACGATCAATTTGATGGGCTATTGAGATTTGTCTTGGTGCATGACTACTCTGAACCCACTATTAAATATCGCTACTGTGACTCCCAACCCCGGAACACGAGGCTGGGTAGGAGACTGCGCTTAGTGTGTCTTTCTCTCTTCTTTCTCCCATCTTCCCCCATCTTCCCCTGCGCTTTCTGTCCATCCGCGCCTGCTGTGGCCTTCCTGCGGCTCTCAGGAATCACCCTTTCGCCTCGTGACCAGCCTTCCCTTACCATTCCTTTGGCTTCATAGGCGTTCGATCAAGCACGGCTCACTCAAGTGCAAGAACGACTCACTGTGCAGTTGTGGGTCTGGGAGGCTTTAGCAATGTTGTATGTCCCTCCTGGCTCCATTTTCGTCCTCTCTTTCTCGGTTGCGCATACCCTCGCACCAATGCTCTGCTGCCGCTCCAAATTCCGGTGTCATCCGGTGCATCATGTGATTCTCTGTGGTGCTGCGCCGCGTTTCCGCGATCTCGGTGTATCGTGTCCCCGTCTATACAGTATACGCAAGACGTCCTCAAAATGCAAGACCAGAATGGCTGTCCCCCCGGCGGTGACTGGAATTCTTGATCTGTGTCTCTCCAAGTCCTTCAAGCCGTCCTACCATGCCATTAAGAGATCGTGATCATCAAGACTTCGGTGTTCCCGCTTCAGGTTTACGACATCAAGACATTTGTTCTCAAACTCTCATGGGTAACCATCAAGGCAGATCTACGTGCTCAAGCACTCTGAGCTTTCCTTACCTTTGGCTTTCCTTCAAGTCAAAGGTGAGACCTTGAATTTTGTATCGTCAACTTCTTACTATTGTTTCGCTTGTCTCAGTATTCATTCTTGCCGTATGTTCGCAGACCACATGTCTTGCGCTTGTTGAAGTCGTGAGTTGGCTTTTACTGCTTGAACTACCAATTTTATTCTATGATCATATGTATGTCTCGAATTTAATACAATTTATGGTTTTTGACTACATTTCACCGTGTGTGAGTGCGTGCCTATAAATACAGGCTACTAGCCTGACAGTAGCTTTAGTAGCCGGTGGAGTTGGGCGCGCCGCCGCCATGGGAGGAGGTGCAGCGCAAGACGTTGCCGGTGGTGCGTAATACTCCTTCCCTTCTTCCCCGACTCACACCTCGGATCACGCTGACACGTATGGCAGTGACAGGCGAGTTGGTATTCCAGGACCACCCGTGCGGCGCTGCGGAGCTCCTCATCGATTCGCTCCCGGAAGGCGCGGCGCACGAGGCAGCGCTGTACCCTGACGGCACGCACCTCACGGATCTGATGGAGGTGCGGGATCTGCTATACACGATGCAGCGCCCTGCCATTGTGCCACACGTTCGCTCCCTCCTCCCTCTTTCCTCTGCACCGACTAACGGGTCCCCCTCCCTCCTGAAGCTCGTCTACCCGTATGACTGGTTGCCCTCGGTGTCGTTATTGGCAGTTCGACGATGCCGATGGCCAGCACCCTTGTTCCTGCTCCTCGTCGCGGGAAGAAGCGTGTCTCCAACAATGTTTCAAACGCCACAGGCGGGCCTTGAAGTTCAGCTCGCAGAAAACATCGATTCATACCCCTCCATCCTAATTACCTTAACTCTGTCTATATGTCCTACACTGCTTGCCTTAACTACTTGATTTTCCCGAAATATTATGCGTACTTTGCACTAAAGCACTTGCAGAGGGTGAGGGAAAAAAATTGAAGACATACAGGGTATTACAGTTTATTGTAATCAATGCAGCGGATGCTATAGGTATTTTTACGCGTAAGAAGAACCAAATGAAGGCCGTAGATATGGCAGAGATGCAGGAAGACACGTCGTTGTCGCCTGTGACGAGCTGTGACTGGACGTGCAAACTCCGATGATTTGTAATAAGGTCGGCGAGCGATCAAGCAATCAAGCTGATCAACAGACTACAAACAACCGAGGTACGAGGGTAAGTTATGTTTGTAGCGTCTGTCTACGAGAGACTACACTCGCAGGCTTGAAGCTCATACTTGATCGCAACCACGTGACCGTGTCGGTATGTTCGGCAAGTTGGCAATGGTCCGTTTGCACCCACAATCCGCTTCTTGACACGCCAACTTGCCCCTTCGCCACCATGCACTTATTCCTACTGGCGCCGTTAGTCTGGCTTTACGTCGCGTCCCGCATACGGGCAGCCTTGACCAACCGCACAATCGACGACGCCGGGCCCCTCACGCGTTACATACCAATGGTCGACGGCCTCTGCATCGGCTGCACGTCCGGCGACCAGCTTGATCCCGCCCAGCTGTACAACGGGGCCGTCACGACTTACGGATTGCAAAATGTAGACCTAACGGCTGCGATCGAGATGAATTTCACAGGTTCGGTCCAACGTCGGTCATGCGTGGAGCTTGCTTAAGCAGAACCAGGGACCGCAATTTACATATTCATGGCCGCGCCAGCAGAGCAGCCAGCCAGCAATCCCGATTTGCACTAGATGGTGCTAGCACTGGAGGCCTGTTTACCTCGACAGTTTCATCTACTGGCCCCCAATACAACGTGCTCGCATATGCAAATGACTCGCTACCCGATGGCGAGCACACCTTCCAGATCAAATTAGCGGGTTTGGGCGCTTTTGTCAACTTTGATTACGCCGTGCACACGTCCGTCCCCATCTTCGAATGGAATATGGAGACACTGATCCGATATTTCAGGTTTGGCGACCCTGATCCGACCTCCTCCAGCAGCAGCACCTCAACATCCTCAACGAGCACACCCCCCCCACACTTTTACACACAATATGGTTGCCTCTCTCTAAAGGGAACTCGCGAGGCCGTATCCTTCGCGCAGATCGGCTCCATCACCGAAGAGATGATCTGGTGAAGGGCCGGAGTAAGATCAAGGGGGTTTCCGTCGAGCCCGATGTGGGGCGGGTTGGCAAACAAATGTGACCCGGCCCTCGTTGTCGCCACCGCATAATTAACAACCCACATGTGGAGCTTTGAAAGGTATGGTCAGCATCATTTCTCGAAGCCGGCGCAAAGAACTCATTTTGTGAACGGCAATTGAAGCCACCGATATTACAGCGGTTTGCAGTACAACAGGCGTGGTCCGGTTTTCTTTTTCTTTTTTTTTTTTTTTTTCAACGGTTTCCAGCAGAATCGACGCCACGGGCTCAATTTTGATCCGATTGCCTTGGGAGTAACTCGCATTGAAAATCTGTCTGGGTCGCAATACCGGTTTTTTGATCCAATTACATAACAGGTTTTTTTCGGAAAAACCTCGGGTTTTGGCAGGAATGCTGTAGCAATGTGAATACTGCCCCGATTCACCTAGTGTTTGGATATGTTATGCTTCCAATGGGTCCATCTCCCTCTTTATAAAATTACTGTCCGTCTGAAGCTTTTAAAACTCCGCTACTCATCTGACCTCCATTTTGATCCGACATTACCCCTTTATTCATGTCGTTCTTATGACATATGTCTCGGGATCTCAACTGAAGTGCTGGGGCGCGGAGCGCCCCAGCGCGCTCTTGTGTTGTTTAAAATATGGGTGTGCCCGATTTCTCATGCAGAGCTCTACGTATTGTAGTATGCGAATATCTGTCTGGAGTGCTGGAGGTGGAAGTGTGTGAAAATGTAAAGGAGGGAAATCCGATCACGGGTTTGATAATGTGCAATAAAGTCACGAGTTTGAAAATGTGCAATAAGGTCACGCATTTGAAATGTAAGGCATTGAAATACAGGCCCGCGGTTGAGAATGCAAAGCACTGATTGGATGCTAGAGGACTGCAGGGATGAGGCGGGTGGGCAGATGCTGGTCTCGTACTTGGTGTATGATACATTACTGTGATACCGAATATAGGGAAAAATCGAGTTGAGTAAAAAATATAGAGATTGCGAGTTCGAAAGTAGCGCGGATGAGTAACGGAAAGTAGGGACAAAGTAAATTTAATAGGGAGAAATTTCGAGCCGAGAAAAAGTACACACATCAATCCAATGTTGTTCCACAAGACGTGCCTTCGCTTCGCTCCGGCGCAAGTGTGAAGACTCATTTACATCGTAAAAGTACGGTTATTGCAGCCATAGACGTAAGAAAATCCATGTACAGGTTCAACTCCATGTGAAATCTCTCCTGTTCTTCGCCCACCATTGCAGGCTATGCAGCGTAAGTACTTGCTACTGAATGTTTAGCAGATAGCTGGAGGTCAGTAAAATAAAGGAAAACACACTTTGTCTTGTTGTACATTTGAAAGCATCGAAAAGTTGAACCGTGAGAGCGTGTCTCGTACCAGACAGCTGCATGGATTGCGAGGGAACCCCCCATAATGCTAGCAGATTAGTTGGATTTTAGCATCCAAAGCGAGTACATCAGGAAGTACCACGATACTCAACTGGGTAAGTAGCCGATCTTCGAGGAGGAGACCGACTGGATATGGACATGATGTACTCAACGAAGGAGATGTGTCTAAACTACGGACAATAGGTAAAATATTCCATAGAAGAGAAACTGAAGATTTCGCACCCTGGTACATGTCGCATATGGTGGATAGTCCATAATGTTAACGTTCTTCGGAGGCGCGCTCGGGCTGCTGGATAGGCACAGGTGAGTAAGAGTCAATCGAACTTGTTGTTCACCAAAATGATCTGGTAACAGTGCTCACCAGGTGGCAGAAATGTGTCCTTTGCGCTCAGCCTGTTCGCAGGAGGGACATTCAACATAGATCCGATGGAACGAAAATAGCCGCGACGGGTCGAGCATCCGCCATACTCAAGGCCGCACCTCGAGGACTCGAGTCAGTTTGCATCGCGGAATGGAGGCTATCAAGAAGAAAATTTCTCACCGCTTAGCCAGGACAGGAACTCGAACGACACTTCGTAGCTGTTGATAGACCGCGTCGGTGTGCATGGCACTGAGTTCCGCAGACCTATCAATGAAGCTAGGCGCCTTCTCGCACACTCTTCATCATCTACTTGTGCACACCATGCCCGAAGCCTTTCGACGGTGCCTGAGAATATGAGCGGCGAGGGTCTATGATTCCCGGTCGCACAATTGGCCCAGCATCGAGCCCAGGGTTACAGTAAAGCCACACCAGTGAGTAACGTTTGCGACTGATACCAAGACTGAGCCGGGGAAGAACCAGGTTACTCACCATATCGCGAGAATACTTCTTCCATGCTGGCAACACCCGATTGAATATATTCAACTTTGTGGAGTAGTTGCTTGGTAGACGCTACGCGGCATGGTGTTGAAGTTGAAGTTGAAGCGCAGAGCCAACATTGAGTTTAGAATCTTGATGAATTGAGCCTTGGTAGTGAGCTTCGAGTTCATCTTGATTGAATATCACCGCGGTGCTTAAGGTTTTGCGGGATCCAGGGCTAGAAGGTTGACGTGCGAGGCTTGATAGCGGTAGGTCTTGGCTAGCTGTCAAGGGGTTTCAGAGCCTTTTTGATGTCTGAAGCGTATACACATAGCTTGGGTAGCGCGAATTTTTGCGGAATTAGGAACCGTAAATTGATTATTGGTAGTCAAACACATCTTGGATAGGCAGCACAGCATAAAATAGAGAAACAGAGGCGGCGGTGCAGGATTCCGAATGCAGAGAGGGTAAGACAGAAGAAGCGACGCGACGGAATGTCTGCCTTTTGTGCGGAGGTTGAGGGCTGATCGGCGAGGTTTGAATCAGTCAAGCGCCGGGGCATCTAAGCTAATTCCGGATGGAGAGGGTCAGCTGAGGTAACCGTTGGGGTAATTTCGGGGGTACAGACATGTACACTTAGGCTCGTCCCCATCCGGTATCCAGGTAAATAGAGCCAAATCCATCACTCGCTAACGCTCGGACGACAGTCCTGGATACCGGCTGGGCCGTCTCGGCGCACTTTAAGCGGGGTTTTGCTTCCCCTGCCACGGCGACGAGCTCGACTTGGTCTAAGATCCCAAAACAATGTGAGCTCAATCGGCTTAGAATTGAATTCTGCCCCACTTTGGTATAGGAAGTTTTGACACTTTTTCAGAGCATTTCAGAAGCCCCCAGGTCGATTTTTTCCAAGTCAGGACCTCTGAAATGGCGGGCGATCCAAAACCCCGCTAAAAGTGTGCCAAGAGGGCCCAGTCCGTTAACGATGATCTCCCTGTTGTGCATTCTTTGTCTGATTGTTGGCTTTGTTTGTGTGATTTTAGTAATTCATGCTTACGTCCCTACTGAGATCCTTCGTTAACATCAACTGGTTCACGAGTCTAATGTACACTCTGATTCGAGGGATCTGCTTAATATACGAGTAATAACTTCAAAATAATATTGAAAAAGTAGTGATGGACACGGGGATGGGCTCAGGGATCAAAATGTTACCCCGGACCCGTCCCCCATAAACCCGTCCCCCATATCCTTCCCCGGACCCGCGGGAACGGGTACCCCACGGGTTAAGCACGTGGACACACGTGACCAACGCGTACCGAGCTTGAATGTGTCTGGAATCAGAGTAAATTTCGGATTATTCTATTGAGAAAGCCTGCTTCCAAGGGAAACCCCACCTTTTTGAGCAACCTCTTGAAAATTCCCGCTACCGTAAGGTACAGGTCTTAGGGAGCCCTAACTTCAGCCACTTGCAGAGCATCACATTTTTGTCATCTATTTTTGCATAAGCACTGATCTCTCTGCCAAAATATGTGAACGGCACAAAAGCCGAATGATTGTCAATGCCAACTCATAATCTTGCTGAGAGCAATCCCCAAAATTCTCGCCCCGATGTCGGATGGACACGTCAAATCACCCCAACCGTCACAGCCATCAAGACGTAACTTGCTCTCTCCTCCCATGTCGCCCACACCACTTTCTGCGATGCTCTTCCTACATTGATCCCTGCTTTGAAATCTTTTCCCTGTCTCTTGGCTTGGTTCTGTCTCTGGAGTCTTGGCTTCTCAAACGTTGCTTTGGGGTTCTGTTCATTCGATCGGGTAACTCGAGGTTGATAAAATCTTTCTGTGCCCTGTTCGTGCTGGGGGGACTGTTGTGCTGGGAACACTGTTGCCAACAAGCATTGAGGAGCTGCCGATACACTTGAGCTTGTAGTAACTGGCGTGGACCTGAGAGGGAATACGTGCAAGCCCGGCCTCCTTGCCGAATGGCTATCTCATCAGCAAAACAGCGCCCGCTGTGATTCAGCGACGTCACTGTCTTTCTTTCCGTCCCCGTCGTCACGCTCCAACATCTTGCGCAGCTCCCTGCCCCAACGTAGTCTACTCATCCTCGCTAACCACCCTTGCCTCCACGTCCTCCGGTAAGGTGTAGCCTTTTTTTTTTACCCCACATCTGGTTGCAAGCCTTTAATTGCCCTTTTTTGGTGGAGGTGTGTGCAAAATGGGTCGCTCAACCACTTCAAGTGCTCTGGAACATCGTGTACAGGGTGTGAGCCCCACATTTCTGCGGTATTTAATCATGCTAATGTACTCCCAAGCTCGGGTTCCGGATCCGATCTCTTGCATTTGCGTATCACTCTTGACTCTGACAAGGCAACAACCATAGTTGGCGGTATGGACTTGCTTTCAATACTTAGTGTAGATTACGAGGAGTATCATACTTTTTTACCCAACCACTGTCTGAATCTCGAGATTTGGCAATGTCAGGATTGTGGCAAAATCCAACATCTGTTTCCGGCTTTGATGATAAGCAACCTTTCACGCCAGGTAATCCTGACTGTTGATACGTAGTCCGGCTAAGCTGTGTCCTTCAGTGTGAACACCAGGGCCCATTTGGACTCTCTGCTGCGTCAAACCCAGGGAACTGCTTTGCGCTACTTTATTCAATTATTTTCCGCAATATCGGCCTGAGTGCGTGCATCACAGATGAGCAAACCGGAGACTGTAGCGTGGTCAACCTCGCGGACGAGCCATGATATATTTCTATTCGCTTTTACTGCTCCAGTCATGTTCACAGTGCCGCCCGGTTTTCATTTCCGTGGCTTTGGATGACCTAGAAATCAGCCTCAAAATACTGAAGCAAAGGTACACATAAATTATAATGCACCAAGTTGATGTTCTTTTTTCTTTTTCTTTTTGCCGTTCTCTGATATCCCTTTGAATTCCGCTTCCATATCCTCCCAGTTTAAACCCAGCCGAGATCAAGATCCAGACAGAACATTCCCATCTATGCAGCTTGTTCTCAACAGTGTCACAGGTCTCTGTCCATAGAGACTGAAAGACATCCTCATGGTACAAGATAAAGAAGAGGACTCGGGTATGTATGATATCGGAAATTTTATGCACTGCCGCATCGACCGAGCGAGTTTTGGGTCGCCTTCGAATTTTGGATCTATCTCTGACAGAGCTTGAAGACGGGAAGATTCATGGTAGCGGGCTCTGCCGCTTGTCGGCTCTACCCGCCTTATTCTATTGAGAAACCCCAATGTTGCCGGACCCTCGGATCAACATCGGCCGCCTTCCGCAATGCCACGGCATCTGCCGTGCAAGCTCACCTGTACTTGCTGCTTAATGCAGTGCTATGAAGGTTCATGGATCTCTTCGAGAGTCTCATGCATCTTCAGTCTCGTCGAGGCCACTGCGAGTGGCTCAGCAACACATTATTCCAGATAAATTATTACTTACTTCCGCGCACGCTCTAGCGCCTCATCCATGCGATTCTTAATCGCTTCCCACACAATGAAGGTGGCGGCCGGCCGCTTTTGCGCCAACGTTGGATCCACCGCGTCCTGCGGCTTGCGAATACGAAGTGCACCAAAGAATAATTTCTTTAATTGCGACTGGCGAAGGCCATGAACGTTAACAAAAAACACAGGCATACTTATAACACACCCGCTCCGAGCCGCGTTCCGGGAATGGGCAGCCCACGCTGCGTCAACTTTTCGCGCTCAGCGCTGTGCTCAGTAAATAGGAGCAGCGCGTGTTCGTCAACAATATTGTCTTTGATTTTATTTCGCTGTAGAGCCATCGCTGTAAAGTCCTAAATAGAAAACTTGAATAGACGCGACAGATAGAGAGAAAGCAAACGCACGTCCCAGGCTTTCACCATGCTGTTCTGGGTCCGAATGCCATGGGGGCGCCGATTACCTTCTGCGCGACGCACCGCCTTGACACGCACAGACCTCTTGAACGCGTCGTGAGCAGCCTCTTCGTCACTGGTGTCCATCTCTTCGTCTTCCTCGTCGTCAGAATCGTCCTCGTATTCCAAGAGATCCGCGCCATTGGCACCCTTGACATCGTACTGCTGAATCAAGACAGCCTCGTCGTCCGGTTCGTCGCCCACTCAAGGAAGGGCGAAGCGGGTGAAGGAACATGATTCAACAATAATGGCACTGCCTTTATATGCCAAGAGTGTGCCGCCGAGAGGCTTGCGCGGCCTCGCGGCTGGATCGACGTGCCGTACAGCACCAGCTGCGGTCTGCTGCGTCCTGTCAACAAAGGAATGCGAGCCGGTCAGCTGTTCCACCCAAATGAAGAGGCGGTGTGCAACACAGGCAGTTAAGGACGGAAGGGGTTAACCCAAGCGACAGAGCAGAGAAAGCAAAAGGAGGAGAAGGCATATCCGAGCGCTGGCGTGGAGTTGAAGGTCTGAGATTGCTCCTGAGACTCGGATGAGGAGGACGATTTGGGCAGCACAGAGACAGAAAAAGATTGAACTCACGGTCCGCACTGCGTCACAGACAAGGGTATGCCGGCAATTAAAAAACTGCACTAGGGCCGATGTTTTTTTTTCGCAGCTCGATGGGTGGACTAACTAACTAACGTAATACCCCATATAGTAACTTATCACGTGTTTTAGTTGCCGGCGGACAGCGGGGGCGTCATTTAATGTTTGGAAGACATTGGTCGCTTTCTTGCAACTTTGCGGGGCAGTTTTGATTGGTATCTCCTCGTAATGACTACTTCTAAACCAGAATCATTTTTTCCACCTACTTCCGAGTACGCTTTGCAGGCTGCAACGAACTTGTGGACGAACTTGAAGCCTGACACGATTGACAGGTGAAAGTGGCGGGAGCGACCACCAGATCGATTCAAAGAAGGTGATACTAGATCAACTTCAGGAAGGCGAGTTATTTCACTTAAAGACAAGTGCTTACCCATTGCGTCTCGCAACCTTTCCGGTTGCATTTTACAACACCCGAATCTGTATCCGAGAGGCGAACACCGCAGACACAGGCTGCAAGATCTCCGAGATCCTTTTTCGTCCGCTTACGCTTCCCGCGTCCCAATTCTTCTACGGCTGGGGGGGGTAGGATTCCCATGAATTTGAGGACTCACTGCCGCTGAGATGGTTTCAACAAAAATGCCTGACGCCGGCGCCTGTACGATCGAGTGTAGAGGCCCGTAAACTCTTGGAACTCAACGAAGGTATGCTCAGAAGTGATTCTTCTACCCCTAAGAATGTGGGGTCAATTTTTTTTTTCCCGCCTGACGGCCGGACTAACTAACCGGCCCTTAGTCGCCGTTTAGACACCGGCATACCCTTGGTCACAGAAAAGGGAACCACTCAACTGCGCACAGACCAGAAAGAGGTTTGAAGCTGATCATGAGGCTGCCGCTGACACAGTGCAAAGGATATATGTATGGGTTTAGGCAGGGAAAGCACAGAAATCTGTGAATTGCGCAGGCGGACAGGAGAGAGAGCAGAAAGGAGTTAATCCTTATGGAGAAGGCAACCAACATGCGCAAACTGATGGGCACCGCCAAATGAGCAAAATCTTAAAGAACGGTTAATGATCTAGCACAAAGAAAGCAGAGTGGATGGTGTTTTGTGTCAGGTCAGATAAAGGGAGACCCCACAATTTGATCCCTGGCTGTGATATTCTAGCTCATGGGAAGTCCACAGCTACAATTTGAGCCCTGGCTGCGATATTCTCGCTCACAAAGACTAAATTATCTGGAATTCTGGCTCTATGACATCTTTCTAAACGTATGTTAGTTCGCTGTTGCAAAGAATCAGCTCATTTGAACATGTTTGGACTATGCTAGACATCATTTATCGCGGAGAAACAGTCCGAAATCACAAGGTCAATTCCCCCGACCCATCACTGCCTGTGATAATCTGAATATTAATAAATTATAATTTTTGGGACATGTTCAGGGCATGCTAGAATGCATTTGGCCCATCAGCCTGAAAAACACAAATTACCTAATACATAATATTTACACGAATTGAGGTGCCTCATAGTGAGTACATTAATAAATTTCGAAATTGATGGAGAATTGATGATATTTCCGCCCTGGGCATTGTCTTTACGATAACTCTGGATATCCGAGTACTTGATAATTAGCATTAAGTATGCTGGAACACACACACAAAACGTAAAGGGCAGGTGGACCTCCTCGATGCCTCCATGAACAAAATAAATGCAGGGGAAAATCACCGCCGTAATCAAAAAATGATTTCAACTCCAATTTTCACGGTAATGAAAGCAGAGTAGGGCCAGCCTTTTTGTTGTACTCGGTACTGACAAAGTGACCGTTAATTCGCTTACTACAGCAGAAACTCGTGCAATGTTCTGGGTCTGACCACCTAGAAATGTTTATCTGGATATATTCTCGCCCTTCATATCCAATTTGAAAATCATGTGTATACCCTCTGTGGATCGATTGTTTTGAGTCCACTTGATTTTTGCTACATGTGTCCACAATTGAGGTGTATGGCTCAGTCTGTGGGCATAGATAGAGCTTTCTGTTGTCGGGGCTATTACTTAAGATATGTTGAACATAGCCATGACTTGGAACTCGAGGAAAGTGAATGGATATCCATATACAAGGCATTTTCTGCAGCGAGTCATGCACACAGGAAGTCTTCAATTGTAATAGGATAATTTTATAAAGAGAGAGATTGTAATATATGTAGATGTGGCGGTGTCCTGGGTGGGCTGTATTTGGCTGTGGCCTCCGGGATCACGGTCCGCGTCTCTGCAGACATCGTCGGAGATCCGAGCAACTCGTACACTGGCCATGCTTTATATTGTCAAATTCAGCAGGCACCCAACTCATGGCGGCACCTCTGGTAAGTCGGATGTTGTCACGGAAGGCCTCGATGGCAGCCTTGGGAACTGGAATAACGAAACAGTGACTGCCATAGTACTCCGGGCGAGCATAGAGTTTGTTGGGGGACACTCAAGATGGCATGGATTTGTTCCGCTGACTCCGAATAACGTGTGAATTCCACTTCTCAGTGAAGTGGTCAAGTTCACCCTGGTTTGGGTGATCATCGAGATACTCGACTTCTTCTGGGTCAAATTCCCTGCAATTTGACCAGGGGCCTCCCCAGGAGCCAAGGTATCATCTAAGAACCTCCCAAAATTTGTGGAATTTGTCAGAGAATCAGAATAGAATAATGTTCCCAGTTTGGTTGATCATCGAAATGCTCGACTTCTTCTGGGTCAAATTCCCTGCAATTTGACCAGGGGCTGCCCCAGGAGCCAAGGTACCATCTGGGAGCCTCCCAAAATTTGTGGAATTTGTCGGAGAATTGGAATGCAATAATGTTCCCAGCTTGCGTCAAACCCTCCGACGTCCGCGAAGAAGTCGATCCAAACGGGTTACTGATGACCGTGCTGGGTGTGCCCGTAACCAAAGCAAAGCCGACGGCGAGGACCTTTACTGCGCAGCTCAAAACGGGGCCACGGACCCGCACACATCCTTCGCCAATCACTTACGCGTCAACGAGCCGCCGCGTAACGGACACCTGTTCGCCTACAAATACGGCAACGGCCATCGTCCGCTGACCAAGGCAGTGTTTATCGCCCGTCTACACAAAGCATTTCGCGCCGCCAATCTCGAACCCTCTGCAAGGCACGGAATCCGGATAGGGTCTACCCTGTTCTATCTCCTCCGAGGCACTCCCTTCGACGTTGTCAAAACTATCGGGCGGTGGTCCAGCGACGCGTTTTTGCTGTACCTACGGAAACACGCCCAAATTATGGCACCACATGCAAGCCAACCCGCAATTGCACACAGAATTCATGCGCATTTCCATGCCGCCCGTACGTTGTGAGGTCGTCACTCCTAGCTCCATTGGGGATCCTGCGAGGATGCGTCGTGAACTCCTTGCTGACCGGGTATCCACGCAGGACCCACATTGTGCCGGGAAACCACGTTACGTCTGGTTTTCGCCCGCCCATTTCATCTCACTATACCAGCTGAGCGCTATCCACAAATTGACGTTCTCGGGTGATCGAGGAACGAGTTTTCCCGAGAATAGGGTTTGTGGATGAGAGACAGTCGTCGCAGGGGCTGAAACATCTCACTTCTTCCCCTGCTCGACGTACTCTCTGGCGCTACCAATCTTCCAACTCTCATTTTCTTTGCTTATTTCTTTACCCACTCACCCTTCCCTCTAACATCCGGACACTGCGTGTCCAAGATACCAACCATCTTACTTTATCCTTCCAAACATTGAATACGCGATATTGCTTATTCATTTGGGCCAATGAGGGTATCCACGCAGGACCCACATTGTGCCGGGAAACCACGTTACGTCTGGTTTTCGCCCCAAAGGAATTCTAGCCGTATCTACCCACCACAACGGCAGGTGTCGTTATATGACCCAGAGGGAGCAAGAGTACCGCACCTATCGACAAAACCTGGCCCCGAATCTGGCGCCTGTGAATTTTCGCACTTGGCTTGACAACATCAGCGCGTTGCATGGGTTTTAAATGCCTGAATTCCCCCCAAAATTCCATCATTTTCAAGGTTCATATATGGTAAGCATCGTGTTTTCAATTTTCCGAGCAGTTTTGCGATGCATCAGCAGGATCGATTTCATCGTCATATTGTAACTGAACTAGATTGCTAATGGTGCTATTCGCCATCGGCATGACGACAAATCTGTGTTCTTGATCCTAATCTGGGAAGGCACGGCGAGCAGCAATGATATGAACTTCAATGAAGGGTCGGCCCTGTCTCCGCCGACTCAATTTTTGTTTGCACCCCAATTGGTTTGGACTAATTCCGTGTTTCTGTGCCGTTCGCATGCCGTATGCTCTCAGACTGAGGAATCCCAATTGTTAATACAAGCTAATTTTTCTTCACCGTTTGAGTATTTCAGAAAATGTGCCCACACAAGGATCTGTTACAACAGCAAAATCCAAGTAGCGCATGCTACTTCTCGCATTTCTATCAATTCTAAACTGCCGATGCGTCGGCGGAAAGCAGGGAGTGGTCCGGTATCAGAAGACTTGGAAGAAAGATAAAGGGCACCCACTTCATCTCCCATTCCTGTGTGGCCTACAGAGTGGTGGGATGAAAACGCCCCAGATGTGAACCGATAACGTTCGCCGTTGCCCAGGTCCGGTTCTCACCCAAATTTTCTGAACCTGGTGTCACTGCAACATCGCTACCAGGATTGTGATCCGGAATTCGCATTGGGTAAATCTGCCTTCTGGACGGCCCGAAACCTTTTTTTCTTCTTCAAATCTTCCATTTCGACCGATCATTTGGGAGCATGAGGGGTTCCGAAAATGAAAGCGCCTGCTCCTTTGTTCCAAACCAGGAACATGGACCAAACGTTGTCCACGTGCCGAGTCGAGATTATAAAGAGGAAGGGTCGGGTTCCATTTTCCCGCCTCCGACGCATCTTCTACCCTCGACCTCTCAAGCGGGAAGTTGTTGGGAGACCTTGTAGTGATTGACTAACAGGATGCCAGCAGAACGCGGCCGTGGTACGCGCCGGATTCGAGCAGACGGTCAGTCATTTCCGAATCTCTCCTGCCGCCCGCGTCCCACCTCCCTCCCTTCTCTCTAATTACCCACCTCTTCTACTTGCCATGATATTAACCGGCACCGCAGGCACTCAGCTGGTGTGGACAGAGCCCGCGCACGCGCCCGTAATCACGTTTGCGACAAACCTCACGCCCAGCGTTTTCAATGAGTCTTCTCTGTCCAATCCCTTCACCAGAGCGAGGGATTTTTCAGAGGAGGCGCCGGCTCACCTGCCTTCATCCGTCTCTCCCCCCCGCCGGCGCCCCGCCCCCCGCCGGCGCTCCGCCCGCGGCTCTCTCGCCCTCAATGCGTATTCCACGCCCACCCAACGCCTTCCTCCTCTTTCGCTCCTCCTTCGTCCGGGGTGGTGCGGTACCCGCCCACATCGAGCCCTCTCACGCGTCACTGTCAGCCATCGCGGGCCTTACCTGGGCCGCCCTCCCAGCGGCAGAGAAGGCGTTCTGGCATCTCAAGGCGAAGGAGGAGCGGGAGCGACATCGAGAGCGCTTCCCGGAGTATATGTTCCGCCCTCATAGGAGGAATCGCTCCTCCGTACCTGCTACCAACTCGCGCCGCCGGCAGCGCGAGGTCCCTCCTGCGGACCACACCCGCCAGGAACACATTGCATCACTCCTCCTCACTGGTCTTTCCGGTGAGGTCCTTGCAGAGGCAATTACGAAGTTCGATGCGGAGCGCAGGGGACGGGGGTGAGGGTGGGGTGCAGATAAGGTTTGATGTCGTGGACACGCCGGACAGACATGTGGTGGCGGCGAGGAGCGCAGGCCATAAAGCGATGCAGAAGGGTGAACGGAGTACAACAGGCAACACAGCAACAAAGGATGAGATCTGCGCGGACCTGCAACCATCGTCGTCCCCCCATCTGTCTACCGGGCCGATTACTTCAGACTTCTCCCTCAATATGCCCCTCAACAATGATAGCAGCGCAACTTTCGAATGGTCGTACTCTCGCGCTCCCTCCCCTTCATTCCCATCATCATCGGGATCCTTGTTGCCTTTCGACATGCTGGTCTTGCCCTCCCCCAATATCCAGTCGTATCCCTGCTCACTCACGCTTTGGCAAGCTTCCTCGGCCTCTGCGTCATTGGGGAGCTCAGTCGAAAGTCTCTCGACCTACGAGATGGGCCTGTCTCCACTTTTAGCAGGCGGAAGCTTGGAGCAGGGGTCCATGCCCCTCGATCTCTCGATGTACGGCGGGCCGTACGGCCTTAGCGGGCTGGAGCACATGGACATGGATGCGGCGGTTGAGTATCTTATAGCGCAGGCGGACGAGCTGATCGTCCAGACTACCTCCATATGAGAGTATTTGGAGTTGGAGTTGTGATTGATTCAGATTTCAGATTCACTATGTGTGTGGATCCCAGGGAGGTTGTTTGTACCAGAGGTCCTGCCATCTTTTAATTTATTTTCGTGCACATGAATTTGGCAACATACGACTGCAAGCTCATAAGTGCCGTAGCCATAGACAGAGGTGCCGTAGCCTCCCGCCGTGAAGAAGGCTCAGGATCCTCCGTAAGATGTGTCCCCTGGGCCCTCCCCGAGGGTTGACGAGAATGAGAGAGCGTGGCCGGGCCGTTGCCGGGGTCGTCTTGTATGCGGTACGGGACCAGTTTCAGGTTGTCGGAATGCTCGATGGCTAGAAAAGCTGGAGAAAAGCGTACAAAGCTAACCAAGGGGGTCCCAAGATAAGAAATTTCCTTATATAGACGAGGGGTAGGGGTGCCTTAGTCTCTTATAAACAGACACTACAACTATAACCCCAGTGATACAGACTCTAGGGGTGCCTGCGAGAGCTGAAAAAAAAGTTTCACACCAACTTTTGGATATCGATTCCAGGAGATGCTGTTTTTTTTTTTTTTTTTTTTGGACAACGTCTTTCGTCTTTGAGGCACATCTTTGATCCGTCTTTGTCTTGGAAACGGGATCTTGGCTCTTTGACCTGACTTCTTTCAGCGCCGGAGTTTCGTGTCAATAAATAGGATCCCTCTTCAAGTTGGTCCAGAAAAAGGTAGCAATGTCGGTTTCGAGTGAGAAAGGAAGCAAGGTAGAGGAGATTGGACAGAAAACCAAAATGAGAAAAAAATGTTTTTGGATGGATAACCTGGCACCCGAGGCCATATTCATACCAGAGGAATTTTTTTACAGCTATTTGCGGTACATAAGGCGCCGACTGTTTTTTTTTTTTTTGCAACATTTTGCTTAGAACACTCACCATGACCTCAATTCTGGTCAGAATCCTTCGGGAGTAGGTGCGTTCGACTCGCACTGAAAATCCGCAGGGGATCGAGTACCGGCTTTTTTGATGTAATTATGTAATGAAAATTATCCCAAAAAATCGTGGTTTCCATTAGAACAGCTGCTCCACAATGAATGCTGGGCCAATTGACTTAGTTCTTGGATATGTTATGTATCAAAACTAGTGCCAGGGGATGGTATATCTTTTTTGGGTGTTATCCCAACTCATTGGTGATTTGGCACTCACTCTACCAAACACCATATTTGTGTACTAACATAGGTAGAGCCTACCATGCAGACTTGAGTGGATTTATATCTGTAAACCTGATAGTCCCCTGGTAATAGTTCTGATACATAACATATCCAAGATTTAAGTCAATTGGCCCAGTATTCATTGTGGTGCAGCTGTTCTAATGGAAACCACGATTTTTCGGGAGAATTTTCATTACATAATTACATCAAAAAAGCCGGTACTCGATCCCCTACGGATTTTCAGTGCGAGTCGAACACACCTATGGTGCCGGCAACTTAGTCACCGCTACTTTTGTACA
Organism: Mycena olivaceomarginata; assembly: GCA_029378375.1. Classification (NCBI taxonomy): domain Eukaryota; kingdom Fungi; phylum Basidiomycota; class Agaricomycetes; order Agaricales; family Mycenaceae; genus Mycena; species Mycena olivaceomarginata. Next base: position 237,409 of record JARKIC010000231.1, on the reverse strand, counting down.
GCCGGTTATGGCGGACCGAGTTTGGACCCAATTTCTTATCCCTCTGTCGAAAACACTCCTTTTCATGCAAGGACTAAAACTGTCAGAGGGATTTTTATTTGGATCAAAATTGAGCAAGTTATTTTTGCGGGCCGATTGGCAAATGGCCACATGTCACGCTTTTGGCGGGAGGTCACGCATAGTCACGCAAAGTGACATCTTTCCCACGGTTTTTCAAAGTATGCGGCAAACGACTTTTCCAGCAAATCTGGGATCCGGAAATTTTTTGGGTCAAATGGCCACCTGTCCAAATGTGGCGGTGTTTAAGTTGCCGGCACCATACTCCCGAAGGATTCTGACCAGAATTGAGGTCATGGGGAGTGTTCTAAGCAAAATGTTGCAAAAAAAAAAAAAAACAGTCGGCGCCTTATGTACCGCAAATAGCTGTAAATCGTTCAGCACGATCAATAATTCCCGCTATGTATATAGTGGGTTTTACAGTGGTCAAAAAAAAGTGATCGTAGTCTGTGAAAAATGACATCATACTTGTTTGGTTAGGCGGTACTGTCTGGAAAAAGCTCCAATGGAAAAGAATCGGCCAGCGGCTACGCCCACACCTACTTCGACACAGACGGCGCCAATCTGGCAAAGCTCGCAGTGTATCCTTCGGATGACGAGATCAACAAGCATCCGAGGACGCTGCCGCAGAATGCGAGTCCATTATCGCTCTTCTCGGGATCACTCCGGGACAGTTGTACGAGCGTGAACCTGCCAAGCTGCCGGGTATTCATGCATGGTTCTCCGACGACTCCGACAAGGGGGCCGATGATGTTGATGATCCCGTCGAGCCCTTGGAGGAGTTTGATGACTCCGACTCATCAATCTGCGAGGCCGAGGAGCTCCAGGCCCTCATCGACGCAGATGAGCGGATGGACGCGCCAGTACGCAGCCGTCAAACGGAGCAAGAACTCATGGCGTTGACCTGTGCAAATATTGCGCTGTCGGTCGACGAACACATGCGAGTGTAAGTGGGAACAGCCCTTTAATTCGATCCCACTGATGGATTTATCTTCAGTAAAGAATTTGAGCAAGTGGATGAAGAGCTCGACGACGACATCCTAGGCGACGAATACATGAGTCTTCAAGACACATCCAACTCTGTAGCCGCAGCGCTTCCCGCTGTCCAGCTCCCATCCGAACCCTCAAAGCCGTCTGCAAACATGGCCTTCAACGCGCTGGACTTCAAGGTCCTCGTACGACAGCGCAAACAGCACCAGACCCGACAAGCAGCCAACAGTGCACGAGTCAAAACCTCTAAGCCCGACGAGGATGGGTCTTCGACTGCTCCAGTCGAATCCACGCGGCGCCAGATCTTGCGGAGGTATCACGAACTACTGAAGGAGGATCAGTCTAAGGCCGTCGGAACTGCAGTGGAGCGGCAAGCACGCTGGAGTACGGACCCAAAGCCCACAGCAGGCAACGCCACCAACGCCGCCGCCACTGCTGCCGCCGTTGCTACCAAGGTTGGGCGACTTTTCTGCTTCTTGAGTTATGTTACTCACACCGAACCACCGAATAGGCTTCAGTGCGACGTACGAAACTCTTTAGAGATGCCAAGCTTGCGCCGCCACTCTTGGAAGCAGTGAAAATGCCGGATTAACTCACTTCAAGCCCCTAGTCATCGGCACTTTCGGGATTATCTGGACAGAACTCGGTCTTCGTGTGACGATCCAACCAGCTTCCAACCATCATCTTCGACAGAATCCAACCACGAACACGGCCGACAACGCCCGCATACAGCAGCACGGCGCTGAGTTGGCGTCGAGAGAGAGTTGAGCACATATTCAGATCAACTCAGGGTGCGCCGAATCACGCGACGCTCACGTCCTCCTGACACCCTGGCGGCTTCTTTCTGCCAGACTACCACTGCGCGGGACGCATGGTTTCAACGTCGGCTTGTGCATGGACTGAGAGTGAGTTCTGTTGTCCATAATGGTGAGCAAAGAGCCCACTCAATTTGGATGTCATACAGTGTACATGCCCGCCCGCCCAGCTCCCTGCGTAATGCTGCTTGAACAGTCTTGCAGACTCCGATCCTTATCTTGAAGGCAAAACAACGGTGAGAGGAGACATTGTGCCCACCAAAAAGCCTCTGGGCGCCGATGAAAAAGCCCAAGACGCCATCACCCATGCCATCGCCCACATGGACAGAAGTCGACTGATTGAAGTCCTCGCCCAAATGAAGGTAGTCTATACTCTGGAATTTCCTGCATCCTCTATAGTTCTATCATGATTCTTCCTCCAGGCGTTCGTAATTACCTATCCGAAACGAGCCCGCCAGTTCCTGTCGCATCATCCACAAGTGGCTTATGCAATCGTCATGGGGTTGCTTACAAGCAAGACTATTCCTGAGGATATCCTTTCGCCAATGCTCGAAGGCAGTCACGATGCCATGCGTGAAGCCGGTCACGCTGCCATGCATCCTGTATCGGATCTTCACCAGCATTCTCCGCCGCCGCCGCCGCCGCAAAACTTCGGGCCCCCTCCTCCACAACATCAACATCAAGCCTACCCTCCGTCTCCATCCCGCTTACAGCAGCCGAAGATGGTGCAGGGCGTGATGCCCCCGGGAATGGCGGCTCCGTCTCCAGGTGTGATGTTCGGCCATACTATGCAGCCCATGTGGCCACCTCCTTATCAACAACCCCAACCGTCGCACGCGTCGTCCTACCAACTACAAAATGGCAGTGGCGACGCGCAGAATGCACAGGTACATCAAGTTCCCCTTCTTCAAGTCGCTTGAATTTTCATTCACTACCCGCCTCACAGACTTCTCATTCGATTGTCTTGACGCCGATGCCTACGCCAAGCACCGAGCTCACTGCAGCGCAGCGTGTGGCTATCGAGTCTTTGGTATGCCTCTTTTATTGATGTAATGCCAGTATTGATTAGGCACGTTCAGCGGAAGATGCTGTTGGCGAATCGGGGATGATAACATGAGATTATCTACCACTTCTACGCACATACGTTTGAGCCATTCCATTTTCTCCCTCAAGTCGAAGAAGAGATTCGGTACACGTTTAGAGACCAAACCCATACATGCTGTGCAAAACCTGCGTGAACAAAACAAGATTACAACACAAGATAGCGATTGAATCACAGTCGCAAAAAGCCTCGCGAGGGAAACTCGAGTCGAATCTTGAGGCGTTCATCAATTCCGGTGCTTCATCAGAAGGTACTTACTTCTCCATCGTTTGCTTTACGAGACATTGATCCACGGCGATGTAGCATGCTCCCACGTCTTCCTCGCAAAGCTATTTCGTCCGGAAACCGGTCTCGACGTGTACGCGGGCTTGACAGATCCCATCACATAGAAGTCCGGGCCAATCTCGAGCAGCTCTTCCCATGAGCTGAGCTGGGGATCCCGTGCACGTATTTTCCGTCGGCACTGAAGGTTCTTTCGTCGGACGGGCATAGAACCTCGATCTTGCCATCGGCAGCGAGGATGTTTCCCGGCGATTCGACTCGGCTTCCGTGCCCGGCAAAATAGAAGAGTAAGGTCGTGTTGCCATGGTCAGCAATGGCCGGGTTGTTGAGAAAGTGGGACTCAAGTGTGGATATAATCGCCGAGCGTGTAGCGTTTCGATTTTCGAGATATAGGATGTGACTATTGGGAACTTCAAGACCGCCGCAGTCACGAGGGTCCGTAAGATATTGTTTGAACAATCTCGCGTCGTATACAGCCGGTTGAACAAGGCGTAGACACGCAGAGTGAGAATTGCTGTGAAGTAAATGCAAGAGTGTAATCAGCTGGCAAAATGGACCGAGTACATGGAAAGCACTGAACCATATGTAATGATGTCCTGAACCAGTAGAAAGACTTTCTGAATCAGACCTAGCGCCCTACAGCTATTCCGCACTCTGAGCTCCAGACAATCATTTTCGCTTGGGGACGTACATATTCATCTGTTCCGGAAAAGTGAACAACTGGTGGCAATCTCATGATTGCCACACACCTGAGATCCAAAGGTTCCAAAGGTGAGCACTACCATTGTGAAGTTTGTGCTGAGGGCCAGGTAGCGGACAAGGATGAACCAAGGCTTTGGCCGTGGCCACATGATGTGTATTTCAGTGGGAAGAGTAAGCAGATAGTCATAGAGGAGGAGGGCTGCGTGGAAATATGAAAGTCTTATAGACTGGATTCAGATTTAGACATACCAAGTCCCGCAAGCAAAGGCCAGTTGTTCAGCTGTTTCCCAGAGTTTTGGGACATGGCTAGTGTTATGGATGCCTTTGAAAGAGAGCGGCAAAGCGAGGTGAGTCAATGGTGGGAGAAATAAAGAGATACTAACGAAGGCCTGGGAAGTGGAGGAAGTGCTGCCCAAATATGCCATAACATGTGAAATACACACGTGATACAATCAGGCCAGCATTCAAGGTTTGAACAAGTGCCGGGGCCAATCACAGCACACGAGGTAAGTGAATTTTGTTGTGACATCTGTTTCTAAAACAAACGTGAAGGTCTGAAATTTCGCAGAGCACATTTTCATTCGATGTGATACAATTGAGGTCGTAAGAGTATACTTCAACATATTCGGGGACGAAAAATGCATCTATTTATGTAAGCTACCGACGTATGAACATCGCAACTGAGCTGCGAACAGCGGTGTCTAGTGGAGAGAAATACAAATGATTCGGACAGTAGTAGGTCAGATGAAATCAACACTGGGCTTGGCGGGTCCGTGAAAGCGCGACCGTCTGTGTTGAAGGTTACAAAGATGTTCATTCCACAGAGTTTACAAAAACGTACCCGATCCACATCGAAAGCACTCTGCGTTGCATCTCCAGCTGGGAATAAATCTGTTAGAAACGGAACATTCATACTCGGGATTCATTGCCGTGTGTGGGATCAGGTCTGGCCGTCGAACATAGCAGGCGCTCAGTGCGGCGGGGATCTTTGTCCCAAGACACGCGAGCTGGGCCGGATTCCCCGCTATCATCCATAAGCTCGTCATCCCTCTTGGGAGCTTTGACTTGGCGTTTAGCCGGCGCTCTGGGTATCGCGACTGGGGAGCCGTCACCACGAGTGGCACTGTTTTTGCTGCGCTGACCCTGGGAGTCGGGCTGTTTAATTTTACAACAGCACCATGCTCCGACAGCAGCTCGCCACAGTTTTTTGCTCATCGTAGGCAGGCTGGTCATGAGCCTACCGGGAATCCTTGAAGTACTATTTGACTTGTAACGTGAGGTGCGAGATCTGATAAATAAACGGTGGGTCAAGTCAAAATGTCTGATAGAATGAAATGAGGATCAAAGAAGGAAATACAACGAAGACTAGGTTCGGTCCAAGCCCCGTTCTGACGATGCCGTGCGATGCTGGGCAGGACAAAGAAAGACAAATATCGAATGAAACTTAGTCTGCAGAAGCATTCCAAGCTCATCCGCTTGTGTTGCTGGTTGTTAGCCAGTCGATGCCGGGAGAAGTTGTCCAGTTTCCCACACGATCGTGCCGCGTACTTAAGCGGTTCCTGGACGAGCTGGGCCCATGCTCGGCCACATATAACGCTGGCAGGATGGATCCACCGTGAACACAAGAGGAACAAGGTACATGGACTGACTATGTTACCATAGTGTTTGCCATTATTTTCAGGAAATGCAGTAATCTGACATCAACGACATGGACGTCGACGCCGAATACGAAATGTTCGCCCCGTAAGGACTCGCTGGTTACAGACGACCAGTGTATTCTGCCCCGTCAACGAAACTGTGGCTCTGCCACTTTTTAAACACTGTTGCAGAGCATGGGAATCAAAATGCCATTCTGGGGCATGTGATTCAAAAATGCGAATTAAATCATTCAACAGTGTTTGAAATGGTGATGAGCTCGAAGAGGCTATGAAGGAGTTTGACAGACACCATGTTTCTGAAGTTGTCCGTTTCGAGGAGCCCATTACGCAGGAAGTGTATACCCGTGTCGACAGTTGGCGAGGTATATATGATATCTACTAAGAAATCAGGGCCAGAGCATCGAGAACGGCGAAATTCCGCACTTGATGGTGCAACCTGAGCAGTTTTGCCTCAACCACGGTCATCTTCCCCGCATGGCCAAGCTCTTGCATAATCGAACATTCGTCTCTAAAATCGCAAGGATAGCTGTCGATGAAGTCCATAATATTCATACTATACACTAAGTGGACAAAAGAAATGTCCGATTCGCTTTCGGTCATTTCTTGGCGAAATGATTCAAAATCAAATGTAGGGGTCAACTTCCATAGATTTCATGACGATCTGGCCGATTTAGTCGATACTTTGGATCCACCTACACTGCTGTGCGAGGAAACGTATGCTCCGACGTGTTTTCCGCCGCAGCTGCTAACCGATATTTTTTCACCTAATTTTTGATGACTACCGTCTCATTCTGAGATATTTCGATAGCTCCCACAGCAATCCACTCACCGCCATGGTCGACTCTAGCTCTGAATTCCTCACCTACTCCAATCCACTCCCATCCGTTAAATTTTCGGGTTCTTTTTTTTGAGAACCTGACGTTCCAGGACGACGCCCAACTCAATATCCAGCCATCCAACCTACCGACGCGATTTCTGGGTGGACTTTTACTAATGAAGTCCCCACACTATCTCTTCTCATATTATCGCAGCAGTGGAGATTATTCCCCACATCGAGGATTTATCCCCGATCTTAAAAGCCACGGAATCTGGATATTCCCGTGGCTCACGTTCCGTTGCCGTGTCCATCTTAGCGTCGACCGGACGCCGATATGATCTTTATTCTTTTGCAAAGGTACGAGTCCACATCCGCTGAACGGCATTTAAATTTTAATCATTCTGACCCATGATTCAGATTCGTCTTTTGACCTACATTAATAACAATAGAGTTGCGATCCAGTCAGCTCACCACTTGATGGATTACTTCTCAACCATGTCCCTTTTCAACCGCACCCTTGTTCGATCAATTTGCTGCTTTCCCCATCCACTCCAAATCTTCGGCTTTCACGTCACTGATTTCCCTCTCTGGAAGTTATCCTGCCTCCTGGGCGAAGAATGGCTCCACGAAGACGTCCTTCCATCAGTGGCACCTCCGAGACTGTAACGGACTTACCCCTATATTTCCTTTTCTTTTACTACTTACCGCTTACGAACTTCTTACTTCCCCTTCCGTCTTGATTGCTTCACCGCCACCTTTGATCCCGTATAAGTAGAGTTGTTGTTGTGTATTTTCTTCAGTGAAACTATTGCTTACAACAGTCATCTTTTCGCTACCCTAAGTTTCTCGTGTGCCGGAACTCGACCTTACCTCGCTTCCGTCACATATTGATGACTCAACAAACCCGCCGCTGCTTTGCTCTGGTATCCGTGGTCTGATCAACCACCAAAACCGACTTGCTACCGGCACCCGCTGAAGAAAATCGATATGTCTACTATTCCTCGTACTCAAGCTCACTACCGGACCCGTTTGGTGGCTCGCAATGACCCCGGTGTCCCTGCGCCGCCTACTACTCCGGTTACGGGCAGTATGTCCCGCTCGGCGTCTCCTTCTGGAGAGCCGCTTGTCGATCTGGGTTCGCCCAGGTCGCGTCCCGTCACCCCCGAGCTGTTGTACAGTCGGGTGGTTGTTGCTTCATCGGGAGTTCCTGTTGAGGACCCCGGTGCTGCGCGCAACTCCATGCAGAGCATTGGAGATGCGTCCGATGAGCAGTCTCCTGCTCCCCGTCTCACGGCTGATGTCGACTATGGCCTTCTGGATGGGAACAATGGTTCTGAGGACGACACTTGGACCAAAGTAGATAGGAAAACTGCTCAGAACCATCGCGAGAGCTCTGCGTCTCGCGGGAGTGCGACGACCGACACCACGCCCGTCTTGCAGGCCACTCACAGCCTCACGCCTGCGCAATTGCGCAATATGGCGCGTCGCTACGAGCAGATGGCAAACGAGGCCGAGCGTCGCATGACTCCCTCGGGAGAACTACACCCGAGTGGATATAGCTCCGTAAGACCATCAGTGGTTGGATTTGAAACTGCTGATCTCGGGACATCCACCCCGGTTGCCAATCAGGCTGTTCGCCCTGAATCCCCCCCCTTCTCGTGGGGAGGGTCCCTCACGGAACAAGGGCAAAGGCGCTGACCCTCGCAATTGGGGTGATGTTGATTTTACGGAGGAATTTTCTGAGGAAGAACTCGAAGCTCAGCGTAATGCACTAACTAATTACGCCGAGATCAATCGTGTTCTGAAACATGAGTCGGATTCAGCTTCACCTTTGCTCCCGTCTGATGAATCATTGATTGATCTGCACGAAGGTGAAACTCATTCGCCTCCCTCAGAAAGGAAGGAGGGCGCGAAAGCACCGCCGGTCCCGACGGCTACGAGGCCATCCGTAAATGTTGCAGAGACCAAGGTGCCGCAAGTGTACTCTTCGAGGCCTTCAGTTAGTTTCATTAATTCTGAAGCGCAAAATGATGGAAGGAAGTTACCTCCAATCCCACCTGCTAAGAAAGTACCGCCCAAGAAAAGCGGTCAAGTGTCTGGCCAGACCATCTCTGAAGAGATTGCGAGTTTAACCGAGAAATTGAACTCGTTGAAGCAGTTGGAGAGATCACTGGATGTCTCAACGGAGGCGCCATCCAGTAAAGCGGATGAAGCTGTGCGCGATAGCATTTCGCGGCAGATCCGTGACAAGCGGGCCAAAAAGTCTGTTGAACCTCATACACCGCCCGATGATATCGCGGAGGACAGATTACCTGCAGGCGGATTCATGGAACGAGTGATCCGTGGGACGGTGGAAAAGAAGCCGCCGTCGCCTCCCGACTCGTCGGATGGGAGCTCTGAGCCCAGTTCAGGTGATGAAGCGGGGCCAGAAAGCTCGGACAATGAGATCCACACTCCTGCGCGGCGTCACAAATCCAAGGGAAAAGGCGAAGCACCCAGAATGACTTTGAAGCCAATTGCGCCAGTTGCCTATGACGGCGCACCGGACCCATTCCGTTACCTGCAATTTATTCGGCAGGGTACTACGTGGTTGCAAATGGGAAATGTACCTGAAGACCGTAAAATCTTCATGTTAGCTTACTACCTCACCGGTACTGCGCTGGATTTTATAATCGAAAGGTTGCTTCGAAAGAACATGAGTGGAGTCTGAAGGATTTTTTCGTTGGAATGCTCAACTATTGCTTTCCACACGACTTCAGAATGAAACAGCGTGACCGCTTGGCGCGGTGCTACCAAAATGCGAAGCCAGTTGCGGAGCATGTCGCTGAACTCGAAGAGATTTGGCAAATGGTAGGCTTACCTGATGACCAGGAAAAGGTTGTTAGATTGTGGCGAAGCCTTCGTCATGACATACAGGCTGAAATGTACCGCCAGAAGCTTGATCCCGAGAAGTCTTCTTGGAAAGCAGTGGTTGCTGGCGCTGAACATGCTGAGATGCTATTGGCATCGTTCAAAGGCACGGGCTCGAATGCTTCAGGTTCGTCGGCGAACTCTAAGTTGAACGAGGCCAAGGTTCAGAAATCTATGGCCACTCACCGCCAAACTAGAGGCCGCCCGAGCCGCTTTGTCCCAAAAGGCAAGGACCAGACAATGAGAACATCGTCTGCTGCTATAGCACCGGACAAGAACGGTTACAAAGGGTTCAACGCACCGAAAGGACCTAAGCCTTCTTCATCGTCTCAGAACGATGGGAGGCCTTGGGAGCGGCGACTGTCTCCCCAGAAGCGCAACGAGTTGCTTGCTGGTGGACTCTGTCTGAATTGCGAACAGCCAGGGCATATAGCGCGTAATTGTCCGAAATTGACGACAATGAGCTCCAAGCAGAAGGGCAAACCCCCGGGCTTTGGAGTTCATTTCGCAACTCTGCAAAGTAATGCAGCGCTTCTGGAAACTACTGAAATAATCGAAACCTTACCGGTAAATTCCGCGTCTTTCCATCTGGAAATCGAGGAGGGCGAGGGTACCGATGAGATTCTCGAGACTTTCGATTTCCTGGAAGACGTACCTGCTGAGCCGCGCGTCACGCCGATGAAGACAATTGGTGATGTTCCAGCCCAGTTTGCTGAATATGCCTTGCACATGTCGCAACCCTTCCCTGGGGAAGACGATTGCCAGTCCGAAAAGCGGTTCCTGCTTTACCAAGTCTCAGAATCTGAGCACGTTATCATGGACAACCGAAGTTCAGAAGATGTGGTTATCCTCTCTGAACACTTACGGAACCCCGAGTTCAAAATCGGATTGTGGTACGCGCAACAGCGCCAAGAGGCCCTTGGCTTGAATCCTGAAGATTTGCGGATCAGGAATCGTTATCTCGTCGAGAATGGTGATATTTACGCCGGGATGACCATCCTTCTGCTCGAGTCTTGGTTTGGTGATAAGCCGTGCATGAATATGTTCCGCTTCGAAATTGAGGAGCATTCCCAAGAGCTGTACCTCCTGAAGGATCATTACCTGCGGTTGGATAGAATGCTCCCGAAGGCTTACCTCGAGAACCACAAGTTCGACTTGGCGGGTTGGTTCTGCAAAAGGCGCACCAAAACCGACTTGGACTTGGCGACACTTGGTGGCCTTGGCCCGGAAGCGAATTTTGCTTCCGTGATCGAAGATCCCGCTCTGCTGACAGCGGAGGGCGAGTCTGACTTTGAGCATGCTTCGATGTATGATTATTCCTCGCAGTTTGAGGAACTGGATGCGTCCTCTGAGTCTTCGGACTCTGACATGCCTGCTCTGCAGGAGGTGAGCGACTCGGAAGTTGAGTTGGACAGCGAAGTGTATTGTTCCGACTCACCTGAGTTGGAAACTGAGACGGACAGTCAGAACGACTATTCCGACTTGCCTGAGTTGCAAAATATCAGCGACTCGGAGGAGGAATCGTACGAACCTCCTAGACATCCCTCCTTCGGAGCACGCCCTAAGTCTGTAAAGAAGAGTCAGGAACGACGCCTGAGTCTCGTTGGGCACTGGCCTATTGGAGATCTGTTAGCAGACGGCACTCAAGCCATGTTGGAGTGTTTGCAGCCTTACCCTGGGGATGAACTCATAGATGTCGACGATAGGCGTCGCCGGCATGCTCGGTTTAAAGTATCTCGAGTGTCGGAGCATGACTACGTGGTGTGGGACGAGTTTTTCCATGAGATATTTGTCTTACCTGCTCGTCTGTTGCTTGTGAAGCACTTCCAAGTGGGTAATTGGTTTGCAGTTCAGTTATGTCGAGCCCTGGATATTCAGAAGTATCGGGCAAAAGGTCTCTATAATATTCCAGTGGACGACTTACTGGCTGGTGGTGCAGAGAATTACCTGCATGCTATGCGTCTTCGTGTTCCGGACGATCTGAACAATATCTTGGTTCGTCCCTGCAATTTTAGCGGGCCCCGCGGGTCTGACTATTACCTGGTGTCGAAGCTGGTGATGGGCTCGCTTTCCTGTGCGACTTTCCTGCCAAAGAAGTATCTGTTGAACCCGAAGTTCAGTCTCCTTGGTTGGGTTCGAAGGCGTACCAAAGGGGAAAGCTGCGGCCTGACACAATTATGTGTAGTGGAGTTCAAATCCCGTCCGATAAGATGAGTGGATTGTCGCGCTCGGCGTCAATGCCCCGTGTACCTGAAAAAGTTGTGGCTAAACCGATAGTCATCGTGGTACTTGTGAATGGCCAACCTCTGCGCGCCCTCGTCGATTCGGGTTCTCTTGGAGATTTGATCTCCACCACTGTCGCCGACCAGCTATCCTTGCCAAAGATGGAGCTGAAAGATCCTATCACGCTGCAACTTGCCGTTCAAGGTTCCAGATCGAAGATAAATTACTTTACTCAGGTCGATTTCAGCTACCAAGATATCAAAGGCCCCCGTACCTTCTACGTCGCGAACATCAGCGGTTACGATATGATTTTGGGGACTGCTTGGTTATTCCAGCACAAGGTGAGCATCGGGTTAAATCCTGCTCGTGTGTGCATCGGGAGTGCTGAATGCTTACCTTTAGACGGAGTTGCAACTGCTCGAGTTATGTCGCACGCCATCGAGTTGGAGAATGAGAGCTTGAGGGCCGCCAGAGCTGAATTGCTGGAGTATGCTAGACCTGTGTGTAAGAAGGCATCAACGACTCCATTGCCGCCTTTAAGGCAAATAAATCATACCATTCCGTTGATAGACGAGTCCCTGGTGTTGCCTTGGAGGCCATCCCGCTGCCCTGAAGCGTTACGGTCTCAGTGGGATGAGAAACGACGAGATTATTTGAGTACAGGTCGCTGGGAAATTACCAACTCGGGAAATACTGTCCCGATGCTCTTGATCCCAAAAGTAAAGACAAGTCCGCCGAGATTGAGAGTTGTAGTGGATCTGCGAGCACGGAATAAAAATACTCGCAAGATGTCATCCCCACTGCCGGATATGGAAGGAATATTGCGCCGTGTTGCGCGTTGCAAGTATCGGTCGTTGATTGATGGCCAAGATGCCTATGAACAGATCAGGATAATCCCTGAACACGTTCCTCGTTCCGCGGTGACAACACCGGACGGAAACATGGTCAGCTTGGTAGTACAGCAGGGTGATTGTAACGCACCTGCTACATATCAGTCTCTAATGAATTACTTGTTTTCGGACTTCATCGGCCGCTTTATGGATGTGTACCTAGATGATATTATTATCTACTCGAATACTCTCGAGGAGCACATCAAGCACGTAAAAATGATTATTGATGTCCTCAAGCGCGAGACACTGTACCTAGGAGAGAATAAACTCCAATTTCTGCAGCCGGAATTGAAGGTCCTCGGACGAGTTGTTGATGATCAAGGTATCCGCATGGACCCAGATAAAGTTGATGCAGTCATTAACTGGAAGACACCGACTAATAGAGACTTACTCCGCGGATTTTTGGGGTCCGTCGGATACCTTGCAGACGATTTGGCAATGGTTCGCGTACCCATGGCGCCCCTTCATACATTAACAGGGGATACTGTTCCGTTTCGCTGGGGTTATACACACCAGCGGGCCTTCGAGGATACGAAGCACCTTGTTCATGAGCAGCGGGATCACCGTCGTGTCCCACTGGATTATTCGGTGGGTGCCGATCCTATCTTTCTAGTGACGGACGGATGTGCCAGTGGTATCGCTGGTGTTGTTTGCCAAGGAAAGGACTGGAAGTCAGCCAAAGTTGCGGCTTTCTTCTCCGCGAAGCTCAACTCGGCGCAGCAGAATTATGCTGTGCACGAAATTGAGATGCTTGCAGGTGTCGAGGCAATGCTCAGGCATCGCGACATACTGCAAGGTGCACGCTTTCAGTGGATCACGGACCATAAAGGGCTGATTCACCTGATGAACCAGAGGAACTTGTCCGGCCGTCAAGCCCGTTGGATTGAGAAGTTATCTGAATTTGATTTCGAAGTTGTCTATGTGCCAGGTACAGAGAATGTGCTTGCCGACGCGTTATCTCGTATTTACTCGAACGAAGCACCCGGCACCGTGCGCGCACGGAGTGAATACACCTATCATGATGTGATTGATAACGACACCTTGGAAATTAATTCGATTTCAATGCCTGTTTTCACGGGCCTCGAGGCTATGGCAATTTCCAGCGATCGGGTGTTGCGTTCGGCGACTCGGGCCACGGCAGAGAGTGCCAAAGCGGGAGGACAAGCAGCTGCCGCTGGAGGGCGTATATTGAGGTCGCAGACACAAGCAGCTCAGAAAGCTGCAACCAATGAGTCCAGTAAACCGGATTCAGTGTCTGCCAAGAGCCAGAGAAGCCGCAAGAAGAGACCGTCTGCCTCAAGTAACGAGGCAGAGGAGGGCGGGAGTACACAGCCGAGTGCACAGCTTCTCCCGGAACCGAAAACTTCTGCTTCTGCAGACGAAGATCCCGTTGATCGGAATAATCCTCTCAATCACGTCCCAACTTCTAATTTGCCGACCGCTGCGCAAATCGAATCTGAGCTCAACAAGATGGATCCCTCCCTCTTTCCCATCGTGAAAGGAGGCTGGAGTGGTCTGGATGTAACTGAGTTCATCCGCAACAAGTATGAGAAAGATTCATTCTTCAAGGACATAGTTGCCAATCCCAAGTCTTTCAAGAACTTCGACGTGCGCGATGGTCTTGTGTACATGAAACTGCAGGAAACTGAAGTTCTATGTATTCCCTATCTCGAGTATAAGGGCCGGAATCTTCGTGAGATTATAATCACTGAAGCTCATTCCGTGTTAGCTCACCTAGGTCCGAAGAAGACCACAGATTATCTTCGCGACCACGTGTGGTGGAAAGAAATGGTCGACGACGTTACCGCATACGTTCAGACTTGTAAGACCTGTCGTGGCAGTAAGCCAGACAACCACAAGCCTTACGGTTTGCTTCAGTCCTTGTCCCCACCGGAACGGCCCTGGGAAGCGATTGGAATGGATTTCGATTGGTCCATTGCCAGAGTCGAAGAACCACGATGGAGTTTTCAATTCCATAACGGTTGTTATCTGCCTACTTACCGGTATGGTTCATCTTATACCGAGCCGGATTAACTACACTGCTCGGCAGCTTGCGGAATTGATGTTCGAACAGATATACAAGTTACATGGACTCCCTCAGTTCAATTGTAAGCGACCGTGACTGTCCTATTTACAAGTACTTTCTGGAGGCGTCTGCACGAGCTCGTCGGAACAAAGCTGAGGATGTCCAGCGCGTACCACCCAGAGACGGATGGAGCAACTGAACGTGCTAATCGAACTGTTACGCAAATGCTCCGCCAGAGTATCGGACCTACTCAAAAGGATTGGGTTCAGCGTTTACCTGCAGTCGAATTTGCCATGAACTCGGCACGATCCGAGTCTACGGGTTATGCCCCGTTCTTTCTCAACACTGGGATGATGCCACGCACCTTGATCTGGGACTCCGACAAGACCAAGGAATTTCCTGGCATTGCGACATTCGTGATGCAACGGCGTCTCGCGATTATGGCAGCGCATGACGCGATTATTGCAGCTCGGGTGAAACAAACTCGCAACGCGAATCGCAAACGGATTCCTTCCCCCTTTTGTAAAGGTGATCTGGTCTATCTCTCTACCAAGAATATCAAGTTCCAAAAGGGACTCGCACGCAAGCTCATTCCGAAGTTTATTGGGCCCTACCTAATCCTGGAGGATTTCAATAATTCGTCATTCCGCATCAATTTGCCGGACAACATGAAGCAACGAGGAGTTCACGATGTTTTTCATGCGTCGTTACTGCGTGTTCACATGCCTAACGACGACCGGAGGTTTCCTGGCCGGCTAGATAGCCAGCTGAATATCTCTTCTGATGCAATGGCTGATGATTGGGCAGTGGATCGTATTGTGGGTCATTCCGGGCGCAGAAAGAAAGCTCTCTTCGAAATTCTCTGGCAGTCGGGAGATAAGACCTGGATGCCATATGATCAGGCGAAGCGCTTGAACGCAATGGAGACCTACTTCGAGGAGATCGGCGTTCGCGCAATTGAGCAGCTGATGGATGGCGCTAGATCAGCTCCGGATGATCTTGAAATTTATTCTGCCTTGATGGAGGTAGAGTCACCGAGTTATATAAACCCGAATGCGCCCCCGTCTTGTCTTATCGACCTTTCTGATCCATCCACTGTTTATTCCGCTATTACCATGGCTTTCTACGCTGGCCAAGGCGAAATTTGCCCCCTTTCGCAGATCCCTGCGAAGTACGCACCATTCAACAACAGCACACCGCGCGATCCGCCGCCAGGATCAGTCCAGCTTCGTCCTGTTGGACCCCCGTTGAGCCGGACTCCAAGGAATATGTTGTTCCTGCGGATATGGTTGCGTCGCAGTCTTACCTTATATATGAGGTACTAATTGAAGAACAGATTCGTCTCTTCATCTTCCACAACCTACGCATGAACGACCCCAACCAGGATGTCACTGTCCACCCGCTCGGGTACCCCGAGTTCGCGAAGGTCTTCAATGACTTCGACGAAAGCGTGTTCAAGTTCGCATACCACGACATCTTCGAGAACTGGACCTTCTGGGATGAAAAGGCGAAGATTGCCAGCCTCAAAGATTTCTTGGTGCGGGACCAGGATCTTGAGGTAGGGCCGCCTGATGGTTTCGTTCTCGTTTCTGAGGCGCGCTGGGAGCGCGCTCAGGAGGCCGTTTGGGATCGCGAGGAGAGACGTGAGAAGGGGATGCGTTTTGCGAAGGAGAAGAAGGAGGGCAAGAATCAGCCCGTTTCTCTCTTCCAGCAGGTTGTTGACCCTGCTAACCGCGCCGCGATTGGCGAGAGGCGCGCCAAGATGCAGGCTGATTACAACGCCCGCAAGCGCGCCGCTTTCCATGGCAACAAGGGGAAGGCATCTATCCTCGGTACTTCGGGCGGCAGCGCCGCTAGCACCCCCAACTCCTCCGCCGCTTTCGAAGATGGCGAGGTCCCCGAGGAACCCCCCGCCACTCCTTCTGACGCCGGCGGTCCTTCTGGTTCGGGTGGTGCTTCTTCCAACGGTACTTCTGGCGACGTCAGTTATGCATTAGCTCGCCGCTAGCGTCGAACTGGAGGGCGTATGTAACGGACTTACCCCTATATTTCCTTTTCTTTTACTACTTACCGCTTACGAACTTCTTACTTCCCCTTCCGTCTTGATTGCTTCACCGCCACCTTTGATCCCGTATAAGTAGAGTTGTTATTGTGTATTTTCTTCAGTGAAACTATTGCTTACAACAGTCATCTTTTCGCTACCCTAAGTTTCTCGTGTGCCGGAACTCGACCTTACCTCGCTTCCGTCACAGAGACCGCGGGTGCAGAAAATAAATTAGCGGAGTCCGATCGCCCCACCGGGAGTTTTATAGAGCTCTTGTTGTAAATTTCCCCGCAAGATGGTTATTGTTCCCATATTTTAGAGTCGGCCAATAAATGCATGATGCATAGGCTGGCTTTCCGCGGCCACTTGCATCGCACAGAGAAATACTGCCCGCGACCGCTCCAGTGCTTTAACTGCTACCGCTTTGGCCATATTGCGTTACAATGCAGGCACCCCACCATCTGCGGCACATCCGCTTCTGATCACGCAACTTCTGACTGCCAGTGCCCCAACGCGAACCTATGTAACCCCCACGCCAAATGCTCCCACCTTGTGATTAAATGTGCCCTCCGCAATTGCGGCGGCTCTCACAAATTCAACGGACCCGGCATGCCCAGTCCGCCAGTCTGTTATGCGTCGCATTGCTGCTGGTCACGCAGCAACAGGCCCTCTCTTCCAGATTCTACCAATGGACCCGGAAACTGACGAGTAGCCTGGTACTTAATATCGCTCCCCTTTCCCATTTCCCCTTCTCGATCTCGCCTTGACCATTGAAGTCTTTATCATAGTTCCAAGTTGTAGGATGTTATTGTGTACCACCGCTGTCCAAAGATCTGCGAGGAGGTGACACCGGGAGTCGGGGGTAAAATACAGGGCGGTGGCGTAACTTGGGCTCGAGTATGGTTGCAGACATCACTTCATGTCAAATTGCAATTTTGAGCAAAACCCTTAGATCTTTGAGATTTAGCAGGAACATAGGGTTGGTTTACCTTCAAATTTTCATTTCAGAAAGATTGGGGTAACCCTAGTCTAGGGTTGAAAATGGCGAAATTTTGAACAAAAAATTACAAAGTTAGTGTACCTAACTCGCTGCCGTGGCCGTCTTTTTATGAGTGTAAACATTCGCCTTTCGTTTCTCCCACTCAGCTCTGGCAATATCCAAGTCCTTTGCTTGAACTCCACGGTGGGAACGATACCGTTTGACTGCAAACTCAGCAATTGGTCCTGTGGCACCCAGTCGATAGACACAAGCATAGCGATTCGCACGCCGGAAGAATCGGCGAATTGTAGGAAGTGGACAGAGTCGAAGGGCCTCCGCAACCAGATCTTTGGCCTTCTGCCAATATTCCTTTCCCAATCACATGATCGGCAATTGCCTTGACCTCAAGAAAATACATCTGCTTATTCTGTTATCTAAAGGTCAAAGCTATTTACCATCTTAATGGTTAATGAAGCGGCCCAGGATCCTCTTCGGCTGGTACAGTGTGTCACAAAAATAAATGTGCACCCCCCATTTTATGAATCCACGTATTTCCATCGCAGTACGTCCTATTCCGCTATCTCGGGTGAATGAACAGCCGTTTCGAAAACATAATATAAAGTTAGTTTGGATGGAGAAAAAGTGGTTTTGGCAAAAATTTCTTGGTGCTTCTTCCGCCACCTTGATGTCGGGCTGGCGCATAGTTCATCGGCAGAATAGGACACTCAAATTCAAACAGGGACAAAGCAATATTAGTCAAAAGGCAAACATCGATAAAACAAGCTGTCCAACAGGCGCATCTCTCAAATTTGACTCTGACAGCAAATTGTTGAGAGTCGATGCGGTACATCCGCCAGTCGTGGCAACACATTGATTTTCGTTTAAAGGTCCGATACACCCGCCAGTCGTGGCGACACATCGAATTTCGGTTTAAGGTGTGAACAAGTCATCTGCATGCCTTGCCGGATTCATTGCGCACGTCTGCGCAATAAACCAGAGTCGGCAGCTGTTGAATGTTCAGAACAGCCTCGTAAAGACCACCGCCCGCAGGTGTCATCTCGAGGAGGTTCAATCTTTCAGACGGCGTAAAGCTCAAAATTATGTTGGGCTGCAAGGCATTTACAGGACACCGTCCTGGTGGAGAGCACTCCAATTGCGGTGGAACGCGGGACACTGGGCCCGCAATGTTATGCACCATACAGATTACGTAGGCTAGGATGCACAGTATCGATAGAATTTTCATGGTGAGGGGAAGAAGAGAGAGTGCGATGATTGCGCTGCAATTCTCCACCTGCTCGATCGATCGGTGGCCAAATGCAGGTTATTTATTATAGATGAAACAAGACCAGATATGAAATATCACTGACCAAATCGGAACGATTGTTGTCGGAGCTTAACCATGATAAAGTCATTCGTTTATTTCTTTAGATCCGGCAGTCATTGGTTAACCTCGTGAAGTGGAAATTGGCATCGACACCGATGTCGACATCGAGACGCCCGCCTCCAGCACATATCCACAGCATCGCTGGAAGCACAAACATTTTGCCTTGTATTGGGCTTCGAGACTGGGTGTTAGCTCCCAAATTTGATGGGAATTTCCCTTTCGAGCGGTTCAGTTGCGTGTTATGACCGATCTTTCATCACCGTAGGATGCACTTAGTAAATTCAAAAAGCGGAACGCAGAACTTGAGTAGATCTCATCATCCTGCCTTAGCCGCAGTTCTTTCTCATCTGTGGACTTGAATTTTCGCAGTTTTCAACACAGACGATTCTACTGAAGGAGGACGTAAAACTTGGGTGAAAGTTAAAAAAAAACAGGGCCGCCTTCAATGTTCCTTGATTGCTACTAGGAGCTACGACCTGATACATTTACATTAGGCAGGGACTCCCAACGTCATGTCTATGATGGTTACTTTCTGACATTGCGAGTGGCCTCAGAGCGACTCAAATTATGCTGGCTGATCGGGTACGCCGATCTCCTCGCCGTTGTAGTGAAGTCTGGGAGAATAATGAGGGTCATGTCTGTCTGACCAAAAATGGCTCATACCGAAATCCGCTCCTTATTTCGGGGTGCTGGGACAGTTGTGCTCGAAGAGAATCGAGGGAACAGGTCTTCCCTATCCCGAATGTGTATTTCCGACCATCCATGCTTAGGTCACAGGAAGAGAGCTTGTGGACCACCACTATATGCGCTGAGAATCCAGATGGACCACATCAGAACTTGGAGCGAGAGGGGAGTGGAGGAGTGGCTCACCAACATAGTATACCCTCTCCCGATTGCTCATGTGTAGAGCGTCTGGTGTATCCTCGTCCAACAGCACTTTCCAGACCGGAGACCTCCTGGTAGTGATGAAATAAGAGTAAAGACCATACCGGCTGGCAAGCCGACCAACCAGAACAAACGGGCATCATCATAGTCAAAAATTTCTTCCACAGCGCGTCGAACTCCTAACATCTTCTGCGTTCGACGCAGACGAAACGTATGGGTGATCTCACCTAGGCGAATCACTTGAAATTCAACCTCTAGGTCAGGTTATTTTATGTGGCATAGTGGGCATGTTTACAACAGGGACACGCACTCTCTGCCAATTCAAGTTGGGGAATGAGCTGCAAATTGTTGAAATCACGGCTGAGAAGGCATTATCAGATATTGCCTGATACGCACTCTGATGCCCGACTCAATCTCCACTTGGTAGGGCAGCTGCCATTAGCTAGCTATCATTCATCACCAGAAAGTCACAGACCGGCTATAGTTTCCTGCTCACTCTCCGGAATCTGCCGCTTCTCGCTGGCCTCCTTGACCGCCGCCTCTTGTGACCTCTTTTCTCCTCTGTCCTCTTCTACGGGGTTAGTACAGCGTCCTTATCAGAATGAGCGGTAATGCCTTTGTTCTCGGTCGATGTCACTCCTGTGTGCATTCGGAGGGACAAAGGGTCCCCCACATACATCCTCGCAGCCACGGGCACGGGATGTGGCTCGACGATAACAGGATTAGGCCCCAGGCCCCACTCCTCCTGAACCTCACCAATGAAGATGCGGGGCAACTTCGCCAAAATGTCCTCTGATCTGGAGTTTGTGACTTGCTCTCCTAGGCAGTTAGCAAACCTCTCCTGCTGCATGATCTTCTACCTTGCCGGTGTGTGAGGGGGGAGAGAGAGGTGTGCGTGGGTCCCTGTGTGCCGCTGTTTGTGTACAGCTTCGGACAAACAAACAAATTTAATACATAACGGTGAATGCGGCTCTCACTTGTGTTTCTAGAATATGAGTCCTAGGACTTTTGATCTAATCATCCCAACCAGAAACTCAATAACTTTTGAGATTGGTCCCCACACATCAAACCCAATATGGCAACATCAAAACGTGACCTCCGGGCTCCGAAAGTTGTGGCAAGCTGTTTGGCTGTTACGTTTGCATTCTTTCTTCTGTACCACCACCCCCGCCACCCGCCCGACCCCTTCTCATGTATGTGCTGTAACGTGCAACCTTCCTAACATGCCGCTTCATCTCCCTCCTGTCACCTACCATCGGGTCCTGTTATGATGCGCACCTCGGTCATTCTGATACGACATGTTTGGGTGGCATTCCGGGCCACTACAGCTGCATTATGTCCCCGGTACCGTCCCGAATCATGTCAAACAACTTCTTCATCTCGACGTCCTCGAAAAGACCAAACGCGGAGCCGGTGGAGATAATTGCGCGTGTTGCTTGCATCTCGATGGCAGCTCGCTCGTCTGGCTCATATGTTGACTTCTGCTTTGATATGACCTCGAAGTGACCCTGCTTCTGCTTCTTTGCCGGACCATTCGGCCGGAGCACGGCAGAAGACGAAGACCCCGCCACGGCATTGGCATTTACAGTAGCGTGTGAGCGCTTCGCTGTCACCGGCACAGCGGCAGTACCACCGTCTTTACGTGCCTTGGTACTGGCCTGGGACTTAGTAGCCTCCGCTATCGCTTTTTGAGACGCATGGGGGCATGCTGCACGTCCGGAGTAGCCTAGGATATGTGCCGCCATTGAGGAAGCGACACCGCCGACATTGCCTGCAAGATCACAAGCTGAGATCGAATTGGACATGAGAAAGATGCCAGGGAAGCAGATATGCGGGCCGCGCACCTCGACTGAATCTAAACTCACTTTCCTCCTGTGTGAGATTTGTCGGCGACGCTGTCTCGCCCCACTCTGGAGGGGATGTTTGAGCCTGTGATCCACACATGCCCGGCAGACAGCCCGATTGCGTTTTGTGTTGGTCCCCCATAGATCAACCTCGTCGAAGCAGCGCAACGAGTGCGCAACTATCCACTTCTCTTCTCCTCCCCACCGTATTCGCTCCGTGCAGAGTTCGTCGCATATCAGATAGCTGTAGAGTTTTCCAGATGGATGTGATTGAGCTTCCAGTTTATCATTGTCTAGATGGCGAATACGTGTTTTTTTCGATCCTTTTCCGTGTCTTTGAATAAAATCTGCCTGTATCGGGATGTTATGTCCCTCAGAAATTGCGCCAATCTGCTTGCAATCTGCATTTGAGCGCAATGACATCGGAAAGGTGCGAAAAACCGCGAAAAATGCCGGCTTGATAAATCCCATCGAATTTTTGTCCATCCGTTGACTCTGGTGGATAGTTGGGATGGTTAGACGCGTGTAGTGGGCCGAGGGAGAGCCGTGAAAGCGAGGAAGACGCGACGCGTCTTTGTGTTTTGCCTACAAACAACCGAGGTACGAGTAAGTTATGTCTGTAGCGTCTGTCTACGAGAGACTACGTTTTGCCCGCCTTCACGTTGGTAAGATATCTCCGTAGGTTCAAATCAAGTCTTCAGCGCTTCAACTGTTACTCGGTGCTTTTTGGCGCTTATTGGGCGCTTCTTCGGCACTTTCCGGGCGCCCGCGCGAGGGTCGACTGGTCTAGACGCGGCGTTTTCGGCACCGTGTTCCTCGGATGGTTACACTGTGACTGGAAATTACTGTCAACTCCTTCCTCTGTGACCACACAGTCCGCACTATGGTAGATGGTCTGCTCTCTCACAAATTTATCAAGCAACTTCTGATTCAGGTCATCAACATCATCATTTCGAGCTGAAAGAATGGTGCGTTCCAAGAAGTATTTATCCAGGTTATGATTTGCAGCGTTTGATATTTGTCTTGAGCCTTGATACCGAGTGCGATGAGTGTCGTCCAAAAATGGAATAAATCGCACTTACATGACTTCATGCAGGATCCTCGATGTTAACGAGTGACGGATAAGGCCTTCGCGTCCGCATAGTTCGGTTTCTCAGCATCCCAAGTGCGATTCAATAGACCCTTGTGCATCGCGAGTGAGCCGGGATCAAGAACATAATCCCCGAAGTGAAGCCGCATGATCATATGCGTAGCGTTGAGCGCAAAATGCCACAAGGCGCTCAGCTCGTCGACATAATCAAGCCGTTCCATGGTGTTGATGTCGTCCATCCGGTCTTTACGTGCCCCGGTAAGCCAATCTCGGATGACAATTCGTGCTTTGGCCGCCCACTCTTCCTCGGGCAACCCGCTGATCTCCTCCAACGCCGTAAGCATCTTTATGATGCCCTTCTTGGACCCCTCGTTAACGTCGAATAGTCCCAGCGGTCGGCCGTCTGTTTTTTTGGGTGGAAGTGGTCTGTCAAACGACATGAAGGCTTCCGCGGCTGCGAGAAAAGCATCGCGGTCGTCCCAATCCTTGCTGCCTGGGCAGTACGCAAGGATAAGGGTCATTACAAGGCCCACAAACGATGAGCGCATTTTTTCTTCGTCGTCATCGGTTGGGAGTATGTCCCGTCCCATCGCAGGGGGAGATCCCTGAACCTTCTGCACGTCGATTATTAGGTTATTTCTCTCGGCATATGATTTGTTGATGAAATAATGCGAGTCAGCTCGCGAGTGGCTCCATGCGCGGATGGCTGCTATTCCTAGCCCCGAAATACGTTGAGACGCAAAAGGGCATGACCCCAGATTATGTTATCGGCAATTATAATAGACGCACCCTTTATTTTCGACGGATCAGGAATATTGTAGATAGAAATATCTGCCCTGAGCTCCGGCCAACTCTTCAAGAATCGGGCTTGTGAGACCTCACTCCCGCGCTGAATGACTCTCCAGTTCTGTCCAGTTTCGGTGTCGACCACGACCAAGTCCCAGCATTTTGCAACCAGGACTTTGTCGCGAACGAACCAACGGATTGGCACGCAGAATTTCCCGTCATCGAGCATTGCCGGCTCGTGGATGAAGTAGTCTTGCTTTCCAATGCGGGCCATCGGCGTAGTCTGCGAAGACGGAATTTCCTCGAGCCAACGCTTGCCTTGGCGAGCCTCTGCTAAAAGCTTGCCGGTGTCCTCCGGATAAAAGTCGAGATGAGGGCGAACTTTTGGATTGGACATTTCCTAGAAAATCTTATAAGCATTGGTTCATTTATCTGAGTCGTTAGATTTTACTCACTTGGGAAAGTATCTGACCTAGACTATTAACGTAGTATTTATGCCCAAGAGCACCGTCGTATCCTATGGTGTCAATGCCGCAAAGCTTCTGAAGCACGGCATTGAGTTCCTGCATAGATTTTACTGAGGGAACTTCATCGACGTTGTTGACTTTGAGGAGCCAGAGGAATAGCTCCAGTTGCCGTTGCGAGAAAACGGAGCGAGGGAGATGCATTAAGATATCCAGTGTACACGTCTTAAATTGTTTAGCTTGGTCTGGTACGAAATGTATAAATGCACCTACGATTCTGTCTGTCCACGGGTACCATTGACGAGAATATTGGGTGTGGTCCCGGTTCCGTGCACGCTTCTCCCGATGGCCACTGTCCTCGTCGTCCCCGTTATTGACTGCAGTGGAAGTAAGTTCCGGCGCGAATGGGAAACAAAGTTCATACTAGTAACAGTTGGCTCTTGAAGGTCGTCGTTATCGTCCTCCTCGTCAGACCTCTCCTGCATTTCGTCGTCGGAGCCGGCATCCATGCGCTGGAATCGCAAAAGCTGCTGTGCAATTTGGCTCGCAGCTCGTGCTTGGGGTGATGGATCCAGCTCGGTATTGTCGGACAAACCCCAGTCAATAATTCTGGGTGCAGGGCGTGTGGGAGAAGGAGGCTCTGGCCATTCAGCTGCTGGAGTCTCATCAAATGAACCGGCTGGAGCAGATAACGAAGTAAGCAGAGCCTGGATGCCATCTGTGACGAATGCACTGAGAGGTAATTCATTTGTTTCGGTGGCTGAATTTGTGGGTGGGGGGCTGTATTTGTGACGTTTCAGAGCATCGAGATGCACGCCCCTTCCCTCATGCTCGTTGAGACGGTGGCGTTCGCGGGGACGAAGATCTTCGCAAACCAGGCAGCGATAAGCCTTCCCTCCGGATGCAGTGGTGGTGGGCTCCCAGACTGTAATCAAAGGTGTGAGGATACACAAAAGTGTTCAGTATTATAATGCGTACCAGTTGGATCCGGGTCTGTCGCGGATTCCATCGAAAAATGTAGGCGAAGAGCGTAGTCAAGATAGGGGCTCCAATCAACTGCCTGATTTAACCCCGCAAAGAGTGAGACTGATCTCAGCCCACGGTGTTGAGCCTGGACGCGATGCGAGTATTGGACGGGGGTGAAGCGAATCTCGGTTTAGACTAGCTTCATCCGAAGAGTGGACCAAAAGATATAATTCAAATTGCAGCCTCGGGACAATGTAATTACGGCCCGGGTTTCAGTTATGATTTACAATCAGCCGGAAGTGATCTAAGCTGACCCCAAGCGCATTTAACCTCTGGGTGTGTAGACCAGATGGAAAGAGGGTGATCAGGGACTAGTGAATTGTGATAACCTGCAAGTGAAACGGAGAGAACGAGGTACGGGAAAGAAGAAATAAACATGCTTGCAGTAAGGACAGCTCAACATCCACAGAGCACACGGTCGACCCTGTGCACTTGCTGATGCCGAAATTGAATCAAAACTGCAGTCCGAATACGGCCGCCAACAATGATGCCATATACCTAGGAAGCGAGAACACCGCCGAACTTTCTGGGGCGATCTGGATTACAGCAGCGCGGATTGAAAAAGTTGTGTTTTGGGATGTTTTGGAAGAATTCCTGATATCTCAACAAGTTCTGCACTGATTCACATGAAACCTAGATGGAAATACTCGGTTAATTCATGCCGAATTAGTGATAGAAAGAAAGTTGCAAAAATGATGTATATTCAGTGACATTGGTTTAATGGGCCATTTTGTGGATGAATGCAGTTTACAGGCATCTAGACACATCCAAATGATGTGGATTTTTGTCAGGTAAAGCTTTGATACATCCTGAAACTTATAATAGAGTCGTAATCCTCAAAAGTTCAATCTATCATGCTTGTAAACGCATCAGGACAACGAGCAATACACTGCAATCAGGAAATATTGTGAAATTTGAATCCAGTGCTGAGGTCTTTGCAAATCTGAATCTATTACAACTTGCAGAATGTATCAGAGCCTTAGCTGACAAAGGTAGACATCATTTGGATGTGTCTAGATGCCTGTAAACTGCATTCATCCACAAAATGGCCCATTAGACCAATGTCACTGAATATACATCATTTTCGCAACTTTCTTTCTATCACTAATTCAGCATGAATTAACCTAGTATTTCTATCTAGGTTTCATGTGAATCGGTGCAGAACTCGTTGAGATATCGGGAATTCTTCCAAAACATCCCAAAACACAACTTTTTCAATCCACACCTTAGGTACTGCCAATTGCTGTAATTCGGGTTGGTTGGATTCGACTCCACGCATTTGAATTTGACGTTGTAATCAGGGCTAGTGCTCTTCCCCTTGATCTCATCTTCTTTTGTGTGTTTGGTTTCTGCTGCTGCTACATACAGCTTATTTCCGATATAACTGGCGACAAATTGCAGTTCGGAGTTCATCAGACATGTGCTATTGTTGCACCGGAACACTGTGTCCCGAGGTTCATCTGTTTTGAGAAGTTCAAGTGGAAATTCAAATATGGCACTAGAATTCCAAGGCTAAACCCACGACAGGGATATGTTTACGCCAATTAACCCGGTAGAAACTAGAGAAGAAGACATCCTTCGAATTCCGAAATGAGATCTTTTGCCGATATGTTTCGATTCATTGGGGTGAGGTGGAACTGGCTGGGATTTCATGGAACGGAGTGGGGACCCGAAAGCGCAACAGGTCAACAGGTCTTGTGGTGTTCAAATGATGTAAGTATGTCTCCATTCGAGCCTCGGATTCAGAAATAGTTATGAGTGGACCTCAACAGCGATTGGTACGTGGCAATGAACACTGATGTGAGTACCATTTCTTGCGGATGAATTCAAAATGACTTTATGAGCAGCAATTTGAGGATGGTTGCTGTGGGAAGCAGCTACGCATTACTTACGATGGCAAGTCCACGATAGCGACGTGTGTTGACGAGGTACCACGATCGCGTTCAATGAAAGAAATGTCTTTCTAATGAGATCAAAAAGTGTCCATTCACTGAAAGAACCATTTTTGCATTGAAAAAAAATGGGTGAGAAAAATATTATACTGCTCCATGTAGACACAATATTTTCGAAATCTAAAACCAAGGATCTCTTGAGAGGACTCGAACGCACCATTTCCTGGTTCTACTTTGTGTCTAAGTATTTTGTGGCCAGAGCCTTATCACTGTCACGCTTTGGTCATGTGACCATTAGTGGGGAGTGACTGACACCTACCTTACCTACCATGTCTCGCGCTGCTCTCGCGGCGTAGTTCCACAATTTGAGAGAGAAACAAAATCTCTCTCACTACTGTAGAGGTTGTGTACTCCACCAGAAAAATTTACTGCAAGATGCGGGGGGCGATGGAGGGATCTGGAGATGAGTACAGGCCTTAGAACCATTTTTAAATGTCCCGGTATGCTGTACAGCACAGAATCGAGGCTGAATCTCCCACTCGGCGTCTTCCGAAAATGACATTAAGGCCTTAAGCGAGCCCTTAAGATTAACCCTTATGCCTTAATAACCCTTAAGCCCCTGGTCGACCCAGATTTAACCCTTAATTGCCAACACTGTTCTAATGCACTCCTCGACCTGCGTAGACCATTCTTGGAGAAACTGCTCAACACGGCTACGAATTTGCGAGAGCGAGGGCAGAGTGAGGAGCGGGGTTTGCTTTTCTGCGTCCGGATTGCGAGCGCAAAATATTTTGACCTCGCACACGCTCTCTTTTCCGTCGACTATTCCAGTCGGAACCGGCACCTGCCGCAGATAGGGATTTAGATCCAGATCCGGAATTTAGGGCGCTGTTTATATTGCCTGTTTATAAACCGATTTTTAAATGGTCTGGCTGAAACCCCTGGTTTTTAATTCACAGACTCAGTAAACCGTTCCCACAGGTGCCACTTTTGTCTGTACAAACCACGTCTTTTCTTATATAGATGGAAAACCGCGCACCGTGTCGTAGAGGCCCTCAGGACTTTGCGGAAGGATTGAATAGCCAAGACGTGCCAAAAAATATTCCACAACTCTGTTCACCGGGGGTTAATTCTATTGTGCGAATGGTGCTGAAGCGTTAGAGTGTGCGGAGCATGAAACAGAAGAAAAATGAACCCGTATTCAACTTGTGCACCACAGAGAAATAAAGCATCACGGAAGGACCACGTGCCAAAGAATATTCTACAACTCTGTTTGCCGGGGGTTCAATTTTCTGTGCGAATGGTGGTGGAGGCGGTCGCATGGGCGGAGCATGAAACAGAAGAAAAAAGAACACGTATTCAACATCTGCGCCAGAGAGAAGTAAAACATCACTGAAGGACCACGTGCCAAAGAATATTCAGTGCAGAATGTGGAATATTTGGCAGGTGGGGTGGGATGACGGATAGGAAGAGTGTCCGCGACACGCATCGTCGCGAGCAGGAGTCGCACGGTACCGGTCAAGGATCTGAAAGGCTGTAAATGTTCGAAGTGATCAATTGCTGGCTGCCAGATGTGGTCGAGAGCCGCGAGAAATTGTATTTCCGTCAGTCATCTGGCTATTTTTGATCCACTGATAATTTTGTCTGGGTCTGCGATGAAAGTCGAGCGCCAGCAATGACTTACATCATGCAGGTATAGTGGCGGTTCAAAAGCCCTAAGGCTGATTTATCATGGGATTTACAGCTAAGGGCGGAACTTAAGGCGCGGGTGATTTTTCATCGAATTTTGACGTTTTCACCAGAACGGCTACTACAAGCTTAGTTCTTACCTTGAAAATATAGCCAATACTCGCTGTGACCAAAAGTAACCGGAAATTTGGTTTTGAGAGTTTCTGTCTCAAACTTTTCGCATTTCTGTGGTCAATTTATCAATCTATGATTAATTCGGCGTAGATTGACGCATTTGGACCTGAGGTGGAACCTCTCACATCTAATATATTATGAAATTTCTAAATTGATCGAAAATTGATGATGTTTCCCTCCTTCTGATTGTCTTGATGGTATTTCTGGGTACATCAAGAGCTGATAATTAAGTGTGGACCTATAAAAATATGCACCCAAAATTTAGGGGGTTTATGTGCTCTCTACATGGCTCCATGAATAAATAAAAGGAGGGAAACAATCACCACCTTGATCAAAAATTGATTTGGATCCCCGTTTTCACAACAAAAACAGTGCAGTAGCTGATATTTTTTGGTTGCACATGTGAAGGCATGTTCCCCTTCAAATTGGGGGGAAAGAATCTTGCCAAAGGATTGCCATGTTCTGCCGAAAAGCACCTACAGTATTCCAGTTACTTTTGGTCATACAATTTCGAAATTTGATAATATATTAGGTATGAAAGATTGCACCTCAGGTCCAAGTGTACTAATCCATGCCAAATTAACCATAGATTGAGAATCTGGCCACAAGAATGCAAAAGTTTGAAACGGAAGCCCTCAAAATCAAATTTCCGGTTACTTTTAGTCATAGCCAGTAGATTTGCATTGTGATTCCGGAAGGCCCTACATGTTCGAAATTTTGTTGGATGACTAAGATTGCGTTATTTGTAAAATATCGAATTTTTGTGCAGGACATTTGATACAGTGGTTCGATTGAGCTAGTTTTTTATATACACAAGAGCGCGGGGGACCGCGAAGCGGTCCCCCACTTCGGTTGAGGAGGTTGCTAATTTCCCTCAGGTTCATCGCCCTCTTTTATAAAGTTCCACGTGACTTTTAATTTTTCCAACAAATCTAATTTCGCTAAAATCGAGAAAATTATTGCGGCGGTTTCAGTGCGACGAAAACCGTCGCAATAATTTCCAGACATCGTGGCGCGTGACATTCGAATTGAGCGAAATAGTACAGCACCTGATTTTTGGGAACCCATTTTTTCTTGATTTTTGGGTGAGATTTTGGAGATTGGTTCAAGTTGACTACGCTAAACAGTCACGTGTATTATGATGTCATGGGGTGGAGATTTCGCTGCAGTGGCTAGCTTTGAGTGACACCTGTCAGCGAGGCAGTGTCTGTCAAGTTTGCTGGAAGGATGACGTCAAGGTGACGTGTTGCCGTGTGCCGGATGCTGATTGCCTGTGAGCCGGTGGGAAGAGAGCGTTCGGGAATCACCTGCCGATGTGTAATATATCAGCGGAGCTTACAAAGCTTCAGACAGACAGACAGGCTTAATTTTATCAAGAGGGTAATTGGACTGACAAGTGTCCCAGAAGGCCCCATGTCCCTGTATAAGCCGCATACCTCATAGCTCAAATCTGGTATAGAGCAGAGAGTTGAATAGAATTGTATTCCTCAATGCCTTTAAATCATGGTATATATACACAATCTGCGGCCGTATTACAGAAATTGGCAGTACCGAAGGCGCGGATCGAGAATGTTCTGTTTTGGGATGTTTTTACAGAATTCCTAACATCTCAGTGGGTTTTGCACCCATTCTCATAAAACCTATATAGAAATACTCGGCTAATCTATGCGGAATTAGTGATAGAAAGAAAGTTGTAAAAAGATTGCATATTCAGAGAAAGTGGTTTGAAGGGCCTTTTCGTGGATGAATGCAGTTTACAGGCATCCAGACACGTCCAAATGATGTGGATTTTTGTTAGGTAAGGCTTTGCTACATTTTGAAAGATGTGATAGAGTCAGATTTGCAAAGAGTTCAGCAGTGAATTCAAATATCACAATATTTCCTGATTGCAGTGTATTGCCATTGTGTCAATGTCATTGCCAGCATGATAAACTAGGATATTGAAGATTGCCACTCTATCACAACTTTTAGAATGCATAAAAGTCTTCCCTCATAAAAATCTAGGTCATTTGAACATCCCTAGATGCCGGTAAATTGAATTGACCCCCAAAATCACCCCCAAACCCGGCTCACCAACTATAGTGCAAGTCACCTAGCTGCCACCACCCAAACTTAGTGGCCAATTGGCTGGAGAATTTTTTTTGGCCCTGTACACAGCCACAATCAGCCCAAATTTCCGTTATTTCCCCCGCTTGTGGGGAATTCAAAGATGAAACGATGATTTAGATCGGGTTTAAAATGTTGTTTACTCAAGTCTAATTGACAAGGCGAGTCTCAACGCGTCTTCGCACTTCCGATATGCCTTATCCACGAATGTATCAGTGGCCTCAGTTACAGTGGAATAAGAAAAAGTTTGAACCTCTTCCAACTCTTCTCTCTGGGTCAGACAATCGTTGTTTTCTGATATCAGCCGTTGGAGTTCCCGTCCCTGCACCCACAGTTCTGACCTCCCTGACAGTATGGTATTGCGTAACGGCTCACCTGCTGAATCAGAAGATTTTCACATTTAGCTTCTAATGCCTTGATTGTATGATAAGCCCTTTGCAATTGTGTTTGCTGTTCAACTGATTTCTTCGTGAAATCCTCGGTTTCCAGTTGGAATTCCTTCTGATCCTATGTTTATATTTTCTGAAAGAAGACGGCAACCGAAGAACTCACTTCACGACTGCAAAAATCCGCAGACATCGCTTCCAACTCCTTGATTCCGCTAGCC
This sequence comes from Mycena olivaceomarginata, assembly GCA_029378375.1. NCBI lineage: Eukaryota > Fungi > Basidiomycota > Agaricomycetes > Agaricales > Mycenaceae > Mycena > Mycena olivaceomarginata. The sequence continues at coordinate 205,967 of JARKIC010000231.1, read as the reverse complement.
GCCTTGTCATCAGTTAAGCTATGATGTGTCCGCTTGATAAAGATCCCTTGCACCTTGGCCAGTTCTACTCTTTGAATCTCTAATTGTCCCTTAAAGCCTTCATTTTCCACGGTTAACCCTTGAATTTCCATGTTTTTCTGTTTCTGCACGTTAAGAAGACGTCTATGATCCGCCTCTAGCTCATTGACTTTTGCAAGGGCCGCCTGCAATTGGTTTTCGAAATATCGAGTGTTGTCCTGGTTGCGAGACTCAAGATGCCGACAATCCGCTTCCAACTTCTTGTTTGCGTCGAGTACCTCCACATGAAATTGATTTGCCGGTTCTGTATGAGTGTGGTCTCGTTCACGGTTCACTATCGAACCCTTTGGACTTTCATTCGTGGCGCTTCGGCGGCCCGGCGCGTTGGGACGACTGAATTGTGGAATGTCCTGTGAAATGTCCTCACCCAGCGATGAATATGTGGTCGTGGGCGATGTCGTCTCTTCTATGAGATCCCTATGAAATGTGCTATTCAGGGGACCCTTGAATTGCAGGAATGATAGTACCGAAACTCCATTGAAAGTAATTTCCAGACCACTTTCACACCCCCTTCGTCGAAAACGAGTATCCCCTGACAATCCTCCCTGCAAAATCTGGTTTAAGACATCCTCTTGAGGTCTGCAGCATTTGGACCCATATTCATATCCATATAAATATTCTTTATTCATATTATTTAATTACTCCTGCAGAATTTGGGAAGACAAATATTTCATTCCAAGTTACGTGTGTATGGTACATGCAGACAGCCTCACGAAAAAAGGCAGTGACAAAATAAAAAATAAAAAATAAAAAAACCGGTAGAGAATCATAAATGTAATGCACACAAGAAGGCTTGAAAAAAGGCCAGCTTGTATGATGAGAGTTGAAAGTCCTAACAATCTTGAGGGGATGTCGCAGCCCGAGATAACTTCAAATTTGAAGAGCAGCTTCACAGAAAGTTCTTGATGCTAGATAATCTGCACCGCCACAGTGGCGGTGCCTATCGACGCGTCTTCGCTGTCGACGCGTTTTCTCTGCCTCTGCTCGTTCTTTTTTGCCCACAACTCATCTCGGTGTGTATTTACTCATTCGTAATGGATCCTTCTCCAAATCAGGCTCCCATTCTTGGCAAAACTGCCCGTTCGTACACCCGCAAGCCGCTGCTTGACCCCAATCCCACCATCCCTGCTCCACCGGCCGTTTCTTCTTCGTATAGGGCGGACCAGTCAACCTGGACTCCCCCACCAGCAACCTTAACACCACCTGACTCCGCTTCCATTTTCTCGCACCAGCAGCCTCGTCTCCGTGCCCCGGTGCAAACGGTTGAGGACAAACTGGCCGCTAAATTTGCTGCCATGGATGAGTTCCTTCTAAACTCTCCCTTCGACTCTGTTGGCGATTTTCTTGCCATTTTATTCTTCAACCGTCCCCATGGCGAACCTGATCCTCGAGGATCTACCCACGCTGCCGCTGTCGCTTATTTTCTCCGTGGACGCTCCGAGATCAGGATGTCGGACATCCTACCTCTGATGTACCAGCACCGCTGCAGTTACCCGTCCAAAGACTCCATCCGTCTCCACGAGCGTGATTTGATGTTTTGTACAACGGGTGACGCAAGTACCATTCATCATGCACGACCATTCATCTCTACTTGGGCAACAAGACTCGTTGCAGCTGAGGCACGAAAACAGATAGGGCGCGCTACTACGGATGACAGCGACGACCCAGACTTTCGAGTTCAGTTACGTGCAGGCACCAATGGCCGCGGGAAGGCTGCGGCGCACGTTGTTACTTGGCGTGATTTCCAGAACTTCGGCATCAAGGCACTGGCAGAAAGATTCCTTGTGAAACTCGGCCTGCCAATGTTTCTCACGAAGTACATGTCTGCACCAATGAAAAAGGGAGTCTTTATTGAGCGCAAACAGCGTCCATACCCTATGGTCCGTGTTTTATATTCAGAATGTGCTTCCATCTCATTTCTCATAGATCCAAGTTGCCGCCCTCTCATCCTTCATTGTCGCTCGAAATCGCTACGCAACCGGGTACATGGCCATGTTGCTTGGCATCTGGCATTTCGTCTGCAAGTCTCACGTCGACGTGAAGCGTGTATATTGTCGCTTCGGCAACGCTGTTGCCGACCCAACGGCTCGAACCGTGCTGAAATCCATGACAGCTGCCAGCATCGAGGAGATGCAGGCGGACACTCGTGATGCGAATCACCGCGGCGAAACCGAGCATTGTCTTCTTCTCGACAATGTCCAGGAGTACGACCAGGTTTATGAACCCGGACTGGGCCGCCAGAGTCGACTCAAGGTGGGAACCGCCGGTACAAAGGTAAAGCTCCAGGGCTGTGCCCCCGGCGCTTTCAGCGCACAAGATTATTACACCCGTGTTGCACGCAAGGAGCGCAAAACCATGACCGTCAGATCTCTCATCGACGACATCGATTGGGACCACGAGGCCCATGTCAAACGCCTCCACTGGACACGCGTTCTCGCGGACTATGTGCCGCAACTCCACCCCTACCGTAAAGAAATCTCCAGTTTATTCCGGTCCGCTCCGATTGCCAAGAGGCGTATGCCTGCAGATCATTCCCCCACCCAGTTCCAGCCGCTAATGCTCAACTCCGAACGCGAAACCGAATCTCAGGGAATGATGCGCGCCGTGGAAGATTTTGACCGCCAAATTGGAGTTGATGTTGAGAAGAACCCCGACCTACTCTCATGGATACGCGGTGACGGCGCCTCGTATGCCCAGATTCTGCGACTTTCGCGCTACACAGCACCTATCGGTAACTTTCGCAACAAGATTGCCACCCCTGAAATATGGCACACGGGTGCAACTGATTTAAATTCCATCGCGGAAAATCACTATGGTCCCGCAACTTCATCCGACCCTTCCTCCCTCTCCAAGGCCTCCACCTGTGCAGGATTGAAGCGTCCGTCAAATTTGAAAAGCTGTGATTACTACCCAACAGTTCGCAGTTTGACTTTAATTTGGACGGCACATGTGTTGGATTGTTGGAGGTTCGTGTTGAGTTCGTTCTGACTCACCTCGTTAACCCATGCACTCCAGAGTATTCTACGGAACCGAAGACCTTATTGAATACTTCGACAACTTGGAGAAGGCCAACAAACTCCCTGATCTCGATGGAATTCTCACTGATGCGACCACGTTGGTTGACCGATACGCATCACAAGCCGCACTACAGAACTCCCTACGCGCTTCAGATGCAACTAACATCAGCAATCCAAATCCGGTGCCGGTTGGAAGCCCGTGGGTCGCGCGCGGAAGCTCTAGCTCGCCCACAGACAGCAGCCAATCAAAGCTTCATCGGGAGCATGCCGGATTCACAGGCGATCGTGTTTTGCGCAACAGTGAAGTATTTTTGATGGAGTTCGGATGGTGGAATGAGATGGCGTGGGCAGTTCCGGAAGGGGACATCGGGCGCGTCTGGGAGATCTTCAAGGTAAGTTCAAATCCGGGCGCCAAAGACCCTGAGCTCAAAACAAGTTTAGATTTGGATCTTCAAATTCGCTGGCTCTTCACACCAAAATTACATGAAATATCTCCTCGAATTCTACTGCCTCTTGCGCTACGAGTCCTCTAAAGGCTTACACGATGCAATCCTCGACAACTTGCTTCTCAGGGTCGAAGAAGAGCTGATAAAGTACAAGCCGGGCGACCTCCACCAAGAGCACTATAACAAGTGGCTGCAAGCAATGTCGAGACGGCACGGAGGCGAGTTTGACGAACCATTCTTTCGTCAAACAATTTCACCGAATGTCGATCACTTCTTACGCTTCAAGAAGGACATTGAGACGGCGTTCAATCTCGTACGCCGAGGGAAGTCACACACATCTCCCCACCAGCGTCCCGAGCTTCGTCTCCTACTCAGCATGTTCAAGGAAGAGGAGGTCCATCTCTTCCGACAAGGGCGTTCAATGGGACACGCGGCAGTGAACCAATTTTCTCGAGGTGTTCGACAGTTGGAGGAGGGGAAGCTTGGTGATTTCATCGAAAGTACAACATGCTTGGGGGACTTCTTCGACGCCATCAGCGGTTCTGTGCGAGAAGAGTCCCCCGAGCCCAACGGTTCACCAACCCTCTCTCCATTGAACTCCGACGATGACATAAACTCCGTGCGCGCTGATTCCCCTGCCTTGAGCTTGTTGCGTGCCGATTCCCCTGCCCCGAGCTCCTCCAGCAGCGAAGACTCCAGTGAATCTGGATATTCATCTGCCTCCAGTAACGCTAGTGTCGCATCTGCAGAGTCTACTCCAGCAGATCCAAACGAGCCTGAAAACGATGGTGTTGACATGTCTGACGAACCTCGCTTTAGCGGCTCCTTTAACACCATGTACATCGACGAGGAAACAGGTTTGCAGCACGACGACGACGACGACGACGAGGAGGAGGAGGAGGAGGAATCAGGGGAAGAAAAAAATGAAGACAGGGAGGATGACGAGGAGGAGGAGCAGGATCACGCAAATGATGATGAGGATTGCGAAGAGAACGAGTTGTAGTATAAATCATCTGTTTTTGTACACACTGTCATTAACAAATTATTTACGCACTCTTGTTCGATACTGAGGTCTGTAATCTTTCACAACATCTGCGAGCTTCTGTACTGGAGCCCGAGTGCGACGGCTGGATATATTTGTGATGTTGTCCAATGACCGCTTCTTCCGTACACGAGATCGCGACCCGGAAAGTACCGCAGGAAGCAAAGCAGCTGGGAAGTCTGGGTCAGATGGTGCATGTGAGTCGAATTCAGGCTCATCGTCATCGTCCAAATCGGACTCGGGTTCTTGTTCGTCCTCAGAGTCGGCAACCTTTTTTCTCCTCTTTGCCCGCCGTATCTGCCCAGAGTCAACCGCCTTTCTCTTGTTTGCCTGTCGCGTCTCCCGCGCTTTTCGATTCTTCTCCAAACGCACGCGCTCGCGTTTCCCGTGTATTTTGGTTTGAATCTCAACAACGGCTTCAAAGAGAGCATCTCTCTCGGTGATACCACTGGTCAAGCAACGGGTAGAGGTCGGATAAGGAAACCAGCGATAGTAGATTGTCGAGTATTTGATCCAGGATGGAGGGAGGGAGGAAGAGTGCGGGTGGGTGGTGCCGAAATCGTCCTGCATTCTGTTCAGCGAAACGAAGGTTGTTGCGAAATTTTTTAAGTGTTGAGCGTGCGGGATCTCGTTCCTTGACAGCGAGTTTAAGCTTTTTGTTTGACGTAGACTGAGTCGGTGAATGAGGGGATGGTCGGGAAGTTAATGGAGGTAGAACAATAGCGGTAGGTGGTGCATCAAAGCGAAATGTTTTATTGGAATGCGGCAAGCAGAGAGAGCAAGGGAGGAGACGATTGGCGGCTATGCAAGTCAAAGTGGTGATCTCTAGCGGAGGATTTCCATAGTGCTTGTTCATTAGAGCATCGTAACACGTCGTCTCGACGAGCATCAACGCTTTCGCCGGCTCCATCGGGACGGGTGGCTTCTTCGGTGATTTGCTCTTGCCGCGTTTAGACGGGGGCGGAGGCAGAGCTGCAGGCCATGTGAATCTCAAGATTAGTGGAGGTTCAAAGAAGAAGCGATGAACGAACTGAGCGCTTCAGTGGGAGCTGTTGGTTGTATTAATAAGGTTTGGAATATTGATTTAAACTAGAAAGAGTCGCTCGACGCACCGTGAAGCTGCTTTTTTGCCGCGGCAATCGCACTTGGTTGAACAAGAATGATCGCCCGAGCGATTGTTCCAGGAGCCCGCCCGGGGCGCCCAGCCTTCTGTACCTCGTTATCCAGCGTATCCCCAAAGCCTAGCGAAATACTGTCAAGGATCGATTTGGCATTGATGCCGTTGGCGAATGCGATCGTGCAGATAATGATTTGGCAGTGTGGGTCGTTGTCGATAAGACGGATGGTTTCCTCGTTGTATTCCGGGGGACAGAGCGAATGATACATGCGAGTCCGGCGAAATTTGTCGGCGGAAGACGACTGTAAACGCCAGATGTAGACATACACACGGAACACGAGATCGATGGTGGCGCAGTGGATGCAGAGCTTACGGCCACTGAGCAGGAATGGAAGCAAGTCGGGAAATTCGTAGCCGGCAAGTCCATGCGTGAGCTTCTGCATGATAAACTGAACGTTTGGCCGTTCGTTGCTCTGTCGAATGAGATGGAAAGCGCCGTCGAAAAAGCCGAGCGACGCGCAGATGGCGGAGGTGTCTGCTCCCGGAGCAAGAGTCGCAGAGAGGCCCACTATAGAAGCTGAGCTCGGGAAACAGCCGCGAAAAAATTGCCCGATGAGGCCAAAGTCCTTTCTGAACTCCAGCCCCCACAGTTTGATGAGATGCACTTCGTCGACTGCGGAATAGAGTAGTTTTGCTCGAAATGGAGGCCACTCAGCTATGGCTCTCCAGGCGCCGTCGCGCAAGTGCTCTGGATCGACACAAATCACGCGCCACGTTTTGCAGGACTTGACTGCATCCGTGAGGTTCAGACCTTTCCGTCGAGCGTCGGCGAGAGATTCGCGGCAGTATGCAAAGGCCGAGATACCGAGCTTGCCGAGCTCAAGAACCTGATAGTAATCTGTCATTTCGAAGAGAAGGATACCAGCTGAGCGTACAATATTATTGGCCAGTCCTTTTGTTGGCGTGACAACGACCCCAACCGATCCAACCCTACTACGAAGTCCAGCGGGGTATAGTTGCGGATTGATGGTGTATTCATCAAGTACGAGAATCGGGACGGAAAATGCGGCGGATTTGCCGTCACCAGTGGCCGTGCAGCACAAAATGTCGTCTCCGTCCAGTATCGCCGAGACGAGATCCTCTTGAACAGGTCGAAGTCCGTTGGTCCACGCAGGAATGACTTTCTTCACAATATCACCAATGGTTTTGCGGCCGAGATCATCCTGCCAGCGGATTCTGGGGGCCATAGGTATGTCGTTTCATGGGCTAGAGGATGGTATAGTGGAATCCAAGAAGAAAACGCGTGAAGAGAGCGAGAAAAGAGCAAGAAAAGAGGCAGAGGAATCGACGCGACGAGGACGCGACGACAGGCACCGCCACCGTGGCGGTGCAGATTATATAACAAGCTTCTACTCTGATCAGACCCCCGCGCTTAAAACTAGACTAACCATGGCGCGCATCGATTCACATCGTGGGCGGGCGGCCCACCTGCTGCAGGCAGCCGCCAGCTATGCTGTCCGCTGTTATCACGCCCGGCAGTCGCGGGGTTGGGCATTGACGTAGTAGCCTCGGTGGATGCATCAGCACCACGCTTCTTGCGCCCGGATGTCTTGGTGGAGTCACCGGCTTTCGCGCGCGCCATGGGGGAGAGGACAAGTGAATTTGCAATGTGCTACATACAGCAAGACCCGTAGTGATGCTCACAGACCAAGTAGTGATGGCTAGCCCACTCAGAGTGGGCTTGTCAGGATGGTGCGTATACCGGCTATATGAGTCGGTATGAAAGTGGCTTGTTCGGAACGTCCGAACAAGTTGCCATCACAAGTTGTTCTGACTTGTTGTTCGGACTCCCGTTCGGACAACTCTGACCGCACCTAATAGGGTACGCGCGGAAAATCGGCATGCATCGCGAGTGCAAGGCAATAAAAGATGAAATAAAAGTGGAATCAAAGCAAGGGTTAAACCGTGTGGCCATGGCCATCGCAAAGATCGTATTTTGCACGGTGATGGTACTGTCTTGGGACCGGGACCCGTGTCGACATTGGTGGGAAAGCTGTTTTGATCGGTTTAGGTATATCTCTTCACAACGTCGAGAAGCAGCTGGTGCACGCAAACAGCGACACTGGGGTCCCATTGCTCACCCTTGAAAAAAGCGATGCGCACTGCAGGATACTTGGTTTTGCGTTAGGCCAAGTTATCCGATAACAAAAGAAATCGTACCAGCTCCGAGCGGAACATAGTCCCCGAACAATGGGTTAGAAATATACTTGGTAGCGACCGCCGCACCCGCAAGTAGTGCCGCACTCAACGTGGGTTCGTCCTCTTCGTGCTTCGTGGCTAGGGGTAAGAGTCACCTCCAACAATTTGTATAATGGTAACACTTTAGTTATTGTCGGAACACTCTTCTTGGCGAACTCTAGCGTGCATAGTTTGAGTACCTAAGAAATGTTAAGCATGTTCTGTGTCGGGGAAAATATTTGTGTACCTCGAGAGCCTTGACAAGCTTGTCGACAAACTCCTAATCCTCGGACGACATCTCCCGCCTTTTCTTTTGGGCCTGCACCACCTTCTTTGCCTTTCCAATAAGGCCGTTCGGCAGCTCTCTCACGAACGCGTCGAATGCCTATACGACATTGGAGTGAATGAAGTGAAAAAGAAAAAAATGCGAACCGGTTGCAACAACTGTACTCGCTCGAGCTCCGTATCATCACGACCAACAAATACCGCACTTGCACATAAATCATATTACATCATCGTAGCGCACTTCACCCGTTCCTACCTAACTACTGTACAGCTCCACGCACCTCCCTCCAGGCCCGCTAGACTACTCCACGCATCTTGTATAGTGTTACATGAGCCGCAAGGTACCCACCTACACTTTAATGAAATCTGAAATGAAAGCACCATATAAAATCTAGAGCCAGCACCGCTGATTGGGCTTTCCAACGACGTTAATAATAAAAAAGAGTCCAGCACGGGGAAGCACTTGCAATGGCACACCGATAGCGTAATTGCAGATGTGGAGGAACAAGTGGGCACTGCATCTACATACACTAGTTGAATGTGTTTCATTTACCTGTCCAGTCGGAGTGGAGGCTGAAGCGACCGCAAAGTAACACAGAGATCTGAGAATTTTCTACCGCGCCAGAAAGATTTGATAATTCTCATTATTAGTTTTGGATCGGCATTAACTATCCGACGCATACTAATGCCCCTGTGTAGTTACGTAGTGCTTCGTCGCAAAGACTACTAGTAGTATCATTACTTCCGTTTAATTGAACCTTTATTTAGCCGTTGAGATCGAGTAATGAGTAGCCCAATTCCCAAGCGAGGGCATCGTGAGTTCCATTCTCAGTAGCCACCACTTTTTGAATCTTGCTTGGTAAGAGGTCCATGCCATGGATTCTGAATATATCAGGTGGACATTAAATTTCACTTCAGCCACCAATTCCGTGCACGACATACCCTCACTAACTCGTTGTGGAGCTTGGCAGGCCTCGGGCGAGCTACTCTCGAGACAATAAACGGAGTCCACATCAACAGGACAGTTCATCCCTTGCACACCATCATTCCAGGACCAGCTGAGCCACAGAACCAATGTGTCCCTTACTATCAAATGATTTAATTGGTATTTTGAACGCCATGCCCCCCACTGAACTGAACCACTGGTCACAATACTATTGAGATTTTATGCCTGAAATAGGCTCAAAAATGCAAAATTCAGGAACTCTAGATTGAATCTTTTGCGAAGATTAAATCATCCTTGTTTTGAGTTGAGTATGGGCCTTATGGTCTAGTGGCAATACCTTGTGCTTTTCCGCAACCACTATCATAATGTTCCGGTGGTGGGCACTTTTGATTATTCAGTTTCATCAGATTTAATCTTATAAATCTAAGATTAATCTTGGGACCCCGTTTGGGTAGCTGAGAAGTTCATAGCAATTTGTGTAGAAAATTAATTTTCATGATGTACAATTTCGTGGCAAAATTTAATCACATCTACTGATATCACTGCGGTGCCATGGAGCGCCTCTCCCTTGTCAAAAGCGAGTTAGAACATGTGGCGTTTGTGGATAGGATAGTACATGGCCGCTGTTCAGGAGTTGCTGGCCGGAAAGCTACAGGAACCTGTTCTGCCTCTGAACTGCCTCCCAGCCCCAAATTGGGTCCCGAGCTCGAGCACCAGAGGTTGGCTGGGGAATCTATGTAGTGGAAAATCGAAGGTTCACGACTTCATAAAAGCAACCAAGTTAACCAATATCCATGAACAAGTTCATGAGGATGTACTTTATTGTGCCAGGTCACACTTTTCAAAATGCCTGCCATTTGAACGCACCTCTATTGTGTCAGGTCATGCTTTTCAAAATGCCAGCTCTTTGAATGCACCTCTATTGCGTCAGGTTACGCTTTTCAAAATGCCAGCCATTTGAATGCAGCTCTATTGTGTCAGGTCATTAGAGGTGCATTCAAGTGGCTGGGCTATTTTTGAAGCTGCGCATCCCAGAAATGAATACCTGATCACTGCGAACATTAGCGAGTTTGCGCAGGAGCCATTGGAGCTATTCAATGGCTTTCGAACTGTGCGCAAAAAATTGCTGGGCAAAATCCAGAAACTTGAATTATAAGAAATTCAGGCATCTCATAGTGAGAGGGTGTTCGTCGTTGTGGGCGTGCATAACTGGGTCCGCTGGTGCGACATCGTGACGAGCATCTCGTCCGACGATTCCGCCGGCAAGATCCTGGCGATGTATTACAACAACGGAGAGAAGGAGTTCATGCGGTGGAAGAACCTGCAACAGTATAGCGTGCGCAGTACCAGGGGGACCAACCTCCGGGTCACGTTCGATGTCGCGGAAGGAAATCGTCTCACGGCTCGGTTTGTCATTGGTTGAAGAAGCACGCTGTAGATCGGTGGTTTGTGCGTTGCTTGCGCGTATGATAGTTGAACAACGAATGAAAATCTTCTATCTCAGCCCTGGCACTATGCAAACACTCAACGCGCCAAGGAAGGCCCAGTTCATATTCTGAGTCCTGACCCGGATAAATTCTTGCTTCCCAAAACTCCTTGAGCCTTCATCGTCGAAGTTAGGTGGTGCGGGTGCCCGTCCTCACTATTAATTTGAATCAAGAACCGATTCTGTATGGTAGGTAGATAGGTAGGTAAATAGGATTCCAAAGCACCGTCCGATCTACGAGCGCCGGCGTCCAGTGTACAAAAACATACCACGATGGCCTGCGAGCCGCCGGTCAGTCGTTTCCTCGACTTTCATCTCACGACGCCGGCCAGTGTTCAAAGAACAAAAAGGCAGTACGCTAAAATTCGCATATTGCACAATTATTGGCGATTGGAGTACATACATTATTGTAGGTATAGTCACCCGGGGATTTATCGGAATCGCGCCTCAAGCTGCCGGAGACAAGTACTTATCCACCGTGTCAGAAACGCGTGAATCCGCCTTCCTCAAAGTGTCGATCAACTCGTTCTGAATCCCATCAGCTCGACAGCGCGTAAAAAAAGAATACAAAAACGGCGCACCCAGATCCTGTTCTGGTCTTTCAACCCCGCCGGCCCAAGGACAGCGTCGCTGGGTTCCTGCACCTTGGACTGGTTAATAGCGCCCCGCAGCGCGTCAGCGCTGGGTTGAGTTCCGACGGCGCCGAATACGAGCTGGCGGCTGCCCTCCTCGGTCGTGAACGCCAATATGCGCTCGATGAGCCAGATGAACCAGGACAGCGCGAAGGGGAAGTCGCGGCGCAGCTCCGAGATGCACATGCCGGGGTTGACGGTGTTGACGATCAGGGGTGCGGCGCCGAGGCGTTCATTCAGCTCACGCACGAAGAATATGACGAGAACTAGGGTGAGGGTGAGTCCAGGTAGTAAAATAATATTTCAAGGGAAAAAATACGTTTGGAGACCGGATACGCTGAGGACCTGATTTTCCTGGGAGCTGTGAGCAGGCAAAGGGTTGTGAAAAAAAAGAAAAACATACTCCTTCGTACAGTACTCGGCACTACCTATGGTGGTGAGCACATTCCCCTTTTCGAACACTTCCTTCGGAATGACGCCGAAGTGATGCAGCTCGCTAGTGACCACGACGATGCGGGGAGCGGTCGCATGTTCGCGGGCTGTCTGAAGCATGCGCGGGAGCAAAAGGAGCGCAACAAGTGCCGTCGAGAGGAAGTTGACCTGAAGGGTCATCTCCCAGCCGTCTTTGGTTGCCTCGTAATCCATTTTCGTCACGGCGGCATTTTCAACCAGGACGTCAAGCCGACCACCGTCCTGTTCAAACTTGTCTGCAAAGCTTCGCACCGGCGCAAAGTCTGCGAGATCGAGGCTCCACAGCTCTGCGTTCTGATACCCAGTCTCCCTTTTCACCCCTACATGCAACAACACGTCAGTCAAGACTCAACCACAAAAAGAAAGATAGAAGGGATGCATACTCTCCAACGCCGCCTCGCCCTTCGCCTGGTTCCGGCAAGCCATAATAAGGCGTCCTGGTTTCATCCTCGCGAAATGCTTGACTGCTTCGAACCCAAGGCCAGTGTTTGCCCCAAGGACGACGACAGTCTTGCCCGTTAGATCGGCTTTGGCAACCGGGGGCAGCTTTCTGAACTGGTCTTTCACGATATCCAGGAAGGAGAGTTTCATGACTGATGAAAGGAAGGAGTTGAGCAAAAACGGTGATAGGGCGTGTACCAAAACATGCATGAAAACACCAGTTTTTATTTCATTTTGAACCTATTAGTGGGCAGAAGTGAGGCATTAGATTATGAGTGTACACCCTCCCTGGGGTGGTAGGCTACACTATTGATGGCCGAAAGTCAGTGTAACAAACCAACTATGAAGGATTGAGTAGACTTGACAAGGCAGTCCAAAAGGCTGTTACGTCCTGACTATGATATTCTACACTGAGCTATAGATGGTGGCGGTAAGCCATTATCTTATGCGCTGGAGGTGAAACATCAGGGAACTACTCAGAATTATTGACTTGCCATCTCAACGGCCTCTGAATAGTCTGATGACTATTAAAACAAGATATGCGAAGTCAGGATTGGTACAACCACATTAGGGCCGGCAGGGATATAGCGCCGCGCCACTTTGTGTATAAGGCCAACTGATTAGATTAGGATGAAGACTTGTTACCGAGTTAATCATCACTGTGGTTACTCGGGCAGATCTGACCGTTAGAAAGATGCGGGCCTCGCATCAAGGATTTACTGATATGATTGATGAGGATCGACACTATAGCATAGCGCCGCGCTATGCTTTACTAGTCACTGTACTGGTCTGCCAGTATAGCGCCGCGCTATACTTGTCAATCTGCTTGATATTTACTATACGTTCCAACTGAGCTTGTGAAGTGTGGACTGATAGAGAAATTGAATAGAACTTGACTGAGACTGACTTGACTAGTCAGCAATGACAGACTTGCTCAGTCAGAAAGATGGAAACCAAGACAACTAAGCACGTCTTATGGCGTGCTAGAGAAATACATGTGGACTAGCCCCAGTAGCAGGTCATAATACCCATGGTTGAGAATGTCTTCTACGCCATTGGCCATTCACTACTCGGGCTCCCACCCTTTATTGTTCCTATTCATTCCGTCTATCTCCTTTACTTCTCTCTGAAATGTATAAAAGCCAGCTGTGTACTCTGTATTAGCCAGTAAACTATCCACCCAGATATACGGGCAATATAGTAGACTCTAGATTTGTGAAAAGATATCAGACAGATTTGAAGACGCACAGAAAAGATTAAAAGATACGGGACGTCGAAAAGACTACCACTGCATTGATATAAGAGCCCTCGTTCAACCTATTCAACTTGTCTCCTGTAGCAGCGCTTTAGGCCTCCAGGTTAAGACTTGTTAATAGAAGTGAGACCGCCGCCTTCAGTGTAACCGTCCGCGCGATTAGCCCAGCCCCCACCTTCTGTGTAACTGCCCTCGTTTCGTTGATACCGCCGCCATTCGTGCAGTTAAAGTTGATATTGAAGTAGCGTCTGTCTGTTGATAGTCTGCCCTACCTTCTGCTTCTTGGCTAGTTGCCAGTAGTGTTAGGTTCTGCCGCTCACAAAGAAACTGAAGACTTGAACAGTCTAAGGTTTACTTGAGTCTTGATATTCGGTTGGTGTGAAGTCCCTGCTACCCCAGCATAACCGTGCTTAAACTGCATAGTTGCTATTGAAACAGAGTCTTATAAAACCTTTGCACACCCTCTTGACGGGTGATACGTACCCTACTTCCCCGAACACACACACACGAGCATTAGGATCGGATCAGTGTTTTGTTTTGATTTTGGTTGGATTGTGATTAGTGACTAGCTCGCTTCGCTCTCTAGTTGATTTCATTAGATTACACGGCCGCACCCTAGTGCACCGTTTCATCTGGAGCCCACCGCGAGGGGTAACAGGAGTGTTGTGCAAAAATAAGCTTTGTGGATCGCAACTATCAGTTCGAGCCATCTTGCAACCGATATCTTTGATATACCAACGCCCGTAGAGCCATTAGCTCCAGGCATTAGAAAGGATATTTCCCTTTGTACTCGGAGACGTGGCTTCGGACGACGAATCAGCTAGAAGACCTAGACCTCGTCCTCCTAAACCTCGCTTGACTAAGAACAGTCAACGAGCCGCTTCAACTCCTGCACTACCAAGTGACTTACCCTCTTCTTCGCGTGTAGCTCTCGCCAGAGAACTAACCGCCTTACAAGACCGTGATACTGCTCGAACCTTTAGGTTAAATCGTTCAGTTTCTGTGTCTGGGACGTCGAGCCGTATTGCTCCATCCCCTTTGTTGGAACCGCAAGGTACAACCACTGCTACACCGAGCGAAACAGCTCAACCAGATATTACTACCAACACTTTACCCACTTCTACATCTACTACTATGTCTGCTACAGACAAGAAGAAGATTCCTGAGTTCTATGAGAAGAACGCGCCCCGTTTCGATGATGATGAACCAGAAGAGCTACTCCCTTTCTTGGAGAGTGTTGAACGGATGATGGAAATCTCTGGCACCCCAGCTGGTGAAAAGAATGCCTTCGTTACTCGGTACTTGAACCATGAAACTAGGCTCCAGTGGGAAGACTTTGACTCCTTTAATTCGGCATACAAAGATTTCAAGAAAGAGATATTGGCGAACTACCCTTCTGCAGTTGATACTGAGCGCGGTTCCCTTAAGAAACTCAAGAAGATACTTAAGAAATATGACGATGCGGATATTGGCCAGTCTGATCAAGACGAATTAATGCAGCTCGCTCGGCGAATGCAAAAAGAGGCTAACAAGTTGTTAGTCTCTAGTCAGATCACAGACGCCGTCGCTATCACTCTGTTTCTTGAGAAACTAGAAGAAAGGTTCAGAGAACTAATCCTCGAAAACCTTGAACGCCATCCTCCTGCCTTAGCGGCTGGAGTGGTTCAAGATCCTGGAACAAGGACCTGGACTTTGAAAGAAGTCATTAACGAGGCTAAACGAATGGTTCAACGACATACTGTTAACTCTGAGTTCCTTGATAATGATCTACCTCGCGTTTCTGGTTCAACCGGACGTTCAATGACTACTAGAGTAGTCAAACGTGAGGAGAAAGATACCGCTAGCATGTTAGAAGCTATCAAGTCAACGGTAGTGAACATGATGAGCGAGATGGAAGACAGGACCTTCAAGAAAGTGTCCTTGATGCATGAGGAAACTCAGAAAAAGATGAATGAGCTTGATTCGTTTTATAAGTCCTTACCTGGTCTACTCCCTGGCGCTCCCGATTCACAAACTATGCCTCCCCGTCAAGTAAGATTTCGGCCTTTGACTCAGACCGACTTGTGTTACTATTGCTCGGATGCTGGGCATCGAATCGACGCCTGCCCTTATCGACAAGCTCACATCGCTTCTGGCCTCTTGAAAGTCGTAGGTAACAGGGACTGCTACGCCGATGGTCGACCCTGCTATGCTATTGGCAACAAATCTAGGCGACAGATGATAGAGGAGGCTAGTGGCAAGACTGGAGCGGCTCAGTCTAACATTCAGAACGTGTTCAGTCAGACTGCTCCAGGCTTGTACTCTGCTCCTCTAGACAGAAATCGCACCGCTGGAAGTGGCCATGAAAACTATGACTACTATGATGAATCTGAATACGATACTCGGGATGATGAGATTCAGACTCTGATGGTTGAGAATCAAACTCTTAGGCGAAACCAGGCTCAACGCTCTGGTCAGTCTTCTCAATTCATTCAGGGACGGAGTGTTCAACCACTCCAACCGGCCCCTACGTTGGCTAGTCAAACGGATCTCATCTCTACGATGTTGGCTCAGACGTTCTCGAAATTGAACGCTCTAGACCAATTCGCCGTGACTAGAGCTAATCCCTCCCGAACGGGGAGCAGCTCTAAGTCTGACGAAGCGGATTTCTAGAGGGTTCAAGGAAGGGGGCTAAGGAGCGACATATCCTTAACACGGCGAAGCCTCCAGAGAACCTTTCAACTGAAGACCGTAACGAAACCGAGAGACCGACTGTTGAGAAACCTAAGGGTTTTCCCAGACGTTTTAGGCCTAGAAATGATGACTCCGCTTCAGACATGTCTTCTGAAGTGGGGGATGAAACTGAAGACACGCCACCTTTACCTTATAGAAGGGTGCCGCCAGTTCAGTTCGCGAAAAGGCCAGCAGATTCTGGACCAAGTCAACCTAAGGCTGGTCCATCTGCTATGCCTAAAGAAAAGAACTATGAGGTTAGAGCACCGATTGAAAACAGTGTTGAAGACGAAGCTGCCGACTTGGCAGTGGAAATCTTTGATAACATAGAAATTGGGATACCACTCAACCGATTGTTCAGTATGAGTCCGAAATTGTTGAAACAAGCAAAGAGTATACTTTCAAGAAAGAGGGTGACTCCGCGCATTAGAAAAGCCCTACAACAGGCATTGAATGATATGGAGTTGAACCACCATTCAACTTCAGGCAACGGTCTAGTCGAGCCTATCCCTGGAATAGCGGTAGAATCGACACCGGTGTATTTGAAGGACTTACCCTTCAAACCGCAGACTATGATAACGGATAAAGCGGACGGCTTGATACCTATGGGTGCAGTAGTAGTGAACGATGCAATCGTTCAGTACTGGTTGTCTATCCCAGCGGGCGAAGCACCTAAGCAAGTTTTCGTTAATCTTACTGATATTGGAAGAGCCGGCGATTCAGCTTCGCTTAGGGTGGTTTACCCTTTGATTAACAGTGTCGGTGAAGATGAAAGTATCTTGGATGGCGGGTCACAGATAGTTTCTATGGCGCAAGAAGTTGCGGTCAGACTAGGGATTGGCTGGGACCCTGATAGCTGCATCTATATGCAGAGCGCAAACGGACAGTCAGAAAAATCACTAGGGTTAGCTAGGAATGTACCTTTCAGGTTCACCGATATGACGGTGTACTTGCAAGTACATATTATCCAGGCGCCCGCATATAAAGTGTTACTTGGACGTCCCTTCGATATCTTGACGATTAGCAACATTGCTAACCGCGCGGATGGTGGTCAGTTGTTAACTCTAACTGACCCTTCTACTCGTAAGAGAGTTGTGGTACCCACTTTTGCGCGGGGCGAAACTAGATTATTGAAGAAAGCGCGGGATGCTTCAACAGAGATACATGACTCTGAAGAAGCAAACCAAAATTTTCAGAATTCGAGGAATTGATAGACCATCAAGGAGAATTCGCCATACAAGTCGAATTAGACGAAAATCTAATACCCAAAATCACCGCCATTCAGTTTAGTGGACCAGAAAGCTTCACTCTAGCGGATACTAGAAAAGCTTTCCTGGAAGCTTCTAAACCGTATCTAGATGAACCCGCTGTTCAACTTTTACAAAGTTTTAACGAACAGAACAGTGGGCGGAATAAGAAACTGAAAAGGGAACCACTAGTGGCCGAAGTAGTCAATATTAGTGACCCAAGAATTAACAACCCGGGTCAATCAGTCTTTGTGACGGCCAGGCTAGATGATGGTGCTCTAGAACAAGAACGTTCTAGACACACCACTAAAGGCCGATGTTCCTGTTGTCAATATGCGGACTGGCTGATACCGGAAGAAGAAGAGGATAGCGCCGCGCGATCCAACTTGGGGAAATCTGAAGTGGAATCGCGCCGCGCTACACAAAGTAGCGAAAATCGCGCCGCGCGATCCAAAGCTGCTTTGTCTGAAGAAAATAGCGCCGCTCGATCTGAGTTGGACTCAAGATCGAGTCGCGCGAATGAAAGTAAAGACTATCGCGCAGCTAGATATCAAGATAGCGCCGCGCGATACAAGCTGGAGAAAGATGCCTTTGTAACGGGTATCCCGATACAAGGTAAAGAGAATAGCGCCGCGCTATCCAAGTCAGAGAACTCTGCCTCAGGTAGCGCCGCGCCATTCTCTGAAAACGAACCTCTGCCAGAATCGCGCCGCGTGATCCAAACTGAGGTTGCTGAAGTCTTTGTTGGCAAGAATATAAACCGGTTGCTCAAAAAGTTAGACCAGTGTTTGAACCCTTGCCAGCCGAGTTCAGAATTGAAAGAAATATTATTGGAGATCCGTTGGCGAATCTAATACCTTTGAATCCAAATCCACCAGAGTACGTTCCGGTAGGGCGTTACACTCAGGAAAGGAAGGATAAGGTAGATGAACTACACAACGACGGGTTTCTTAATGAAACAGAAACGAAACTAATGCACCATATGCTCTGTATCCACGAGAAAACGGTTGCCTGGACTGACGATGAGAGGGGAAGCTTTGATGAAGAGTTCTTCCCTCCTGTACGTTTTCCAGTTCAACCAGGGCATAAGGTATGGGTTGAACGAAATATCCCTATACCACCTGGTCAATTAGAAGAGGTCTGCAAGGTCCTTAGAGCCAGTATTGACGCGAACATTTATGAACCATCTAATGGCCCATACCGCACTAAATACTTCGGGGTCTTGAAGAGTGATAAGAAATCTATTCGATTAGTACATTCACTAGAACCGTTGAACGCTGTGACTATCGCTCACTCTGGTGTTCCTCCTGGAGCAGCAGACTTAGCTGAACACTTTGCGGGACGGGCTTGTGGGTCTACTTTCGATCTGTATTCAGGATACAACCACAGGTTGATACATCCTGACTCAAGAGACTTCACGACGTTTCAAACGCCGTTTGGGGCCTTGAGGTTAGTTAGACTACCTCAAGGTTGGACTAACTCGGTTCCTATATTTCACGAAGACGTGACTTATATTCTAAGGGACGAGATTCCGGACTTCACTAGACCTTACATTGATGATGTACCGGTCAGAGGCCCACCAACGCGTTATGAATTACCGGATGGCTCACATGAGACTATACCAGAGAATCCGCAAATTAGGAGGTTTGTATGGGAGCATTTGGTGGACTGTAACAGAATCCTGACTCGACTAGCATATAGTGGAGCTACGGTTTCTGGAAAGAAATTGCAGATTTGTCGAGACACCTTTAAGGTGGTCGGTCATGTTTGCTCCTATGAAGGCATGAAACCAGATGAAGACCGTATTGGAGTAATTGAAAGGTGGGGTGCCTTGAAAGACGTACATGATGTACGTGCTTTCTTAGGAACCGTAGGCGTAATGAGAATGTTCATTCAGGACTTCTCGTTGAAAGCCGAACCTATTCAGAAACTTACCAAGAAGGGCATGGAATTCATGTGGGGAGACAAACAGGAAGTGTCTATGCAAGTCTTGAAAGACTCGTTAAGAAACTGTCCAGCACTAAGACCTCTTAATTATGAATGGGAAACACCGGTAGTCCTAGCGGTGGATACCTCCTATAAAGCCGTTGGAATACACGTCTATCAGTGTGACCCTCTTGACTTGAAAAAGAAATACTATGCGCGTTTCCAGTCATTACCGTTAAACGATAGAGAGTCTAACTACTCTCAACCGAAGCGGGAATTATTTGGGTTGAAACGAGCATTAGACGCGATGCAGTACTGGTTATTAGGTTGCCGCAATTTAGTGGTTGAAACCGATGCCCAGTATTTGAAAGGAATGTTAGAACATCCGGGCATGGGTCCCAACGCTACTATTAACAGATGGATTGAAGAGATTCTGATGTTTTCATTTCTCTCTTAAGCATGTTCCGGGACGTACATTTGGACCTGACGGTCTATCTCGTCGTACTAGACAGCCAGGGGATCCAGAATATCCTGACCCTGAAGAAGACTTTGATAACAATGAACCCCCTGCATTTCATTCTGAAAGCGTTGACTGGCCGCCGGTGAAAGAGTTTGAGGACTTCAAACATCGAATAGATACTCGAGGCGGATATATGTGCGAGATGACTGGTACTGAAGCCATTGAACCAGCTGACTTCAATTTCGAAATGAATTGGAATGTGGAGACGGCGCTGGTTCAACATCTCAATAACATTGGCGCTATTGAAGATGATCTAGATATCATTGAAGTCTTAACTCAAGGAAGAGCTGAAACACAATCGGGACCTCGACCTGAAGGCGAGCCACTGATTCCGTCGTTAGAATTGAAATATGACCCAGAGAAACGAGAACTGTATCCTGAGGATCACAGAACTGAAGCTGGAAAGCAAGGAGACGAGCGCCTGTTACTACTGCGAGACTGGTTGAAAAATCCGTTGATTCGCCCTAAAGGAATGAATGACCACGCCTATAGAAAATTCTTAAGGTTTGCATCGTCATTCTTCCTGAATGGAAAAGACCGTCTCTATCGAAAAGTACTAGGAGGGTCAGCAAACCAACTTGTGGTTGATAAAGAGCATCGCATGTATATGATGCGTGCGGCTCACGATAGTTTATCACATCGTGGGGCTTATGCTACAAAGTCACTCCTAGAATTGAGGTTCTGGTGGCCTGAACTGGAACGCGACGTTTCCTGGTATGTGAAGAC
The DNA here is from genome assembly GCA_029378375.1 of Mycena olivaceomarginata. Lineage (NCBI taxonomy): Eukaryota > Fungi > Basidiomycota > Agaricomycetes > Agaricales > Mycenaceae > Mycena > Mycena olivaceomarginata. The sequence goes on along the minus strand of JARKIC010000231.1, from coordinate 185,382 downwards.
CTGTGAACTATGTCAGTTGAGGCAGAAGACTTTACTAAGGATCCCACCTGTTGTTACATATACGCCGTCTGTGTTTCAAGTATGGCACATCGACGTTATGACAGTGGGGACCCCTTCTAATGGCTTCAACAAAGTAGTTGACGCTAGATGCTCTCTCACTTCATGGATTGAAGGGAGACCGATTAAAAATGAGAATGCAAGGACTTTAGCCTTGTTCATTCTCGAAGATATTATATGCCGTTGGGGCTGCCCAGTTGAGTTCGTAACTGATAATGCACCTCAGTTCCTCGCCGCGGTAGCCTACCTAGAGTCAAAATATGGCATTAGAGGCATAAGAGTCTCGCCTTACAACTCTCAGGGCAACGGTAAGATAGAGAATGGGCACTTTCCGTTACGCCAGTCTTTATATAAGGCCACGGGCGGAAATCCTAACAAATGGTTCTGGTTCTTTCCTCAAGTCTTGTGGGCGGACAGAGCAACCATCCGTAGAGGAACTGGGTGTTCACCCTTCTTCATGGTTACTGGGTCTCATCCGATACTACCACTAGACATTGAAGAGGCCACTTGGTTGGTTGAATTACCAGGCCGTGTTCTTACGACTGCGGAAGTAATTGGCTACAGGGCTCAGGCCTTGGCTAAACACTTCACTCACGTTGAACAGATGCGTCAACGGGTAACAGCTGAAAAGCGGGCAGCAGTAAAAAGATATGAAGAAGTCCATAAGCATACGATCAAGGACTACAATTTCTTACCCGGAGATCTAGTTCTAGTCAGAAATACGGTGGTAGAGAAATCCTTGAATACTAAGATGGCTACACGCTATTTTGGTCCCGTTATTGTGATAAGACGGACTAAGGGAGGAAGCTACATCGTCGCTGAAATGGATGGATCAGTGTTTCAATCGAAAATTGCACAATTCCGTGTAGTACCGTTTGAACAACGAAAGTCAATACAACTGCCGGATAACATTCACAACTTGATTGACTTGTCGGCTGAAACACTGGCTGAATTGATAATGGATGAAGGCCAAGACTTGTATCAAGGACGTGATTATCAGTTTGAAAATGTCAGACTGAACTCGAACGAGGAATATGTTGAACCTGAATCTGAGTCTGACGAACCTGACCTTTTAAATGAGGAAGCAGAGTCAGAAGAAGAAGAGGTTCCTCGCCGCCTTAGAACCAGGTCCAGAGCCAGAAAGAAATATCAAGGATAGTGTATTAAGAAGGCTACAAATATCAATGAAGCCGGACTACAAGACACTACAGAGAGAAAGACGTCATGAATGGTTGGATAAGAAAAGATAAGAAAGAAAATAGCGCCCGCGCGATACTTTCTTGAGTTGTTGAACTGGCCCTAAATTAAGAGAGTCCATTCTGAATAGCGCCGCGCTATATTTTGGATGATCATTTGGTGTCAATTAGGCAGTCAGAAGGCTTCTGGCTGCTCTGTTACAACAAAAGGGCTTGAATGTTATTGAAAGGTCCATTAGGATCGCCCCGCGCGATATTTTGAAGGGCCATTTTAATGTTATCAAGCTACTTGATACTTCAACTATCAAGTCGTTTGAATTCATTGGTTCATTTCTTAATGAAACAGACAAATGAACCTAAGAAAAATAGCGCCGCGCGATCCAAATCCACAGATATTGGACCGACCCTAAATTGACCGGCCCTAAATCGAGAAAAATAGCGCCGCGCGATACAAATCCAGAGATATTGAACCGGCCCTAAAGCTATAGTGCCGCGCGATACAGATCCAGAGATATTGGAAGGGTCCGGAAACAAATCTGGCCTCCAGAATCCAAGAAAGAGAGAGAAATGACTGGTTGTATCGAGTGGCTTAATAAAAACGAAGCCACCCGATTCAAGTCAAGGAATGAGTACTTTGTATCGAGTGGTTGAATAAAAATGAAGCCACCCGATCCAAAGTCAAGGAATGAGTACTTTGTATCGAGTGGCTGGATAAAATTGAAGCCACCTGATTCAAAGTCAAGAAAAAGCTGCTTGTTATCGAGCCGCTTGTCATTAAGCCGCTAGATAACAACTGAAATGCTGCAGCAAGTAAACATAAAACTTGACAGAGTCTGGGATACTAAAGGCTGAAACAAGTCTGTTGCCTTTTCAACAGAGCTTTTGAAGCGAGGGTCAACCAAGCTAAAGAAGCATTACTTGAGTTATTAGTTGAGGCTCTCAGACTTGATACAGAAGAGACGTTACAACTGGTCTTTCAACTAGGGACAGTTGAGATATCATATTTGGGGGGGAATGACCCCAAAGATTTACGCATTCATGCATTCCATTGAGTTGCACATTCCATTTGTGATTTATGGAGAGGGAAAACCAGAAGGGGCTGGATAGTTCATCCAGCTGCCTGATCCAAAGCTACAGAAAAGCCCTGGTTATTAAGCCAACCGATAAAACTGGACTTGAAATGAGTGTTCACATTGAGTGGCTGGATATTTTATCAAGTCGCCCGATGTGGGATTACCTCGAGAAACACAAGGATTAATTCCTTAGACGCTTGAAGCAAGAGAGGGCTGTTTGTTATCGAGCCACTTGATATGTATCTAGTCGCTCGAGAACAATTGAACTTTTGCAACAAGTAAACAAGAAACTTGAAATAGTCTGGGTGTACTAAAGCCTAAAACGAGTCTGTTACTTTTTCGCAGAGCTTTTGAGGCGAGGTTCAGCCAAGGTGAAGGAGTGTGACTTCAGTTTGAAGCGAACACTCTCAGACTTAAATTGAGACAGAAGAGAAATCAGCATTGTTAGTGTTGTGCGCAACATTCTTGTGCTGAACAAGAAGTTCAGAATTTGAACGAGACAGAAAACCAGAAAGAGATAAGAATTTCGACATAGCTGAGTACGGCTGCTTCTGAAACGGTGCTGTAACTAGCAAAGAGAATGATATAGATGAACTCAGTTGCTATTCAACCCATTGAAAAGGAGTGGCATAGAGTGAAGTACTTATCAGAGAAATGAAGAGATCAGTTGAACAAGTCAGTGATTCAACCGTGGGAACGCGGGGCCTTACTAGCCAACCACGAAGATTGTTAATGCACTATTGATCTAATAGTGCGGTCCCATCCTTCTAATACAATTCTGAAAGGTCATAAGAGGCCACTTCAACTCGGGAGAGTTGATATTTCAGAAAGGGGGAGATGATAGGGCGTGTACCAAAACATGCATGAAAACACCAGTTTTTATTTCATTTTGAACCTATTAGTGGGCAGAAGTGAGGCATTAGATTATGAGTGTACACCCTCCCTGGGGTGGTAGGCTACACTATTGATGGCCGAAAGTCAGTGTAACAAACCAACTATGAAGGATTGAGTAGACTTGACAAGGCAGTCCAAAAGGCTGTTACGTCCTGACTATGATATTCTACACTGAGCTATAGATGGTGGCGGTAAGCCATTATCTTATGCGCTGGAGGTGAAACATCAGGGAACTACTCAGAATTATTGACTTGCCATCTCAACGGCCTCTGAATAGTCTGATGACTATTAAAACAAGATATGCGAAGTCAGGATTGGTACAACCACATTAGGGCCGGCAGGGATATAGCGCCGCGCCACTTTGTGTATAAGGCCAACTGATTAGATTAGGATGAAGACTTGTTACCGAGTTAATCATCACTGTGGTTACTCGGGCAGATCTGACCGTTAGAAAGATGCGGGCCTCGCATCAAGGATTTACTGATATGATTGATGAGGATCGACACTATAGCATAGCGCCGCGCTATGCTTTACTAGTCACTGTACTGGTCTGCCAGTATAGCGCCGCGCTATACTTGTCAATCTGCTTGATATTTACTATACGTTCCAACTGAGCTTGTGAAGTGTGGACTGATAGAGAAATTGAATAGAACTTGACTGAGACTGACTTGACTAGTCAGCAATGACAGACTTGCTCAGTCAGAAAGATGGAAACCAAGACAACTAAGCACGTCTTATGGCGTGCTAGAGAAATACATGTGGACTAGCCCCAGTAGCAGGTCATAATACCCATGGTTGAGAATGTCTTCTACGCCATTGGCCATTCACTACTCGGGCTCCCACCCTTTATTGTTCCTATTCATTCCGTCTATCTCCTTTACTTCTCTCTGAAATGTATAAAAGCCAGCTGTGTACTCTGTATTAGCCAGTAAACTATCCACCCAGATATACGGGCAATATAGTAGACTCTAGATTTGTGAAAAGATATCAGACAGATTTGAAGACGCACAGAAAAGATTAAAAGATACGGGACGTCGAAAAGACTACCACTGCATTGATATAAGAGCCCTCGTTCAACCTATTCAACTTGTCTCCTGTAGCAGCGCTTTAGGCCTCCAGGTTAAGACTTGTTAATAGAAGTGAGACCGCCGCCTTCAGTGTAACCGTCCGCGCGATTAGCCCAGCCCCCACCTTCTGTGTAACTGCCCTCGTTTCGTTGATACCGCCGCCATTCGTGCAGTTAAAGTTGATATTGAAGTAGCGTCTGTCTGTTGATAGTCTGCCCTACCTTCTGCTTCTTGGCTAGTTGCCAGTAGTGTTAGGTTCTGCCGCTCACAAAGAAACTGAAGACTTGAACAGTCTAAGGTTTACTTGAGTCTTGATATTCGGTTGGTGTGAAGTCCCTGCTACCCCAGCATAACCGTGCTTAAACTGCATAGTTGCTATTGAAACAGAGTCTTATAAAACCTTTGCACACCCTCTTGACGGGTGATACGTACCCTACTTCCCCGAACACACACACACGAGCATTAGGATCGGATCAGTGTTTTGTTTGATTTTGGTTGGATTGTGATTAGTGACTAGCTCGCTTCGCTCTCTAGTTGATTTCATTAGATTACACGGCCGCACCCTAGTGCACCGTTTCAACGGGTTTCTGACCAGAGACTCTTAAAAGCAATTCAGCGCCGGTCGCTAATTCAAAATTTCGAACTTTTTGGTGACGCAAGCTGAGATGCCGAAGTGAATGATCTTACGAGAATCACGATTGATCAAAGTTTGACGCCGGGACGCCGCTAGTAGTAGGAACGAGTGATCGACAGAGCAGGAGGAGGAGGATCTCACAACTGGTAGGTAGGTAGGTATATTCCCGTTTGACCAAAGTTTGACGCCGGGACGCCGCTGATCGACAGAGCAGCGTTGGTGGATCAGCGGATGGACGATCATTGGTCGATCCTCGCTCTTGCTCCCGCTAGCTTCTGCTCCACGACCATCTCGGTCATTCTGGCCTCAAGAAGGGCTTCCGGGTCAAAATTTCCTGGCCGACCATCCTCCCATCTGAGCAGGAATATTCGGGCGAAAGAATTCGAAAGAAAGCAATTCAGCGACGGCCGCTAATTCAAATTTGATGGCGCAAGCTGAGAGGCGTTCGGGCCATCAAAGCAACCCAATCATGGCCGAGGTATAAGAGTCAATACGAGTCAGTCAGAGGGTCGAACAAAGGCCGTCACCGTCGGAGAACAACAGAGAACGTGGCATTTGCAACGCGGAAACACCCCCATTTCGTTCGCACCCAGCTGCGGTTCCCTTCCCTTTGATACATTCTGCACTTGAATAACTTTCCTAGCCTGTCATTCAAGTCCATTCATCTGCAGTACTCATACGAACGTTGTCCCTGCCCACTAACCGTAAAGGAGAAGTCATGGAGATAGCGATGGTACATATTATCCCATGGTTTACAGCTCCTTGAGAACCGGCCATCCCTTTTAGAGTTTTATTCTGTCAGTAAAAGCGCGTGATAACGTTAAATGAAGCGCACCGAACTCCAATCAATTCCATTCAACCCCAGACTAGAGAATGAATCGTTGTACGGCGATGGACTGTTAACGGGGACATAATGGTAGACAAACACATCCTTGCGAGTTTTCTTGTCGGTGAAAATGACCTGTCCGCCAGGAGCGTATATATTTCCGTGCGAACCGAGGACAAGCGTTCCCCCAGTTTCCCGCATGTCGTGGCCGTTCTTGTCGAGGAATGGGCCGTGCGCTGATTTTGAACGCCCCACGAAGACCTGGACGCGATATTGAGTGGATTGTTTGGTACTCAATGGGAACTGACCTTATATTCGTTTCCGGGAGGAGGAAGGTCATCAGCGACGAATCCACAACGTAGACCTGGATTCAAAATTGAGAACGTAACGCCAAAGGAATGTTGGGTAACCGCTCCTGACCACTGCTGATGAACAGATAGAAAAAGGAGTCATGTTTCCAGATGAAAGCACCCTCCTCCGCGTTCGGGCTGGTGCTGTTGAAGGACAGTTGAACAGGAGTACTCGTAACCGTCTTTAAATCCTCGCTCAGGGATACTTGGAAGATGTCGTCCTAGCGGTGGTTGAATCCAGCGAATATGAAGAACTTTTCGAACCAGCTGTACGTACCCAAAATGAACCTGGAGCGCCGGCTTAGTGGTCTCGCAAGCTTTCAAATAATGTGGGACGCACCAAACGACAAGAGTGGGTTCCCATGTTCATCAATGGACAAATTGGGGTCAATGGCGTTGAACTCGTCTCCAGTCGTGGAATTGAACACGAGGCCGTGGTCTACCCATGTCCCTGGTTCCATCGTTTCACTTATGGCGAGACCGATGCCAGAGTTTTGGGAGCCGAAGGTGGACACGGCGTAGTAGCTTTAAGAGATGAGACGACAGTGTAACTTTACTGCGAACGAGACGCACGCGTGGTATTTTCCGTTGTGGAACGAAACATCCGGCGCCCAAATATCGTCTCATCCCGCTGCAAATTATTATTGAGAATGCAAGGTAGCAAGGCTTCCAGAATACATACGCAGTTGAATGGACGAGTTGTGTGGGAGTATACTCGCTGTGGGCAAAAGTGATGGCCGGTCCCTGTTTGGGGTGTTTGACCTCGTCCCCTGGCCGAATCTCTTCAAACAAAATTGTGGCATCAAGGTTGAGTTTTCTGAGACTTGTATTGATGAAAAAAACCGTACCATACCTGGCTAAATATCCCACAATAAAATAATTTGCTGTTTTCTGAAAAATCAACTTTCTGGAAGTGCATGCTTTCAAAAAGTGGTCATGATAGCATGAAAGGACTTGAAAAATAAAGCATAATCATAGTTTGGTTCAACAGAATAGATGCACATTTGATGTTGCACAGGAGCTCTCAAGTTGGCCATTTGGGGCATTTTCGGTCATTTTTAGCCAAAATGACCACTTTGTGGCGCACTTTGTGAGTTCAAATGACAACCAATTCCATTGGACTAAACTGTGAGTATCCTTTATTTTTCAAGTCCTTTCATGCTATGATGACCACTTTTTGATAGCATGCAATTCCACAAAGTTGATTTTTCAGAAAACAGCAAATTATTTTATTGTGGGATATTTGGCCAGGTGTGGTACAGTTTTTTTGTCAATACAGGCTTTAGACGACTCAATCTCGATGCCACAATTTTTTTGAAGAGATTCGGCCAGGGGACGAGGTCAAACGACCAAATCGAGCACCGGCCATCACTTTTGCCCACAGCGAGTAGATCCGACCTCCTTCCACGGTCTGCGCTCGATCTCGTAAGTATATGAAGTATTTGAAGGGGGGTACTATCCGACGCACCCATCCAAATGAGTCGCAGTGATGATCCCGGCTTTGTCGTGCGTCGTGAACAAGAAATACTTTCCGTCCGACTCGCGCTGCACGAGACTGGGGTCATGGACGAAGAAAAACGGTCCCTTGATAGGCAGCGGGTTGGGAAACGCTGTCTTTGTTGCCCACGTTCCAGAGGCTAGGCAAGCACTGAGAGCAAAACCGAGGAGACGTGCGCGCATTTTGGTTTGGCGTGGGGCTCGTCGGCAGAGTCGTTTTTAATTTATATGGGAGGCGCGGTCCGGAAGATAACCGCTGACCTTCGGGGTGCGCGGCTATTCTTGGAAAGCTACAATTCTTCCCACAGTTGTGACTTTGAAGAAGAGGGGATGCTGATGCGGCCATTCTTAATACAGGTTGAGTCCTTGTAGAGCTCAAGCAGAGACTTCCGGCAATTTTGGGGATGAGGGATCCCTAAAAAAAGACTGAAGGGTCTTTCGGGAAACTCCGAGGTTCAATCAATTTTACCGCGCCGGAGGGCGCGACCACCTGACCCGCCAACAGAGGCCGACAGCGACATCGAGCAGCGTGCACTGAGCACTTGCAGAACGTAGCCAGGAACGAACCGGCAACTAAATTCAGTAAATCAACCAACACGCGGAACATTCCGAACACTTCTCACGGTTCAATTCTCAAATCCTGGTGGCTGACCCGGTGTGGCGAACGCGGTACATAACTGCGCTGGTGACTTCGGGTCAATTTTACGCCCCTTTGTCTACGGGGGCCAGGAGACCGCGCCGGACGCGGCACCTCTTGCGCTACTCTCTGAAACGCATTCCCCCGGTGCAGTAGGAGATTGAGTTCAATTGATCTTGCGGGCAAGGTCATTGAACGGAAGATAGTACCGCCTTTGGGAGGTTCACGACGTCTTTTTTTTGATTCATTTGATTTATGTTTTTCTGTCTTTCCATGCCGTCCCCAACCCGGATGTCGGCGGGTCGACTTTCATCTGTGTGTTCTGAACAGTTTATGGTAGCGTTTTGAAGATAGTGTCAATCGATTGCAGTACATGGGAACGTGCAGAGCAGGATTCGACGAATAGTTATACAGTAAGTACACGGATTACCTTTTGGACCAAGGGGTTTTCACGGCTCTGCATTCTTTCGAATACTTCTGCAACAGTGGCTCCGCTGTGAGCCCGGTCAACGCCGGCGCTATTGGAGGACAGATGTTTCTTTCGCTAGAAAAACAACACGGGGTGCCATGAGATGGGTCAATGCCGGCGCCATTTGGTGCATATCTCGAAGCGGTAAATCTAACAGAAGGACTAAAATTAACCCCAGAGCCACCGGACAGAACAAAAGAGCGTACCACCATCCTTCGCACAGTGCCGGGTCCAACCGCGCACGGGTGGGCCTCAACCCGAAAGCTCGCCGCAGCGCACTCTTCTTCTCCAGCCGCCGCTGCGCCTTCAACCGCTCCTCGACGCTCTTCGGGGGCAAAACGGGCGGTGCGCCGCGTCGCGGGCGGGGGAGGACGTCGTCTGACCCGCGGGAGGTGGTGAACGGCGGGGGCACGGTAGCGGGGTAGGTGACGCGCGTGGTGAATGTGGTGGTGGTGACGATTATGGGGGTTATGGTTGTGTTTTCGCTGCTGGTGCTGCAGATGCTGCTGCTGGAGGACGCGATAGAAGACGCGAGGGAGAGGAGGGAGATGCGTCGGGTGGGGGCGCGTGGCCTCGAGGCGGTTATGGAGGTGGTGCGGAAGACTACTGGCATCGTGGCAAGAAAAGTAGTAGTATTTGAAGTGGGGTGTAGGTTTTATCGTGGAGAAAGAACATTTGCACTTTATGACCCCCAGGTCGGCGGATAGCCCCTTGAAAAAGTTTTATCGACCAGGCTGAGGATGTTCTCACGCTCTGACCACCACCATGCCGGCTTGCAGACTTCTGCCCCAGCAACAACGACCCCTCAGCCAACTGCACAACGCTGCCCAGAACGCTGCACTGCCCTCCTCCACCGCCTGGAATCTCTCCTAGAGTCCACTCTAGCGACTTTGGTCTTAATCAACGACATTTGCGATGCACCCTATCCTGACCACCATGTATATGACGGGGAGACCGGATGTAGCCCTACTTCCCACTCCCTGCCCACTCCCCTTCAATTAGGGCCAATGCTTGCTCCTCCTGATAAATGATAGAAACATAAAATTTAACTATGCTAATACAGCCTAATGAACCTATCAGGCAGTAGCCAGTATTGAAAGTCTTCTGCCAGTCTTTCGAGCAATGGAAGATCTCTCCAAGCTCGCAGCAACTGCAGGAGAAAATAGGCATCAGAAAAGAAAGGTTATGAAGAGGAGCTCATCAAGACAAGATTGCACTATACATGAGTGAGAAGACAACAGGCATCAAGAGACATTTACAGTCTTAAGGAAACGAAGGAAGGAAAGAAATGTCTTGAAAGTCTTGGAAGAAGCGCTTGACCAGAGCATGATAAGAACTTGTGAGGAGCCTTGAGATTCACTTGAGTTGCAAGTTTTGTACCACTTGCGAGGCAAGGAAGTCACAATAACTTGTGAGGACTTGAGGCAGATGTAATCTTGAGGCCCAAAGTCAACTGGAGATACCAGTATTCGAAGGAGAGGAATAGAGCAGACAATTACAAAGAGGCGCAGGAGCAGCGCTGCCAGGGGGGAGCAGGGGTGATAGGGGGAGAGGAAGAAAGACATGATGATCAACCAACAGTCAGTGTCATGGCGCAAACAATTGCGCAATTTAACACGTGCCAACACAACGAATGTGTGGTGTTCGAAATGAACTTGAAATAAACAGAAGGGAACCTTCAAATAAGTATGGAGGTTAAAATTCAGCACACTGTGCCTGGGCACAACAGTTTTGAATCTGGGCTAAAACAAATTTGAGCAAGGCTCAAAAGTGGAATAATAAATGGGGCGGATCGACGTACGAGACGAGGGTCAGACAGGTGTGGTACAAAAAACGACGACATACCTAGATTGCTAAACCGAGTGATGCCCTGCCAGTACGGTCTTGAGAATCAGAAGGAGCTGTGGTAGGTGATCTCGAGCGTCGCCAACGCAAAGAACTGTGTCTTCAGATTTCCCGTTGGCTCACTCATCGTTGAGCCTGTGGCTTTGAGGCTCTACATTCTAAACAGAGGCGGTGTTGTCGATCATAATCCGCGCCGTTGATCAACGATGCCAAATAAGTTGGGACATGTTATCCTGGAGGTCAGCTTGGTTCTTTTTTGCCCCCCTTTGGCAAAGTGGTGTGATTTTTATTTGTTGGACAGTATGTGTGCCATACTATGACTCTTCTGCGCAGCCTTCATTTGGCCAAAAATCTCGAGCAAAAATATCGCCGAGAATCCAAGTACATCTTTATTTCTCACCGGCAGCCGATCCAATGCATGGTTCACCCTGGCCCTCTTCTAGCGGAAACCGAATTGTCTGGTCTCCGATAGACACAGCTCTACACTCTGAAGTCCCCGAAAGTCCGTCATAGCAGGCGCAAAAAAATTCATAGACGCTCAGAGTACACCAAAGACCGAGATAGATCGGCAGTCTGTCTTCATTTGTGCCGATTCACGTACCGCGTTCATAAACTGGCTTGAGACTCGACTGGGCCGAGCCGGCCATTGTGTGGGTGAGGACCTTGTTTGGGTCGCCATTGTGGCCCAAGGCACGCCTTAAAATTCCGAGGACATAGAAAGTTTCGCACTGAGCAGAGCTATCCGTTTCTAGCGAAGCGGGGCTGAAAAGGGGACCCAGCGACTTTGCACCGAATCTCTCTTTGCTGGAAGTGTTTTTTGACGGGAATTCCTGACGCTATTGAGTTGGCCCGGCCAAAATACAGCACCGCCTCTGTCAAGAATGAAGAGCTGCCAGGAGCCCGGCGCGCCGTGGCCCCGGGGAAAATCGCCTCAGCGCGATACAAGACGTCGCTCGTTTGGCACGCCGCCGGGGCTGACGCACGAGGCGGTATCATCCAGTAGCCTGGTGGGCCGAGAAGGGAAAATTTCGCGCCAAAACAGCCGCGCCGACGCGGGAAGCGCGCACTACATGGGGCCACGCCAGGCGATCGGACGGTTCCAGCGACGGGTGCGCACGATAGAGTAGAACTATAGCGGGGAAGATCTTGAGGTGGGTAGAAGAAATCGGGCCACGAGATGCCCTCCGAATTCTCCGTCCAAATCGAATGAGCCTACTTTCATGGAAAATGGTTGAGAAAATGGTTGAGAATTGAGCTCACAATTAGGGATGTCGTGAAAATGTGCAAAAAAAAAAAAAAAAAAAAAAAAAGGCCGCGCCCTAAGTTCCGCAAGAGCTATAACGTAGTAGTGTTTTGCTCCAGCATCGTACATCGGGCTTAAGATGTCGAGATCCATGTTTTTGCGCCTTTTTTGTGCCTGCCAGAATTCTCGGATCACACCGTCTTCGGGAATTTCTGTGTAGAAGCGAATGAGCTTTCGCGTCGCGAGGTTGGCCCAGTCCTTCAAAAATATCAGCATAAACTAAATGATTGCGAACTCCAGAAGACAACTTGGCAATGATTGTCCTCGGGTCGTTCATAAAAGACACGTTGCCCTGAACTGATTTGCACACAATGCTCGGGATGCCGCACTGTCCTTGCACTAAGTTTCCTTCAGAACCCACAAGATTACGCGCATCAATGAGCTCGAAATTCGAAGGCGGGGAAGGTTGTCCAAACTGTCCAGGAGAAACATCTGGTGCAATACATTTGAGAATTACTATCATGTGCGTCGTGGATGTTGCCGCACCATTTTATTCGGGTACGGATACCACTCAGAATCCTTCGAAGGGGGTTTCAGCTATAACAAACCGAGGTACGAGGTCAGTACTGTTATAGCGTCTGTTTATAAGAGACTAGGTCTCAGCCCAGCGGCCGCACCTTCGAGAATTTCATCCGGTTCCGGTTCCGGATCCGGGAGACCTGGGATGAGACGGATTAGAGCTAGGGTTCTCCAGTTGGTTCAGAGAGAATAGAGCCGAAGATGCCACTGCAAGCAGTTGGAGAGGATTAAAAGGTCAGAAATGAGACGCGCGGCAAACACGCTCAGGCTGTCAAACGTCTCGATCATGTGTCAAAACAGAGAAAAACGACCCGCGCTTTATGTTCCGCAAACAGCTGTAAGTTTTGCAAAGAGCTGTAATCACGGTTGAACATTTCCGCTGTGTCCCATTTTTCAACACCCCTTGCCAGTGGTGAAATGCAAACGTTCAGACTTGCTTCAACCAGTTCAGACGTGTTGAACACATAGCTATAGCGGACTGGTTCTGGTGCAGATGAACATGAACTCGGTCTGCTCTGTCGATGAACACAAGTGATGAGGGCATTCAGCGAAGACACCATCAACATTGCATCATATTCACCCAGCCACAAAGAGTCTAGACTCCCTGTTGGAAAATGTTTCCATCCTGAGAGGCATTCGCGCACTTCCCCGATTCATCAGCTTTAGCTATTTGCAGCACAGTGACTGTCGATATACGTAATGCTGATTCCGCCCTGATCTATCCCTGAAGTAGATTCCTTCGCCCTATTGAGGTGGCCTCTGGGCATAAGTATGGACGCGGTAAAGCTGCACCCCACTCGGTCTCGCGCATGTCTTCTCGCAAGCTAACAATTGCACTGCTGGGTGCCCGTTCAGCCGGTGCGTTATTATCCTTCTACGAACTCCCAAGAATCTTATTACTCACTCCAGGTAAATCATCCTTGATAAAGCGCTACTGCGAAGGAAAATTTGAGGATTCATATTTCCCAACAATCGACTACTCTCATTTCGAAAGCGTCACTGTCAACAATATCACATACGAGTTTCGAATCATCGATACGGCCGGTCAGGTAAGAATTCTCGACCATATGCTTCTGTACCTCCACTGATAGCGTCCAGGACGAGTCTTTCATTCTGAAAGATGGATGCATATATGGTACTCACGTCTACGTTTTTGTGCGTTGGCTTGGCTCGAATACGGCTCAGACAGTTTGACGCCTATCCATGCAGGTATATTCCATCGTCTCCCGACGATCCTTTGACCTCGTCCGAATACTTTACGATGAAATTTTTGGGCTATACGGAACACCGATCCCATGCGTGATCGTCGGGTGTAAAAGTGATCTCGAACAACAGTGAGTGCCTAAGTGGAGTGTGGTGCCCGTCCTTATCTCTTATCACCCAGCCGAACAGTGAACTCTGTGGAAGGAATTGAGCTAGCCAAGGAGAAGAACAGTGCCTGGATCGAGACAACTTCCAAGGCAGACATCAATATTGGTACATTCCTTTATTCCATCTTGTTTCGACTGGAACCAGATCCTTGCAGACAAAATCTTTGAATATTGTGTGGCCGAAGTGCAAAAGATGGCACTTTCCTCGAGCGGCGTTGAGGGCCAATCGAGTCTCAGGAATAATCAAGTAAACCTTGTGCCCACCTAACACCTCCTCCTAATCTTGTCCTCATCAGTCACCAATGTGCTGGTTATCCAGATATGTTCAGAGGTTGAGGAAGGGCTTCATGGGATGATAACAAGATTGCAACCATCTCTCCTACTATGGAGCGGTAAATGTAATAAAAGATTATGTACCTTCTGCGGCAATTCGCAGGCACGGGAGGTGATTCTGGCGACGCCCTTGAAGACGATATGGATTACAGCAATTTGCGGAACATAAGGTGGAGACGGTTTTTTCGCGTTTTGGGACATTTTGAATAGGACAGTCGCTACGGGCTCAGTTTTGGTCAAAATCTCTCGGGAGTAGGTGCGCTGAGATCGCTCTGTGAATCCACAGGGGATGGTTGTTGACGATTTTTCGTGGGATCTTTTTTATTTTTTTATTTTATTTTTTCATTTTCATCATGTTTCCGCATCGGACAGCTGTAACTTTGATTTCTGATACTCAATTGGCCTGATTTTTTGACTCAGTGTCTTCCGACACATTCTCCAGGGGACGTCCGTTATAGCCAGATGATGAAGCCGGTCATCACCGACCTTCAGGCTATCAGTGCAGTTGTGGGACGCGTCGAGACACAGGGACGGTGCCACTGTGGGTCATCATTGATAGTACCAGTGGGCTCATAAAGCCAGAGTTTTTGCCCGCAGCAGAGATGGAAGACGCTTGCAGATGCAAATTAGCAAGTCTTGAATGTATTTGTTCTATTGTCAACCGTATAACTTGTGGTTTCTCAAGTTGAGTAAGTTTTGGGTTGGCATAAGCGGTTTATCATCTATAATTTAATATGTATGAGGTAACTCCCCTCTTCAACAACCAGATCTAGCTCCCCATACCCCCCAACAAAGGGTTCATGATCACAGGTTCAAGCGGTCCGCAAGCAGGAACAAGCACAAGTCTCGCCTTGCAATAGTTATGAGACCGCATATTATAATTACAGCCGTTTGTGGAACATCAGGCGCGGACGAAAAAATTCCCATTTTGGGCACTTATGTGATCCCCGCGCCCAGGACGGCCTCGGTTCTCATCTGTTCCTCTTGTTCATAAGCTCACTCGATTCACATTTCGAATTCGCAGCGGACTGCCTCCTCAGAATCTTTATCTAGTCCTGAGCACTACTCTCTGAGCGACAAACTGAGTTTTACTGTATCTGGTTATTTTTCATAATATTTCAGCAGGACAGCTGCCCTGCCCTCAAATCTGAGCCATTTTCTTCGCCCATAGGCTCAATCTGTTCGCCTTGAAGGTGCGGATGGGTGCTCCACCTCAGAATTCAACCCTACTCCTGAAGCCCTTTCCTGATAAAGGAAATCAGTCTGACGGGGCAACCTGTGATGGTTCTTCAGCAGAACAGCTGTTGCAGCCTCAATTCGTACTCGATATGTTTGTTTATACAGTTGCGGCGCAATCATTTAAGGTTTCCTTTTTAGGAAATTCCCATCAATTCCAGTTCTTTTCCACCTCTAACTAGTTTTGGTGAGCGCTGAAGTTGAAAAAAACTATTATTCAGTGCTCTTAGATGCTCTCAGAAATCAAATTCCGCCTCAATTCCCACAGAACATTGCTATTTTATGCAAATAGGTGGCTGATTTATAATGTCTCAATCATGGGAAATTTAGGTGTTGCTGCCAGAGAGCAGCACATACATCTAATGTACATACATGTCCCATGCCTCCAATCTATCTTTCTCGGATCCTTAGCTCAAAACGCTCAGCACAGAGCGGGAATTGATGGGAATTTCTTAAAAAGGGAACCTTAAATGATTGCGCCGCAACTGTAGGCTCAATCTATTTTTATAATGAATGCGCCGGGGATGGGGCCCATAGATTTTTCAACGGGTCATGGTGCGCTTAGCTTAGCCACCACCAAAATGTGACTAATTCCAAATCGGCCGGAGGCCGGCATTCACTGCATTCAGACCCCCGTAGGCACAAATGTGCCTACGTTCGCAGATCTCTGCCGAGGTGCGACTATCCAGGTTGACGTTGGTCTAGCACGTCTGCCTACGCGAGGCCTGCCCAGATCCTGCAGCTCCCGGAAGTCCGCTTGGTTCCGGAACGTGCTGCAGCCGGTCACCTCGGCGACGATGCCCCCCATGCCTTCCTTCTTCGTAAGGCTGAGCAGGAAGTCAAGGTCGGCATCTTAATTGGGGAGGAGGATACCCGGGGTCGTGTTGATGTAGTGCATAAAAAACCCGCGTGAGGTCACCTTGTAGGCAGTGAGGAGGGGGGAGAGAACCCAGCCCGTATACCGAATGGCGTCCCCCACGCGTCCGTTCCAGCGCATTGTCTCGTCCATGACTAAGAAGGTTTTGTGAAACGCCATGTCGTCGAAGGAATACTCGTTCCTGGCTGTGTACAGCTGCTCAAGCGTCGCGTCGGCCATGTCGGAGATGTAGGGCGGAGAGATCTCATTGGGGTCGATGTTCACCTTTGGCATGAACGTGACAGGCGTTCAGGTCTCACGACGCTGGACACTGGTCATTTGCGGGGGAGTAGACTTGGTTTCTTTGATCGAACGGAGGGGATGCGGGCCACTGCCGTGGTTGCGGGACGTGCAACAACAGAAGTTAAACATGTTGAACGATGCTAAGGACAAAAGTGGTTGAGGTGAGTGATTGTCAATGACCAAGAAGACTCACTCAAGGATGGATGCGAATGCCTTGCAAAAGCCAGAGGTGGAGTGAAGATGGGGCGCACACATCCAGAATATATATACTCGTACCGGCTGGCAAGTAGCAACCGGATATATTGCATAATATCCTCGACATTCGTGGAAATTTCCGGAATTATCAGACTTCCAACATAAAGTTGAGATGCGGTGAGCAGACGGGGAAACCAGAACAGCCTGATGAGCGCTTGCAAAGGCTTCAGGTATAAGCTACGTGCATAAGGTGCATGCATGGCAGTGCAGGTTTGCGTTCCTTCCTTCACACGATCCGCGCAAGTTCCAGGTGACGCAGACCTGGGTCGCCGGTTCTGAAACCCAGAAAATCTTCCCCGCCTCGAAGAAGATCTTGGTAGGACCTCCCTTGATCGTCTTTGATGCCCGGCATTCCCGCGCCATGTGTCCGGTGTCACCACACTTGAGGCATAGCTGCGAGTCTTTGCGAAAGGAACGCTGCTGGTCACGGTCATACCGCTCGCGTGGGTAGGGTGCCGACCGTTCTGGATACGACGACGACGACGATGTGCGCTCCGGGTACGTGGATTTCGGTCCTTGACGATCATGAGGTTCGCGATGTTGCCTCTGCGAATGCCTCTCGATCTCCGCCATCTGCCCGGCTACTTTGTTCTCAAAATACCGCGCGCGGCTGGCCTCGAACTCCTTGTGGTAGATCCCTTCATTCCACATCGTTGGTTTCCACGCCTGACGCTGCATCCAGCTTCGGCACCATTGCTGTACCATCAAGAAGTCTTTCTCCTCGACAAGATTGACGTCCCGACACTTCTGCCTGTGGTTGTCGTATGATTCCAGCTGCCCAACTGCCTCCGAGGGAGCATTTTCCAAAAACCACCTCCTGTAGTTTGCGTGGGCTTCGTCAAAACGAATGTGTGACAAAGTCGTCTCGTCCTCGAAGATGGAGGGGTCTAGGGTGTAGACGGTGACTGTCTTGCCCTCGTCATTGAGAATGGTGCGTTTCTTCGGCTGGTATTTCGGGTCGCTCTGATTGACAAACATGTCTAGGATGCGCTCGTTTGTGAAGATTGACCTTTCCAGATATATTCCCGCTGCTGCGAGCTCCAAAATCCGCGGCGAGAATGGGGGCCTACTATTCTCGTCACCTCTCGCTGGCTGGACCGCTGCAGCATTAAAGATCCGCGGGATAGCTACCGGACGCTCCTGTGTTGTCCCTGCGGGCGCGGCGCTGCCGCCTGGAACCATGCCGCTGTCGCCACCTTTTGTTTTCATCATGAGATTCAGGAACAGCTGCTGCGATGCAGGTTCCATGTCTTTGATGAGCGCGAAAATGGCCTGGGCATCCCCCACAGTGTGCGGAACCTCGCCTCCTGCTGTGGGAAGCTCTGGGACCTGGTAGTCGTCCTCGGAGTCGGGCTCTTCCTCCTCATCCTCTCCGAACGTGTCTCCTGTTCCTCCGGCAGTCACTCCTGCTGCAGACCTGCGAGCAGCCCTGTCTGTATTCAGTTTGACCTTCTGCGCATTACGGGAATGGCGCGTCGCTCTGCGCGAGGTCCTATTGGCCAGAAACTCGGCCTGGGCTTTTTTCCGTCGGTCAGCCGCCAAGAGGGTACTCTGGGCGCCGGGAGGACCATTAAACTCAGTCATTGTAATGAATGATAATTAGACTAGTTCTTATTGTATGTTTGAAGGAGAGTAAGGCTGTATCTCAAAAAATTCACGTTGAGGCGACGCAAAATTTCGAGAGTTGAGGAGAAGTCCGAAATCAAAAACACTGTCACGATCGAATCAATCCTCGCTTGATTCGTCGTTGCTCAGTGTGTACTGACAACTCTCATTTTGCGAGGCCTCACTTGAGCTTGGCAGCATTACTCGTTCCTCGCACTACTTGAGCTCAAGAACCAGCCGGGTACTCCATGCGCCGGGCCACAGGAGCCATTTCTGATGTTTCTGAAACGTTTGGCAAGTTTGAGGATACTTTTTGCACATCAAGAAGCTGAGCAGTAGCGAGGAGTGGGGGGCGGGGACCAGGAGCATGTTGACTTGCAGCCTCCGGTGTAGACCTCGGTAATTCGGAGGCCTTGATTGCCAGTTCCCTAGTTCTTTTGTAGAAATCGGTTGGGCTGTCCTTCTGGATATGAGTGAAGTAAACAGGGGCGGTTCGGCATTGAATCCACCCGATTATGGATTTCAGTATATCACCGTTCACACAAGTCCAACCACATGCATCGTTTTTGTATGCGTAGTCTGTAATGGATCGAATTGCGTATTCAGATCTCGTCGAAATAACAAGACTCTTCATCTTCGGTGATCGTTGAACAGCAAGAAGTAGGGCCACCAGGTCAGCGTGTGCATTGTTTTGCTGTCCCCAGACGCGAGCTAAACTATTCAAGCCAGAATTATTGCCAAAGCACGTGGCTGCTCCTGCTTGCGCTGTATGCTTTCCAGAATTTTTGCAGTACCCACATATCGTCACTGTTGTGGGCGTAGTAACTGCCAGAACCGAACCAAACAAGTTGAGCGATTTTTTGGTGGTATCTTTTCCCGCAGCCAAGGTCTCGATCAGGATTTTGTCCAATTCGGTCTCGTTCGGGAGTTCAACTTCTTCGCGTTTACGTTTTCTGGGACGTGCGAAAGCGTTTGTTGAGAGCAAGGCTGAGTCGACTTCAAGTTGGAGTACAAGAGCAGCATGATCGTGGCCATGAATCCGGGGTTCAACATTGAAAGAGCGGATTTTAAGCACGAAAGAAGGAGGCACAGACAGCAGAGCAGGACTAGCTGCTGTCTAGCGCATACGACGGGACGGCCCGAAGGACGGAAGGCAAGATGGATACGGGGTGGTACGGGGTCAAACGCGCAAGGCATTACGGTACATGATGTCACGTAGATATACTGTGACTGAGCGATGTGACAGCGCTCGTATCCAGGGAGACAAATCTCCACAGAGGCGGGAGACAAGAATGAATAAGTAGACGCTGCTAGCATCTCGGCGGAGTTAATTGTAGCCGAGTACAGTAACAAACCATCCCCTATGTTTCAGTCAAGGGGGTAGCGGCATTCGAAAATCGGATATGGGGTCGAAAAGTTTTTTTCGACCTTGAGCTGACCCCCCCCCCCCACTCCTGCCATAAAGGGAAGGAGTTTCCCACCCCTGGCAGCGGGCCGTGCTTTCCGACTTACAGCATCACGTCAAATGTCATACTTTCCTTGTCATCTGTGGCTATTTACAAGTTATCTGCCCACCGCTATGCTCTTCTCTGGTGCTTTGAACCCTACTAGATCACTCGCACACACAGCTTTGGCACAAATTCAGGCACGGAACATGGAACTCTGGCGCCCATTCAGCGAGGTGGAGGCCAACAGACCGATTGGGCCCAGCAGATTGGAAAGAGGCTTTCAAAAACACTCCCTGTCCCATTTTACACCCCCAAAAGGCTGTTTTGAAGGCTCCCAACGCTATGCTATAACATGTATGAGAAAAAAATTTCGGCCCTGCCGGGACCCCCCCCCCCTCCCCACGTACCAAATTTTAATCCCGCTACCCCCTTGGTTTCAGTATCAACCTGCGCAATTGATCGAAGCCAAGTCACGTAATCACCCTCTTTATAAATTACTTGTGTCCGTCCGTCTGAAGCTTTTTAAACTCCGCTGATGTATTTATGTGCCGCTCTGATGTTCAGCTGCCGGTCTTGATTTACACAGCCCACGGTGTGCTAAACGAGTGCTCCAATCATTCCGTACTAATGCCGCTTTGCGCCGTTCACGCCAGCTTGCCGTCACCACCTGACAGCAATCTGACAGGCACTGTTCTGGCAGTTGTTGAAATCAATATATTTATACTCTAGATCTCAGGCCATTTATGGCTTTTATGTGTCTAGTTGGCTACAGGATTACTCTACGCGGTGAAGTGGGCTTTCGACCAGCACACCTCCGCCCATTTAAGGGAGGGTCGAGGGGTACAACTAGTGGTGACTGTCGCGTGCGCCGCAGTGACATATGAATTCCGGCATTTTCTCCCACCCGCAACGGAAACGAAGAGCTTCAGCACCTATAAAAGTGTACACAATGCCAAACAATGCGATCCCACGTTTTAACGCCCGAGAGCTCCCAGCGTGCGCCAACGGTGGAGGGCGGGACTCTTCATGGGTTTTTCAACTGGGGTATGTAACTCACACTGTATAGAATCTGTGGGCGAGGGCGCGGCCCAAACAAATAATGGAGAGTGCATGCATGAATTTTTTTTTTTGGGGGGGGAAGGTGCAAGGTGCTGCAGATGCGCGGCCCGCTCACAGTAGCGCCAATGGCGGAGGGGGGGACTCTTCATGGGTTTTTGGACTTGGATCTGTAGTTCACATCGTATAGAAAGCGTAGGTGAGGGCGCAGCCCAAACGAATGATGGAGAATGTGTGCGTGAAAATTTTTTAGGGGGGCGAAGGTAGAAGGTGCTGCAGATGCATGGTCCGCTCCCAGTCGGCGCCAATGGCGGATGGCAGGAATCTTCATGGGTTTTTGGATTGGGATCTGCAGTTCACATCGTATAGAATGTGTGGCCGGGTCTGTCGCCCAAACGAATGATGTAGACTGTGGGTGAATATTTTCCAGGGGGAGAGGGGAGGGCAGACGGTGGAAGATTTGTGGCCGCTGGCAACGGCAATGTGACAGAAATGCAGCGGGCAACCTGAGGGCCAGGGGTTGAGTTCAAATTCACAAGCATAGATGTGGCAAAGGTGAATAAATAATAATAATAATCTCTGTCTTTCTAAAATAAGATAGAACAAGACTTGAACGAGTACGAAATCCAAGTTCAAGTGGATGAAAATAAATTGGGCCAACCTGAATGCTCTGTGAAGGGGAGGACATCTGCCTTTTCCTCCATTGCTGGAGCGTAGCAACTGAGATGGATGGGCGGATCTACCAGATCTGCCATCGGAGGTTTTCCTGATGGCTTCCGCTGACATCTTGTGACACGCTCCCCATCAAACACCGGGTGACTGCCGGTCAGCCTCATGCGCCGGGTCTGGAATAACTCCAACTACTCCGTTTTTCATACTACGAGCAATAAAGCAGTCAACCCGGACAAGCTGTTCCCAATCTCTGCCTTGTGCATGGCCCCAACTGAGTCGTCGATGTCAGCCTCCTTGATGAGTTGTCGACAAGTTCTCGTCGACGGGTCCCAACAATCACAAGAGCTCGATGAATTGGCAACAAGTCGTAGCTGCAACAGAACATAATACATTCTATCTCTCTGGCAAAACAACGTGTCTCTGCAAGCGAGTTCATGGGCACAACTCTCGTGGACAGGTTGTGGAGGTCAGGTCGGATTTTTAATAATATTCTGGCCCCGCGATTGGCTGATTAAATATTAAAATCCGACCTGACCTGGGTCAAATTAAGAATTGAGGGCCCCTATAGGCCAAGGAATTTATAGAATCAAGTAATTAGGAGCACTTTTCTGCCAGAATAGAGGCCTTTATCTCCGCTATCATCGACGGAGGAAGGACTCACTGCATCGCCCCTAGACCCGTCAAAGTCGAGGGTTTGTCCAGAGACACCACGGCTTTTCTTATTGCTCCCGCGCGCTAAGTTCCGCAAACGGCTGTAAGTAACGCAACATTGGTCATCGCGGGAAGATTTGGAATAAAAGTGGCCATGGGGAAAGACAAAAATAAATAAATAAAATGCGAACATATTTGTACAGCCATTTACTGGTTTACAGCTCACCCCAGCTCTCAAATTAGTTATGTACGCCTTTTGGATCCTACAATACATTTTGTTTACCATGTCAAAATAGCCACCATGAATTTCTCGATCATTTTCGGAAATTGTGGCTATGCTATTTACCAATGTTATCTGCCACCCCAAATGACACTGCAGGGATTGTGAGCCTCGAAACTGCGGCCGGGTAGGAACCGGAGAACAACCTCTGGGGTAAAAACGATGAGATTGTTGGCCTTATCACCCGCTTTGGTACTCATTATCTCACGGAGCCCGGCCATCCTACCGACCCTGACTAAGTTATCCAAGCGCTAATTACGGACGATAGTGAATCCAATCCACTTCTGCGGGCGAAGCTGTTTCTATCTGTGCTCACAGGCTCCGTGCTTCTCCCGGTCAAGCCAACTTGGAACGTTAAGGTGGGACATCAGCTCAATCCCACATTTGTGACTTGAGCTCACCATTTATTCAGTGCTTCATTGTCCACGACTGGAGCGAGGCCTATCCGACAGCCGATGCTGATGGTCGCGATGACTTCGGCCCCGATGTCAGGATTTCCTTCCAGTCCTGCTTCAAAACCTTCGCCATTGAGAACAATGCACGCCTCCGCGGGCTTCTTTTGTCGGAGACTCCGGTGGTGGGCCAGGACACTGAGTTTGGACGCTTCTTCCATGGCACAGATCCTCGCTAGTAGGGTGTCTTATACTTCAACGTGGTAGCATGCCGCACAAGCCACTCAGAGATCAATATATTTTGCGTTTCACGTAGTCAGGGCCGTGAGGATCTCGACATAATATATAGCGTACTTATCCTGGACTTCTCAGTGCGGTCACTGGCATCAGTGGACCTCCCACTCGCCACAGTCGAAAGCTCGGTGGAGAACCTCCTTCGCCCCCGCCACCATGCATCAGGAAAATCAGAAATACTATGAAGTGCAAGGGGTAGTTATGTGAGTCATTGATGATCTATGACGGTCTTTGAATTCTCCGGCCCACTATCTATGACCGTCTCTGGTGGATTACTGTACCCGTGTGTATGCTGTTGTGGCCGCCATCTTCCCTGCCCCTTCTCAAACACATGCGGCAACGTCCCGCTCACGGATTCGCAAGATAGCGACGCCATTGTCACATACCACGGTATCTGGGTCAAGTCCATGACATCATCGAAGGCCCGCGGCTCTGTCGCATTCCAACGCCAACTTGCTGTAGAACCCGTCCGCTTTGTTAGCAGCTTTGACTGTCCGCTGGCCTTTCTGTAGTTTATCCCACGATTCTCATCCCATTCAATGTATCCTCTAATACATATTCCGTCCGTTTCAAAGATAATTAGGGACAAGAAATCTTTTTTTCCTTCTTCTTTTTTCTCTTTCTGACGATAGCCCAGTAACATTTGTCACAACGTGGTGGTAACTAAGTTAAGCGCTGGAGACGCCTCGGAGTCTCTGGGGGAAATGAGCCAGCGGGGCTCGCAGCGGGAGGGTGAAAGCGGAGAGGAAAACCCAATGTGATTGCCGAAGACGGACATGTGAACCTAACATGACCAAACTACACTACTCTTGACAAACTTCTCCACCGGAATGTCACCACTCGCGACGGCCTCCCGCAGGCCAGGGTTGTTTTCATCGTTCAGATTTAGGAGCAAATCCCGCATTCTCGTCTCGTATTGCGCTTCAATCCCGCCAACATCGACGTAGACCTGTGATTCAATGGCTTTGGCCTTAGTCTGAGCGGGCCTCGTATCTCGAACGCCGAGGTAAAGAGCCTTGGACGGCGTCCGTCCGAACTCCCCCAGGCTGGTTCAGCGACATGCACGTTGACTTTGCAGGTCTCGCTCAGGCCATTGTGCATTGCGATGGCGAGAAGCTTTGGTTGTTCTGGCCAGCCACTGCCAAAAAACCTTGACTGGTGGGGCATGCAACACCCTCAGCCGTGGATAGGTCATCCATCTCGGCTTTTGGAGGCCCTCGATGCAATGGAGGGATTGGAGGTGATGCATGTCACTGATGCTTGCGCATTTATTGTCCCCCCCTTCTGCATTCACGCCGTCATCGCGTTCGCAGGGTCGTCGCACACATGCGTCTCTTTCGCTCATGCGGCGCATTGGCCCTTGGCGCGGAGAGGTCTCGAGTTCTGCAAAGCGCTCGTTCGTAACCCCATGTACCCGGCGCGTAGCGCCATGGAATTGGTCGAGAAGGTCGTGCACGAGACTCCGATCTGGGAGCGAGCGATGGGACTAAATAGTGAGGCGGCCACCTACCTCGCTGCGTGGAAGGTGGACACTGAGACTATTTATGAGCGCCACAAGAATAGAAACATCAGCTCAGCCTAGTACAAACTTACATATTATGACTGTTATTTATATCCCGACCTTGTTTTATTGTATGCAAGTGGTCGAATCTCCGCTTGCTGAGCTGTTATCCCGATCTCATTGCTCTTCATTCTCCGCATTATCGACGAATTGTTTTCGATATCTCTTCGGCGGGTGCATCCATAGCTATATCATGTATTCTGCTTCTAAGGTACGTTTATACATCGCTTTTCACCCCATATTTCCCATGCCACCAACTCGAGCCTTTGACGCCGCTCATGTTCGACTTCGCCTCTTTATCGTCCCCCGTCGTTCACCTCGTACTCGCTACACTTTACCTCTTCGTTGTCCCCGCCGTCGCTCGTCACCTCGCCAACGCATCGTATCCCAGTCTTCCCGCCTTCGCCACCGTTCACACCCATTCGAGTTCTGAACATGGATTGACGCCCTCGCACAGTGTGGCCCGCGTATTGGACAGTAGGACCCAACTGGCCGGATAGTGGGGAGATAGATGTAATTGAGGCAAGTCTAAGCGTCGTTTGATGACACACACAAGACACACACCAACAATGCGATCAGGGCGTAGGAGACCCCACCACCAATCAAATGACGCTGCACACCTCTGGCGGCTGCTCTTTGGACACGGCGGTCACAAGCCAATTTACGGGAACGCCCACAGCTCACCTGAGCTGCGCAACTAGCGGCGACGACAACGACGGCTGTGGTATCACCTTTTTCGCGGCCGATGTTTACGGGCACAGTTTCAACCTCATAGGTCTGCGGAACATCTTAGACACATCAAGATTGTTCTAATTTTTCTTTCTTTCTTTCGAGATGGTGGAGTGTACGCCCACTTGGTTGGACCGACGGGTATCAAGATCTGGCATCTCCCGCGTACATCATGAAATAGGATGAGGTTGACTTAAGTTCCGGGCGAAAAGACCGGCAGGCCTACTTAAGTGCCTTCCGCGCTGAACTTAAGTCCTGCACCACTTAAGTCCTGTTCAAACAGGAAAAAAAGTTCCACACCAGAGATTCGAACACAAGACCTTCAAAGATTTCACCACAACAGTATGTATAAAGGACTTTACCACTACGCCATGAAGGATATGGCCTTTATACACCCAGATACAATCATATTAGCCCTGTATTGGCATCATATTGGCATCATATTAGCCTTCTATTGGTGTTATACCTTCTCTGCTTTCTTTATTTTGCCTCTGTGGCCAAACCACTATCCCTAGATGATTCAAAGATTGATCTGTTTCAATAAATTAATATGTATATAAAACATGAGAAAGATGATTGGAAATGACAGTGAGTTAATACACACAGTACTTAGTTCCCATGGTAGACAGTAGAAGAATAATAGTCTAATGGCAGTCTGATTGTTACTTGGATCTATGGTATTTCTGGTGAAGCGGCCAACACTTCCTCCTCTCTTTCTCTGCCGAGCAGCCCTGAAGATCTTGTGTTCGAATCTTGTTAACAGTTGAGCTAATAAAGTATTTGGTACATCAATCCCGGCGACATCACCGCAAAGACAGGACATGCCACATACTCTGTGTAGTTGTCCGATTGACCTGGTTTTTGGGTATGTTGTATTTGGGAGTACTACAGAGGGCACCAGGATTTTCAATGTGACCTTTACTTCAAATATATGCTTGCTAGCATTCAGTAACCATATGAAGTTTGTTTAAACAATGGGCATCTCCATGGATAATCTGGTTTGATGGCTGATTTGTTCAACCACCCGTTTAAACCGTGGACAACCAAAAAAGTCCGGCTCACGGGGATTGAATTCGGAGCTGCAGAGTGGAAGAAGGAGAGAAAATCAGACATCATAACCAACTGAGCCAAACCAACAGTGATGGGCATCGGCAACTTGACCGTAGATGCACCCTGGTTCCTTGTATGGTCACGCCAAAATTTGAAATTCCAAGTCCACTTTATAGTGATGTACAAGATTTTGCTACTTCGGAGACGTAACTTTTCCACCAAAAGACCTTGAAGGTGAGGTCTGTGTAGTGGTCGGGGTCTTCAAGAAGATAGAGACATGCCATAGGACTTCCAATTTGAAGTTTTGACGTTAATGAATTGACCATCTGCATGATTAGATTCCGCGTGTTCTTCTTGGACTATGCAGAACCCCCCAGAGTATCTGTCTGCTTATTTATGATGTTCTTCACGGTGTCGAACATGTGGTAAATCTTGAGACTGGTCTGACTATAGATGGAAGCCTCGTTCACCTTCTCGTGCCCGGCTCAGTATTACTTCTTACATCTACTACCCACAGACGAGGTTTCGGACCAGCAGAATGTCAGATACACTTCCCCACCCCCGCATACCGCCGCTCCAGCCCAGAGAGGGCCCCGGTGGCGTACCCCGGGCCCGCCTCAGTCGCGCGCTGCTAAATTCTACTGTAGTTAGGACGATATATTCATGAGCTTGGTTATATATCCCCAGCAATTACAGTCATCCCAGTGTAAGTGGTCCCGCCTAAAACAAGAGTTGTTGCTAGTAGTTAAGAAACTTGGTCTCTGTAAAGCGAATTGCTGCCAATTAATTAAGCTGATTGGATGGCAGAGCCCGATGTCTGCATAGCCAGAATGAGCGAAGGAACACTGCAAGGAAGTTGAGAGAACCTATCTATTTTCTAACTCCGATCTCCCGCCGGCTTTCATCAGACCGATCCCGTAACGCGCTTCGTCTCCGATCGGCAGCGGACTTGCATACAGATTGTAAATGACAAATCACATATGAACACCAGACGTGAAATCGCGCCAGCAAAAACTTGTACGCCAGATGAAGAAAGGATTTATGACTGGGCCGAGTAGTGGTAACGAGAGTACGAAAAGTAAATAGGAACTAAAAGAAACAACAGATGCCGGTGGTCGTCATCTCCTCGACTCGAAGACAGGGACAGGGACAGGCTTATGTCAAGCAGGCGTACAAATTGCATCGTCGCCCTGCACGGCATGAGTAAATAAAAATAAATGCGTCGAGAGACCCACCTTTTGCTCCAGAATATCGACAACCTCGCGGAGGTGCTTCGCAAGCATGTTCCGCTTCCGCACACTTGACACGGCGTCCATCTCCTTGTACTGGTCCGCCAGCTCGCAGTAGACGAGAGGTTTAGAATCAAATGAAAGTCCACGATGAATGGAGTAGCACACCTTTCCGTGATAGAGGCTTGCCGCACAGACACTTAAGTGTATCGGGGCAGCCGGGTAGCAGGTGTGGAAGCCAAACAAACACGTCTCGCCGATACAAATCAGCGGGGTCTAGTCCAGCGCCAGCCATTCCCCGCTGGAGCGCAAGTACGGGGTGCGGAGGCCGATCATAGAAATCACCCCGCTCATAACAGAGAGGGAATGACCGATTACGTAAGGAAATAGGTTCTCAACGGAAATCGCGTTCTTTTCACCGGTTCCGTGGCTAAAATTTTTAGTTTCAAGCTCTAATTCTTCCCTCTGCAGCAGTGGCGAAAAAGTGGTGGTTGGCACTGTAGAGGTCATCGGATCTTGCCTCCAAGCATGATTGCAGAGATAAAAGATTCCATTGTAGATGTCGAGAAATCACCCTTATCGGCGCATTTTTGCCGGCCTCATTCAAAATATTTGAATGGTTAATTCGCGTCAATAATCACCCATAAAGACAATTTACCCTCCCAATAAACCCACCCTCTTCAACGTGAAATGTCCCTTTAACCCACTAGCAGATTTCTCCCACGGGGTGCAGTTTTTGTCCGGACAGGACTTAGCCGAGCGTGCCCAAAAGGGTAATTTAGCGTTCCCATGGCCCAAAAACCCTGAAAATTTCTTCGCCGCGACCATTTGCGCTGCTCCTGGTGATTTTTGAGCACATTCGGCCAGAAATGGTGTCGAAAAGGCCATTCCGGCTCCAAAATCCAACTCGGCCCGTGGCTGGAACAATGCCCCGGCTCCAGTCTTGCCGGACAGGACCTAATTTTCCCGCTGATAACCCCTCATTTTTGTCTGGCCAGGACCTAGGTTTCAAGGCCAAAATCTCAATTTTTGTCCAGCACGGGGGCTAGGGCCTCCCAGTGAAAATCCCCCATGCTGAGAATTGCTGAGAATTGCTGAAAGCTGCTCAAGCTTGGCTCATTCCTGCTCCGAGTTGCTTGGACAGCGCTACCAATACGTGATTTATGTTATGGGACTTTTTCACCTCAAGATGGCTTGTGCCGATGCCATATGGCGAATTTTCATAGAGCCCACAGCAGGTCGCGATGACGTTAACTGCCTCATGAGATTTGTGGCCCTTCATCGGCCGAACGAGACTGGCAAAATTGGGAAAGATCCTGGCTTCCGTCGAATGCATGAGGTTATCATGCATACAGGCACTGCGCTGCGACTGGATGCCTAGCGTGTTGAACTCAATCGCCGAAATCCGACTTGGAAATCTCTCGATGATTTTGCGGCCTCCAAGCCCACCTTTTCTGAACTTGTCAAGATCTCCGAGCATCTTGCTTCTCACTATGTTGCAGGTGCCGAAGACTTGAATATCTATGAAGTACGCGCCAAACCCACATCTCAACGCGATCAGCAGCACGAAAACATGCTTCAGGTCCACCAATACTTTTGCCTTTACGAAGAAATGTCGTTCAGCATGAATTACGGTGACATCGGCCGAGTCGAAACTCTCTTTCCACCTTGGATTTATATTTTTAAGGCCGTCGGGAAACACAAGTATGCTGCTCATATGGTCAAATTTCTGACAGACGTCCATTTCATATATCCCGCACCTCTACGACATGCTATCCGTTACAACATGCTTCCCAATCCAAAGGGCGAAGAAGGGAAATGCCGTGGCGTAGATTGGGTTGTTGAGCAGATGATCAATCTGCCGACCAAGGTTAGACTCGGATTTGGCATGTTGTCCTTCTGCTGATACAATTGTTGAAAATAGGATACATACGGTGGCCGAGGATCAAGCTACACAAAAAAACGTGTCCTCGAAGAGTCGCCTTTGATTCAGATCTATAGTCAATGCTGCAGCAACATTGAACGCAATTTTCAGCTCACTTCTTATACTTCGAGGCAGGCAGCACCAGACATGACCAAGACACTTGCGAAAATGTCTATTTACTTTCAAGAACATGGCCCGAATGAGCATCGAGCCGGCCGGAAGACAACTTATGTCGTGCCAGATGTGATCAGCCAGGGTGTTGGGAAAATGATGAGACGGCAACAACAAGGAGAGGACGGAGGGGATGAGAAGGAGGAGGAAGATACCAGTGAGATGATTTCTGCATTAGAGCCTGACGACTTGCTAGTTGACACTTGAAGTAATTTTATATTTGCACAAGCAGAGATACAAGTCAACATAATCATACATATGTTAATAGAAGTGTTCTGGACTAATAAATAGAGGAGTGTTGGTGAATGCAGAGCCACGGAACATTGGTCTAGGTAGTGGGCGCGAAGAGGTTGGTGTTTCGGGAGGGCGGGTAAATGGTGTAGGTAAATCCACTGCTCCTGCCGAGAATGCATAAGTAGGAATGAGAGTTGGCAGGGGCGTCGTTGCATTCTCTTTTTCGGGGCGTCGTGCTGGTGTTCGGGTCCGAGGCACGTAGTTGGGGCAGCTGCGATTGGAAGCTGCGAAAGAGCATCAGTAAATGATGTCAAATGGTCAACGGGAAAAACGGACCAATATGACCGGACTGGCCACACTGGCGGCATTTCCGCACGCTAGGCGTCGACGGCGTGTGCAGGGTAGGGGAGTTTGCGTCTATGGGACGAAGAGGGGTTGTGGCTGGCATGGGTGGTGGAGGAGGGAGTGGGCGATGCTCGGAAATGAGAGCAAGTACGCGCTCGCCGTCTTCCGAGACTCGGTGCCAACGAGTTTCTTTAAGCAGGTCTTCGATGTTTTGAATTTTATGGTGGCGTGCACAGTCCACAATGCGATGCAAGACGTCGTCAGGCATGATATATCCAGCTCCGAGGTTTCTGAAGCGTGCAACGCCACGGAGTTCGATCATGCGAGCTTTGCGGAAGGCGTGGAGGTCAGCCTCAAGCTCAAAGTCGACGTGGTCGGCTTTGTAGTCTGGTATACGGCTGCGCTTAGGTTGCTGCTTATTTTTTGGAAGATCGGCGCGCGCAAAATCGACGAATTGGTCTGGCGAACAAAGCTCGCAGCAAACGTCGGGGGAGACAATTTTGCACCGCTTACAGCCCCCGTCCAAATCCGGGTCGCAGAGTAAGTGGTCAGAACCTATAGATCAGGTCAACAAATAGGGTTTAAAAAAAAAGAAAAGGTACGCACTGGTGTTGTCATTTCCGAAGTAGATGGTTACGGGAAGGCGTACACAGGGCACACCGGGCTGCCGGGTAGCAGCATTGATGAAGTCGTCGAGGGCAGGTTCGATCCGATCTGCACCTTTTTTTTTGGTCTGTTTCTTCCATTGCGGGGTTGGTGACGCAACGGCGTCGTATACTGCACGTCTGTCGAGCTTGTAATCCTCGCAGATTACATCTGAACCTGCGGGATCGGCTGGGGGATCCATTCCAGAGGCAGAATCGGGGATGGTGGGGGTTTCTGGGGATGCCGGGAGATTATTTGATGGTGGAGATGAGTCGAAGGGTAGGGAGGAGGTAGAGTCGACGAGAGCATCGCCTGGAGTCGCAAGTGCTGCGTGCTCAGGGTCAGCGATGCCGTTTGCAACGGCTAGCGCTGGGGGAGGGGGCAGTACAGAAACGGGTGTGGAAACAGGCCTGTTTGGTTCACCTGGAGCCGTAATAGCGGCGCGTTTGGCTGGCGACTCCTCGCCTGCATCCGCGGCCCCCTTCCGCTTCTTTGACGCCTCTGCTCTCTTCACTGCGCGTGCCTCAGCTTTGGCAATATTTGCGTCGAAACGTTTTGGTTCCACCAAGAAAAGACCTGTAGCAGTGAGACCCAGAGCACGTGCAGCGCGCCCAAGACGCTGCCAGAGGGTACACATGTCGCACGTTGAGCGCCACTGAATGACAAGAAGGATGTCCGAGAGGTCGAGGCCCTGCAGAAGCTGGTAAGCATCCCAACATCCGTGATGGCATGCGTACCATTCCAAACGAGTCGGTGCAGCTCAGGCCCCATATTTTTCCGGACTTCAGGGCATCGGACTCGAGGTCCTTGAACTCAGTAGACATTTCAGAATTAAACCACTTGATTTTGTGGCGATATTCGAGGGGGAGGCGACTGCGGAGGAATTTCGCAGCCTCGATGGAATCTGCGATGCTATCAAAGAAGATCAGGAATTTTGGCGGTGGCGGATCCGTGGGTTTCCAGTCCTCCCGGACCAAGAACGCGAGATCCTTGTAGCTGTTCATCGCATACTTGATTTCCCGTACAACCAAATGAATATTCGGCCGATCATTTGACCGCCGAATTATGGTGCATTTCTTGGCCGTAACCTGTAGATTATTCATGACATCGGAAAGGACGGCAGGGGGGAGGGTTGCCGAGACTATAACAAAGGGAATTGTCCGCGGGATGAGGTACCGCAGCCGTTGGACCTCTTTGTACTCGGGGCGAAATCCTGCCCACGTACTTGCGCAATGCCCCTCGTCCCAGACAAGGCTGATCAGACGGTTGGTGAAATCTGGCTTCTTCCACAGATTCTCAAACCCGCCGTCCTGCTGCATCAAGGTTTCGACGTTTGTGACCACGACACTGTACTTTCCATCCTCGATGTCCTAAATTCGTCGAGGACACAGCATTCACGTAAGTAACGCGTCGAATTCGGCGAAGATATACACGCACTTGAAAGTTCTTGGGTGTTGCCGTCTCGGCAGTGATAGTTATCCCGTTAATATTCATTGCCGCGAGCTGTGCGACATTTTGTTGCCCAAGGATATTTAAAGGACTGATTATGAGCTGGATGCCGCTAGACCGGAACAGAAGCGGGAGCCAGAAGGTAAGAGTCTTCCCAGATCCTGTCGCGGCGATACACACGACGTCCCCATCACGCTTGAGAATGGCTTCGACCACCCGGATCTGCCACAAGCACGGCCGAGAACCCAGATGCTTGATGGCTTTAGCGCGGATCTCGGCGAAGGAGTATTTGGGAGGATCCGTGGTGGTCGGCAGCATCGGCGCGGGGGTGCACTGGAGCAAAAAACACGTCAACGGGGGACGCGACGCGAGGAGCAAAAGCGCGCGGTGCCGGCAGGTTTGCGGGGTCTTGATGTGGCTATGTTGTTTACCAATATTTTCTTCCAGCCGCTGTGGAGAGGTTCCTCCCTTCAAGTTGTGACTATATAACATCACGGTCACACGGTCCGAATCTTCCGGTGACTAATTTCTCTGTATTAAATTGTAATCCCGCTACTCTGTCTGAGGAACCTCGTAAACGCGGCTGGGTAGGAACCTGACGCCCCCTTGGGGAAATTAATCAGAAATTGAATTTATTGGAGTGACTTTTGACGTGTGACAAAGGACAACGTGATGTGATAGAGTGACAAGGTTGGGATGAACACCTGCCGTACCCGTATATAGTAACCAAGTAGATGCAGTGATGGGATCATTACACTCATATTGAATACAAAGTAAAGGGCAAATAAATATACGAGGCGCCTCTCTGTGGATCGTTGCCTGCATCAATCTACACGCCTTTGCCATGAAGCATGAAGACGGCAATTTTATTTCGAGGGACCACTTCTATAAAAAAGGTAAAAAATATCGAAAGGAGCAACGGGGATTTGAACGGGAGTGGAGGAAGGAGCGAAGGAAGGAAGCGACGCGAACGGAGTGGGAGAGGGAACCAGATGAAGATATCAATTTATTGAAGAGGAAAATAATGCGGGAAGAACTGAAGGAGAAATTATTTGAGTACTTGGGATAATATACCATTTGTGTCTACCAGTGAAATGCTATGGGAAAAAAGGGCAGGGTCATAGAACACAGGAGGGGGGGCATCGTTAGCAGGCCCTCCCGGTGGGCTCGGTGTGAACGGCTGATCAACTGGTGTCCCAAAAGGGCCACCGCGACGCATGGCTTCCAACTGCATCTGCCGCTCCATCATGAAGGGCCTGATCGGATGCCACGCTTCGCCGGAGCGTCCCTGCGAAAATCAGAGCGTCCGCTCCGTTGGGGCTGTGTTCCGCTCGGCTTTCATCGAGCGTGATTCGGCCTCTGTCACCTGAGTCTAGATCACGACCCAGAAACAGCTCTCGACATCGTTCCCCGCTCATTCCCGCCTATCCCGCCCTATAGCCGCCCTCCCCGACACCTTCCATAATACACTGAATACCTCGATCAAAATTTCAATTTCTGTACTCAATATTATTCTACTGGTGATGCATCCCGGCTGTGAAGTCGCGCTCAGCCTCCGATGAAAAATAGAGGGGGGTACACTCCCTCACTGTGAACACCTGCGAGCAGGGAGGATGGTTGCACAAGTAACTTATGTAAACTAACTTGCCCCGCCACAAGTAACTTGTAGCTAACTTGTGGCAGGGCAAGTTAAATTTACCCGCACAGTTCCGCATAAGTACAAGTTCCGCACAAATAAGTTAACTTAAGTTAAAATAAGTAAGTTACATGTTAATGGTTCTTTCATCCCGGTGCCTATGGGGTGCCATCCTGGCACCTAATATCACCTCAAATACGAGTCTATTGCAGTCCTATGATGCTTTGAGGCAATGATCCGTGTTGTCGTGACTAATGTTCTGCTGGGAGTAAGTTCAAGCTGGTGAAGAGATGCATTGGAGGTGTAGGACATCAAGGTTGAGTTCATTTTGCAAAGATGTTATTCATATGTCAGATCTAGGCAACATGGGTACTTATACGATGTCTGTTCTAAGTACAATGGCTGTTTTGCCCCAAAGTTAAACTAACTTGCTTTGACTTTGGATGATCAAGGGTGTGTGGGGTTTTCTTGAGTGTATGACTGCTCAAACATCAGACCTAACCTTTCCATGTCAGGTGTTCCCCAATCACAGCTGTACCTGGATTGCATCTCCAAACATGTGAAGTTCCCCAAAAATCAAATCCAGCCAATGTTCAGCTCAAAATATTACCTGACTTGATGTGCAGATGTTATTTAATCATTGAATACTCTCAGTTTGAGTCTTTGAATGTCTTGAGGCTTGTGAGATGCTAACTTGCATGAATTGATCGTACAAGTTAATTTTGGCCAAGGATTGATGCCATCTGATGGCATAAGTTAGTTTGGTCGTGTTAACTTGATCTAACTTGGCCCACAAGTTCGCTTAAGTTAGCTTTGGCTACCTTCAATTAAATTAGTATCTTGCAGTTCAACTCGATGAATGGAGTGTTTGAAGAAAACAGGGTTGTTTAACTTGGAGAAACAGAGATGGTTTCACAGGTAACTTGTGAAAACTAATGGGCACTGCCACAAGTAACTTACAGTTAACTTGTGGTGGGGCCAATTAGATTTACCCGCACAGTTACGCATAAGTTTAAGTTCCGCATAAATAAGTAACTTCAAGTTCAGCACAGGTGAAATAAGTTAATTACATGTTAATCTTTTCTGTGCTTGGAACACCCCCAAGTATCGTCTCAGCACTCAATAATGGTTCCAATATGGGTCCCGCCTAGTTGTGGAAGGCCTCAGGTCAATCATTCGCCGTGTGCTCAATGTCATTGATGGGGAACTGGGAGTAGAGGGAAGTCCAACACATTTCAACCATGCAGTTGTTGAACTGGTGTCGAGCGATGAGATAATTTATGTACATTTGTGGATGCACCAGCTTGAACAGACCTTTTTTGATCTGGCAGAACAATGTTGGCTTTATTAAATAGCCGTTCCAATTGATGGAAAACACCGCGAGCTTTACAAATATACACACCTGCAGATCTCTGACGCGCTGGCGAACTCTTGCGGATCTAGTGTGGCTATCCTCGCCACCAACACCGCTGACCATCCAATTGTGGTCGACTACGACTCATGGATGGAGAACCAGTCGAAAGTGGTCAAGAGTGCGGATAAATTCGTATCGAGCCCTCTCTCCGATGCCCCAATGGATGTTGATCCTGTGGAGTCAAACATCGAAGCTCAGTTCGAAGAATGTTGTGGTGAAAAGAGGAGATGTGAAGAAACTCTGGGAGATGACGAGGTCCCAGAACCTCGCTCTTCCAAGATCGCCAAAGGTGTGGGGGAACAAAAAAGATTGAGGCGGCGCAGGGGCATGGACAATGAATCGTGATTCACCCTTATTCCAGTTTTGTGTAGCTTCGTGTATGCTTCACTAGATGAGCTTGAATATTTCCATCGGTGAATAAGTGAAAATATTGGGTGATGCCAGCTACTAAGAGGCATGCCGGGTGACCTAAGATCACAATAGACATCAATTGCAGTCATATTATCCTTGTGCATCTCTATAAATGTTTCTCAGATGTCTCCTCCAGCAGTTATTGGCCTCAACTAGGCTGAACGGGCGAACTTGGCGGTAACTTGATGCCATCTGATGGCCCGTTACTTTTTCTGATCTAACTTGGCTCACAAGTTAGCGTAAGTTAACTGCAAGTTACTTGAAGTTACTTGCAGTCAGCTTCAAGTTACTTATGGTAAATCAAACTGAACTTCAAGTTATCTTGCTCCATGTTCATTCGACTCCTGGTTTAGGTTAGCAAGGATGCCGAGGCTGCCGTGCCAGCCAAGCCGAGGCAGCCATGAGCCAAGCACCCAAGGGGCAGTCGGGATCCATAATGCCAAAAGCGAAGAAGAAGCAAGTGGTACATGGTTTGGCTGACAGATTCCGTGCCAATGATAGACAATTTGTTTCACAGGCGAACGCGCCCAGGTTTGATATTACATTGATTACAAGCACGTTAGAGTGCAGCAAATGTCATCAAAGAATACAGAGAGTGCACCAACGATCTCCAAGAGAAGCTGCCAAAAAACTGGACCTGTGACTTGTGTTGTACCTCAAAACGGTGTTGAGTTTGATTGTAACTATATTTTGTGCTGTTGAAAATTCAGCTAAACCTGGGAGTGGCTGTACACTGATTCCAACTGCTTGGTCAGCAAGTGTCTTCGCTCTTGTTTCCGCTTGCTGTGTATAAAATAAAATAAAAATACCAGATGGTTTGAGTGGTCGAGTAAATGCTTATTGAAAGCCGCAGAGAGTGCTGGATAGCCGTGTACTTGCTGCTTTTTGTGGCACTGTAAACAACTAGTTCAGTTGACTCCGAGGATTTCGGCAGCTATATACAACATAATTAAAGAATACGCAGTTGAGGCCGATATGAATACAGCTAAAGGTGTTTTAAAGGGATTATCGGAAAAAAAGTACTTGGGTGACCCGCACCCGTTAGTTTCAAGCCCGTGGGAAAACTCCAGTTAACTTGCGGCACGCTTGCCGAAAGGGGCAAGTTCCGCACAAGTTACTTTTCACAAGTTACTTTTTACAGACTCAGATGAATAGACGTACCCTCAGCGGTAGTATCTGTGCATTGTGGTTCGGGTTCCACTGGCCAGTTTCCTCAGTCTCAAGCTCGCCCATGATCTTTATTCCTTGGTCCTCTATGAACTTCGCCAGTATTTCGTCTCTGATGATGTGTGCTGGCCACACCCATCTACCATGGCCGAGCGTGGGTGAGTCCGCTGTGGTCATTTTGAACGAGATCATCCTGTGATCGATGTTGGGAACTCCTACCGCCTTCATGCCCCACTCGTAAGTACTATCGTATAGGTCCCTGCGGACGTAAAATCTGTCTATCCTGGACTGTGATACTCCAAGCGCTGCTGGTTGTATGTAGGTGTATGCCTTGGTGGTTGGGTACGTTTCCCTGAAGCCATCCACCAGCCCGAGGTATGTTTTCAGTTCGTCAAATGCGTTCGAAACGGCCGGGATTTCTACTTTCGCAGGGAGTCGGTCCACTGCGTCTTCCACCATGTTTATATCGCCACCAAATATATCGGGTCTACTCCTTACGTTTCTTGGGCGGTCCTGGTAGTATTTCTTGATTTGCTTCCAGAAGTCCGCGTTTTCAGACTTGACTGTCGGTGTGTATACCCCTAATATCTATAAATCTGAGCCGTCGACATTCTTCATGTCTAGGATCATGGCCCTTCCCGGGACTATTACCGTGGTTCGGATGTCGTCTGTCTTGACCATGTTTTTATTCAAGACGAATGCAAGCCCTGCTCTGCCTGTTGGGTTCTCTGGGAGTGGCGTGGATTCCACTCTCAACACTCTTCCGAAGAGGGTGTCTATCTGTGCTTTGTGGTTATCGTCTAGGTGCGCTTCTCCCACCACTAGTACTCCGATCTTATCCTCTCTCATTGTTTGCCAGATGTGGAACCACTTGTTATCGTCGTGGTTTACGTTCTCGTTCCCGCGTCCTTTGATATTCAGCCCGCAGACTTTTATGATGCCTTCATGTTCTTTTGGGGGGCGTCGCATTTGCAGGTCCCGCAACTGGGGGTAGCGCCGGTCCGGGGTAGACTCGCGGGGGTGGGTTGGGCACCTGGTCTGCGTGCGGTATTGGGTTTATCAGCGTGATCGTGGGCATAGCATACAATACCTTAAACTATTGTATAATTCTCGATGCGTACGAAGGAGCCGACTGTCAAGGGGTGTCTGATCTCTGGATCTTCCAATTTGATGTCTGAATACGCGACATCAATCTGATCTCGGCTTTGCCCGGGCTCACACAACTGCCTCGTCCTTTCGTCCTTCGTCAACATTCCTCTACCATTCTAGCTGTAGGAAGTGACAATACACACTGTTTATATTCAAACCACTGGATAAATCCAAAGAGCTGAAGGAAAGGCATTATTTAAGAGAGGTGTAGGTAGGTCAGAAGATTGGGCTATACTATCCTTCCCCTAGAACCCGGACAGTTAAGGAAAACCCTTGAATATCTTCCTTTGCACATGGATTCATACAAATCTAAGTACGTAGAATGAAAGCAATTTGAGAAATGTATAAGATAGAAAAAAAGAATTGGCCAAAACGGCCCACAACTCGTTGAACGAGGCCGATTTTTCCGACAAGTCCGAATGTCCGAGTACTAGGTAACGTGACACTGCATCACGTTTCTGGTGCCAGCTCATTCGTCGTCCACTGCAGCCTCAATTCTTATCCATTCCGTCTGTAACTTCACATGCAAGATCTACTACATCTATTATACCCTCTACACCTCTGAAACTCGACCTTTTCGCTTATTTCCGCCTCATGGACTCTCGTCAATGGCAGCAAGCCTTGTCGCCCATGGACGGTCTGGACGTGCACGGCTGCTGCGCCTTACCCCCTGCGGGACCTCCAGAACAGCCTCGCCATCGAACTCGCCATCAGAGGATGCATCAGAACTGCTCTCTGCCCCATCAGAAGAGCTTTCATCGTCGTAATCAGTGCGCGCATTCTCTTTTTGGTGTGCACTCGGTCTGCTGACCACTGCACCCCCTCTGCCACGCCCGCGACCTCCACCGCGCCCACGCCCACGCCCGCCTGCTTGCTGCCGCTTTTTCCTGGCGTCCTCGTTGCCCAATCGGTTCAGTTCGCGGAGTGCACGTCGTTCTTGGACCTGTTTGGTGTGTTCCACTTTTTCTTGCCTTCGCCTTTCCTGATTGGCTTTCCTCTCCACCCGTTTCGCTTCCGCGACCTCTTTCTGTTGCTGGATCTCTTCCGCCTCCCGCCGCTTCTGTTCCAGCCCTTCACCCGCTGTGAGACATCGTGCTGCCCCCTGGAAATGTGCGCGACCCCCCTCCTTTTTCTTCCCTGTCTTTGCATTGAGCAAATTATTCAGTTTCACGTTCTCCCGTGCCATCAGGATAGCGTGGGCGGTAGCCGCTTCGGTTTCAGCCCTCGACGCCGCCAACTGCGCTTGAAGCATGTCTAATGTCGCCAGCATCGCCACGCGCGATGCATATGGCCCCGATCCAGACCGACCCAGGCGACGCGAAGGGACGGGCGCGTTCGATAGACGGAGTGGAAGGACAGGTACATCGGGTCGACGAGGTGAAGGCACGAGTGCGCCAGCGTCTGGCGATGTGGGACGGGGATAGGTGTTGGGCAGGTGTTCCTGGGTAGACGTCGCCCAATTTGGTGCGTAATCCTCCTCCGTGAACACATTTGGGTTCAGTGGCCGTATACCTGTCTTCTTAAAGGCGCTGAGGATGTTTGATGTAGTTATGGCCTTTTCGCAGACTTCGAGATAGACAGCTATCACGTTGTCCTTTGTTACCTGTAGTCCGATGTCTGCTAATTCATCACATTTCTCCCCCCAACGTCGCTCTGTCGGACCGAATATACCCACGTCCAATGGCTGGGTTTTGTGTGTGGTGCTAGACGGTAAGCTGAATAAGGTGATGTTGGCCTCGAGTGCGAGTTCAATGAGTGGGAGAGTTTCGTGGGAGTGGTGACCATCCCAAATGGCAAGAATCTCCTCATTGTTGATGTTCCGCTCCTTTGCAAACGGAATGAAAACCTTGACAAACCATTCTCGGCAGAGATGGTCATCTGTCCACCCGTTCTCAGAGACGCTAATGCTACATTGTTATCAGGTTAGTCGTTGTTGCTGACATCAAACCAATCAGATAATTACCAGCCAGCGCCCTTGGTCTCTTCCGTGAACCAACGCTTTAACAACCGTTTCCCTTGCAAGACAAAGCCAGGAGGAAGTTTCTCGCCAGCTGCAGACACACATTCAATTACGGTTACGAGCTCGAGGTTCGACTCCGCCGTTCGATAGCGCGAACGAATGTGGCGTGACAAAATATATTTTACGCCCCGATTCTTCCGCCCTCCTCCCAACTGAATGCCCTTTTCATCCATGTTGTATATGTTATGCCATGGAATCTTCTTCTCGTCAATGACGGCTTTCAATTTCTGAAAATAATCCTGGATTGTGGCGTAGTTGAAAGCCCGGGCGCGTTTGGGATCTAAACCAGCTGTTTTCCCAGTGAATAAGTCTAGTTTATGTCGTTGGAGAAACCTATCAAGCCAATTGTGACCTGGGGTCTCGCCACATAACGCCTTGACCTTCGGGTAAATGGTTTGCCGATTCAATGGATGGGCCGTCAAATCCAGAAAGTGGCACCAGTCCACCAGGACCTTCTCCTGGGCTGCGGAAAGACGAAATTGGTCCGAATGGGACTCAGAGCGCGTTGGAACACCGTGGAGGCGGTCGTTGAGAGTGCTAGGCGGCACTGAGTGCAGTTTTGCCGCAGCACGTCCCGAGCATTTGCCACTCCGCACATCAGTGATTGCAAGTGCAATACGTTGCTCCTGAGAGAGCTTGGAGTGAGCTGGTGCTGGCATATGACATTTAATACACAGGGAAGGATGTTTCGTTGGCGCAGTGAATGTGTGGACGGCGCGGTGGTGGGTTGAGTGAAGGTTGATGTGATGACATAAGCTGATATCCCATTTTTGATATTGCAACGCCGCCAGGCCGTCTCCTGCCCCAAAATTTGGCATGGGTACTCACAAGCAG
Organism: Mycena olivaceomarginata; assembly: GCA_029378375.1. NCBI lineage: Eukaryota > Fungi > Basidiomycota > Agaricomycetes > Agaricales > Mycenaceae > Mycena > Mycena olivaceomarginata. The sequence goes on along the minus strand of JARKIC010000231.1, from coordinate 144,296 downwards.
ATATAGTGCTGAGTGATTGGGTCTTGCTGAAATTCCTCGGCGAGAGCCCTGCTGTGGCACTGAAAATAAGTGAAATTTCCCAACTAGGCAACTTCTACGCGACCGGGAACAAGATTGACAATGAATATCTGGTCAATTTACAGCATAGAGGGATAGATGACATGTAGACGTGTATTTAAAAAAAAAAATCCAGGAAAACGACCCAGAAATGGGTGAGTAATCTTTGTTTGTCCGAGTAGTAGGTATGTCCGGTGAGGTGGGGAACGATAGTATGAGGTTATCAATATTTGGAAATATCCCATAAGGTTTCATGCGCACTGTGACCTGCATCGGTCTGACTGGCAAGCTGAATCTGGGCTTCAATTCCTTCCATAATGGGCCCGAACTGCTCATGATCGAGGCCTAGCAAGTGCATAACTTGAAGACTCTCGTTGAACGACGTGACCCGACGAAAGTAACACATTCCTTCCGAACCTGAATGGCGCCGGCAGCCGCTGAGAATGGTATATATGCAAGACTCTTGAGTCGTTTGAAATACCTATTGTCCGAATGACCACTACTGTCAACGCATCGTTATATTCAGACGGTCCGTACGATATTCGTGGGGCAATTGGCAAAGGCGCATATGGGACAGTTTTTACTGCAATTCATAGGCCAACCGGCCGGCCAGTCGCCATCAAAAGGATGGTTCCATTTGGCCACCCTATTCTGTGTTTGAGGGCTCTCCGAGAGCTGAAACTTTTTGCTTGCACACATGAAAATGTGAGGCCACTCTTTATACAAATACGTACACCCATAGACCCTGGGTGTTATAGCTGGGTTTTTAACAGCATGGTAGGTGGGGAATTGTAGACAGACCATAATTTTCAAGTAAAAACTTGATCTTAATGAGACTTATGGTCGGTAACCGATTGTGAGCCAAGTTCTGGACTTGTGGCAGCTTGGGGATCACTAGTTGATGCCCACATGATCACACAGATATCTTTTTTTCATTGCACACAACTGTGACACGGCTCGCCCGTTCCTTCAGAATACTGAACAGCATTTCATTACAACTACGACCGTGGGACCGAGACGACTTTGTTTTAGGAACATTTCGGCAACCACTCCGCAGTTGGGCGCGGACGGCAGCCAGGGCTCGGCAGAGCCACAGCCTAAGTTGCGGAGAAGTACAAGGGTTCACCGAGTTGTTGCAGGACAGTAGATGGTGGTTACACCTGTGAAAAACATACAGAAATAATAATGACTAGATTATGGCTGAAATCTACCACCTGTGCTAAGTTGCGTTAACTTGGATATGCAGCAGAAAATGATGCCATCTGATGGCTTCCCTGATGGTACTTGGCGGGCTAAGTTAACTTAAGTAACTTCAAGTAACTTTAAGTTAATGTAAGTTCCTATGAGTAAAGTTATTATATGGCTAGTCAAGACCATCGTCTGGACAAAAACAGGTTTCGGAAGTCATGTGAACACCATGCAAGGAAGTTCCGGAAGATGGGAGTCGATGTTCGGATTCTCGACATGTTCGACATACGTATTGGATCTCATCTCACTCCTTCACTTTCTGCGAGTCAAGGCGTAGTTTGGCTCCTATGTTCAGTGGCATCGGCTTTCAGATACACGGCGGTAACTTCTACAACGTCGGCGGCGATGTAAACCTACATACCCACCAGCACCTGACGATTCAGTTCCACGAGTCTCACGCAACAACTTTTCAGTCACTAGTGACCTCAAATCAGGGACTCGGGGACGGTCTAGCTGCAAGATCACAACCACAACTGACAATTCAAGACGAGTTGTACGAGGTAGCTTTTCAGTCCCCGAGCTCAACCTTGGGACTGGAGGACGGCCAAGCTGAGGGATGCGAGCGCAAGTTGGTGGGAGTTGCACGGAACTCGCTTCATGGCATGGCTGCCAGGACAGCGCCATACGGTGCGCCTAGAACTCCGCTAATGTTTCTCCTTCTCCTGCCCATTAGACATGGCTTCTCGTCCACGTCATCCAGGAATGGCTTCCTCTGATGAGGTGTCGTCCCCCAGGCCATCGTCGTGGGATGCGAGCGCCTTAATCCCTGCTCCTCCAGCGCCATCGTCATTGACATCTTTCCCTGACACTAATACTTGGTCCACAATGATCGATGCACTGTCTCAGTATTTTGATACATATCCCGAATCTAATGGCACAAGAACCCTTGACGAGAATTCTGGGGCCACGGACTACTTCCACCGTGATTTTCTCCCCGCCGATCCTCGAGCCCTTAGAACCCAAACAATGAGCGCAGTTTGCGTTATCCCTTAGAACCAGATTGAGATCGCAGCTTCCCAGTCCATACAACCTTGATCCTTGGGACCTTCTTGCCATGAAGTCTCAGAGTAAGTCCAAATTGAGCATCTGTCAGATCAGCAGAGGAGGCCACTTACTAACTTAAGTTGCCATGTGAGAGTCTGTGTTGGAGTGTTATTCATTCAGAGTGCTGATCGAGGTGGTGCGAGATTGTTCTGCACCTCAAATAAAACGAGATAAAGGTCAGGGAGATAATCGTTAGTTACCCAAATTCGCAGCACTTCCTTGTGGCTCTGACATGTACCAACCCCCAATTACAAGTAATCCTGCACTAAAAATCGTCAAGGAGCCCAGAGCAACCGCAGATCCGAATGAGAACTGTGTTGTCGTAATGCAATGACAGTTCCATGAGAAGAGAAGAGCCCCCGCGCCTTGGGATTCTTCTCCTCCCAGGGAGCTGTCATTAAACGTTGACGAGCACCGCACCTTTTGGAAGATGCCCTTGAAATTTCCGGATTAGCGTGAGATTATCTTGTCTGCCATTTGATGTAATCAGGATGAACGAGCGGTACTAGTGTAGGTTGCAACTTACGTTGACCTTCTTTATCCGAGTCGTTTAGGCCATAAATAGGCCACGCGCAAATTCTTCATCCTTGTCGCCGAAATGTCTTCCTAGGGGAGATTTGTGAGCGACATCAAAAAAGGCCAAAATAGAAGTGAAACTCAGCGGTGTTTGGCACGTGACAATTGAGTTGTGATTGATCCCCCAGAACCCAAAATGGACTTGGAACACTGATCCAATGATCCCCCAGAGCCCAAACAAAGGGATTCGGCACGACTGACATGGTCGCACTCAATCCAACGATTCTCTCGAGAGACTGGGACCTGGATACATGGAGTTGACACAACTGGCAAGGTTGTGCTCACTGCAACATCAGGAAAAAATGCCAAGGCTACATCACGTCTGGTAGCCTCAGTAGCCGAGGTAACCCCGTAGTCTAGTCCCCCTTATGGTAGCTCTTCGTAGCACACCGCCACAGTCTCGTAGCTCCTCGTAGCTCTCAGCAATGACTACCGTAACGTCTCATAGCTCTCAGTAGCTTTCGCACTCCGGGTAGGTAGCAGCTCATATCATCCAGTAACTTACAATAGCTCGCCATTTCCGACCATAAAACGCATGAAAAATGATATAAAATTACGCCAGTACATACATAGACGAACACGACTAAGGACAAAAAACATGGCTAAAAATGATGGCTGAATGCAATGTAGACAATGCTCCCAAAGCGAAATTAACACTACAAAGATAAAAAGCATCAGCCTTACTATTCACATATACTTGGAAGGAGACTCACAGACGTCAAAAGAGAACATTGAGTAGAAATGTCTGCATTGGAAAGAATCAGGGAGACCGCGGCAAGCACAGTCCGAAAAGGGAGACTAAAAAAACACATGTGTTAGCTCGAATGAGGATTTTCAAAACAAATAGCGGAGGGCTCACACTTGCGTCGTGCCAAAGTATGAAACTTGACACGGTGGAGGCAGAGAGACTAAAGGAAAAGGTTACTCCCACCAAGAAACATGTGAGGGATGCGAGCTTTGAGCAGAAATGGCAGAATTTGGGGTGGAGGCTTGTACCTAAATATGCCAGCAGACAACGGATTGATTATATACCAGGTGCAGACATCAAGACTGTAAATTTAGCAGGGCTTCCCAATCGGGACGTGCATGGTGATGGCATCAAAATCCTATAGCATTGCCGGTCACCATATCTCGCAGCGCGGACGTGTTCCGACTCGAAATAACGGAATGTATCATTCGTTGGCCACATCACCGTCAGCAGAAGTGACACCACATCAGTACGTGCCATTGCCCATTCGACACCAACGGATACTGACACAAGTTGGTCACTCCTTCCTTCAGAGCCGGAAAACGCAGGTGCAACAAATGCGGACTCGGTATTACAGTGTATATATGCCATTGAACAAGTAGAATAAATTTGATCCAGCCTTCCACTATAGGCAGTGCACTCAATTGCACTCTGATTCCACACGCGAACCCCCTTCTATCACTGCTCCGAACTCTCAATCCGAGCCCGATTCACTTGAGCCCACCACATCCGGTCACGCTGCCGTTTCTCCGAACCATGTCATCACAATGGCCGATTTGCCAAGCGGCATTATCACGGCCCGTGATGACTTTCACCCGCAATGGTACATGCGCTGCGTTTTGTATATGGTCGCGTTTCTTCACACGAACCACCGTGTCACCTTTCGCGCCGCTGCCCTCATCGTCGTTTGCATGACATTCATTGTTTCGTGTTTGGTTAGTGGGTTCGTTGACGCGGCAGCGGCGATGCTGCGTACCCTTCAAACTATCTTCGCACGATTCGACATGAAAGATAACTTTGTGGTGTATCCAATCTGTTATCAATGCCACGTTGTTTTTGAACCCGATATTGACCCGGATACCTTTTGTCCGGAGTGTAACGAATAGGTGTTTGGAGCCCATAGAGACTCTGGCACATGCAAATCCCCTCTAACATCATCCGCCCTATCGCCCTCCACCGCATCCTTTGTCTCCTCTGCAATCCGCTTCCATACAGCCTGGAGCGTTACGTGCTCCTCCTTGACATCAAACGGTGACAATTGCGAACATTTTTTATCAAATGTTGGGAATTTCTACCAAATAGAACCATTTACTTCCAAATGTCATTGGGGGTTTTCCTGATGTCATCCACGTGATCACTGTCATCCACGGCGGCTCCGATAATAATTTTGTGGATGGGATTTGTGGACGTAGTATTTCAAATTTGTGGACACTGACTTATTTGTGGACTCTATTTGTGGATGCTGCCTGTTTGCGGAATCATTTCTGGGCCGACCCTGTCGGGAACTATAAATGATGTCCACAAATGTATCCACAAATGCGTCAACAAGCAGATTGGGGAATGACCGCACGGTCTACTCAAGGGTGTTACTACTATCCATCTAGACGACAGTTAAACGACCACAGATGGCCCCTGAGATGTACGCTTAGGTGGTTCAGATAAACCTCAACCATTCCGAATAAAGCCGGATAAGGCCGACTCGGTACATACCGACAAACGTTGTAAACAGGGGTCCTGTTATGACTCGAATTATGTCATGTGGCATACGGATACGGTTATCGGCGCGGATCTATGGGCCGCCACTGCGGAGATGGCCCGAGCTGAATAGTTTAAAACGGGGATCCGCTGTGAAGGGTCGCGGTCATGTTTTCCTCCGACCCACCTCAGTCCGTGACTCCCCTGCGAAGGCATCGCAAGCTCCTGAAGAAGCCTGAGGGCGGTGCAGTATGGCCAGAGAACGTGGAACGTGCCTTTCTCCTGGGTACGTTCATTCCCCGGAAACTGCTGCGGATAGTCAAAATCGTGCAACAGGCCTTCGTTTATATCGTTGGGAGCTCACTCGCTCCGTCACATGGCATCGGGGCTCGCAAAACCAGTTTCTCGTAGACTACCTCCACCGTTTACAAATCAATCGCGACAATAAGCAAGTCGCCAGTCACTTGCAATTCCTGCGCTCAACGTATATGGGGACAGGTACATAGCGTGTTTATCACAAGCCTCTTCCTGATCCCTAGCTCATGAGAGAAATATGCAGCACAGTATCACCTGGTTGCTGGGGAGAAAAAAAGGTCTTGTACCCCTGCGTTAGGCAGTAATGTCGATGAACAGCAAGGCCTTGGCAAGCACTCACCTCCTTCTTTCGTTTCCAGAACAACACTCACGAGACGCGATCCAGCTTCCGTATATCGTGACCGATATATCATTTGTGTTGGGTGCCGCGAAGAACAAAGAAACCTGTCTGACAGTCTGTTGGAAGGGAACGTTGGAACGACAAAATACTTTTGTTCCCTGTACGTATGCTTCTTTTACTAAATTCAGTCGTTACTGACGCTTCACCATCAGAGCATGCAAATATGCGGATTGGAGACCTCACGAGGGATTTTGGGTATCCGATGATTTCTGGGATTATCCTAGAAGACCATTTCTTCCCTTCAACGACCTCGATTGCTCTGCCGCTCTTCGATGTCAGCTTGCTCTAATCGATTCGGACCCAGACGTGCTGTACCATCTGGCACCGAACACTGATGTAAGCGCTCAACTGCTTTGCTGGCTCCTTGATTTTATTTCACTTTAGAACGCTCTGCGGTTTCAAATCATAGACGCGAAGCAGAATGTCTCCTTTCGCCGTGTCCGGGACACAGCCATTGTGGCGCGCGATTCTGAATGTATCGCTATTTTGGCCCAGGCATTGGTCGCCGCGATAGAAATCCAGGAGTCGAACGCGGACTTGGGACAACGTATTGATGCAGTTTACCGACAACTCGAGGAGGAGTATGGTGTGAGGGGCATTGGCAGCATGGTCCTCAGCCTCCTACAGGAATACGGAATAGATTCATCCTCACGCTCCGCCACTCTGCAGTGGTTCCACGCACTGAATATGGCGAAACGTGGGTGAATCAGACCCCAGAAGGAATGTTCACAGGAGAGCGGTAGCGTAACATGTACTTTTACAAAAGTATTCCGGTTTCGTAACTTCTTGTTGCTCGTTTTATGTTTATCTCTGCTTGTTGGTGCATCCCATGTCGTAGCCCACTCCACTCGCCATTTTCTCCTTCTACAACCGCTCTGGGATCCTACATAGCGTACGTTGTCTTTGACAGCGTGTAAATGCCAGCATGCCCGTCGCACCTCGCATCGCCCGGCAACCTGTCTTCACGACATCGCCGCGACGCACCGCCGCATAGGCATTTGCAGGAGCCGATCTGCCTTAGCGCTCACTGGCTCATATACCCAATGTCCGCGGTGTGGCTTCTAGTACCATCACTGTGTGATCTGCCTGCCGGATCGCACTAACTGGGAACGAGCCAACCAATGTAAGCCTCGCCGACACAGAACCAGCCATATAGGCTGATCTGTGCGATAGCCCGAGCCACCCGGCTTTAGCCTCGTCTACCCGCATTGTACCAACAAGCATCTGCCTTTCGAGGTGTTCATATTGGCTGGATCCGTGCGATAGCCCGAGCCACTCGGCTTTAGCCTCGTCTACCCGCGTTGTACCAACAAGCATCTGCCTTTCGAGGTGTTTGTTTGACATCGTGCGTGGACTCGACCCCTGGTCGCATTCTACATTTGTGGATGTAATTGTGCCATGTCCCGCTGCCCTCAGCGCTCTTCACCACACATGCATCTGTTCCTCGAACAATGCTTGGTGCCGCAACTCGCCGATACCTCACAATGTACACGTCCAGTTGACGTGTACCGTAAGATGACGCCAACCAATGCACGGTTTAGCCGCTGTCGCAAATCTTCCTGATACCAAGCTGCAACCCGATGTACTGTACCCCGTGTACCTTCTGTCTAGCATGTGTATTAGTTAGATGTTCAAATACATTATTGCACTCCAACCGTACACCGGTTGATTTTCTCTGCAATTATAAGATCAACTCAGCCCACTGAAGCCGCCCTCCCGCTGTGAGCTGTCATGGATACACTCCCGCTCTTGTTATGACAATTCTGGGATCGGGCCGGTGAAGTGCTTCGCCTGCTCTGTATCACTGTGTCTGAGCACTGGATACCTAAAGAGACGGCATTGATCCTTCACTTCAGTCCACATGAGAAAATGACCTCCGCATAAGCCTCGGTTCCGCTCTTACTTAAATCTCCCGGCAACGGGAATTGAGTAAAGTCGAAATCGAGCATCAGGGTTCATTCGTGGGCATTTTCCGAAGGAAAAGGCTTACACATAAAATGTTTAAACACCGACTACTGTGGTTGGATAACACCATGGATGGGATAGAGAGCCGGGTTCGCATTGTACTCCCTGAGAACCAGTATTGGGACCGAGAATGCCGCTGATTTCCCGTCGCCAGTTGCCGTACAGCAAAGAACGTCGTCTCCATCGAGGATTGCCGTTACGGGATTCTCTTGTAGAGGCCGAAGTCCCTTCATCCATCCAGGAATCACCTTCTTGACGATAGTACCAATTGTTTTGCGCCCGAGTTCATCTTTCTAGCAGATTCTGGGTGCCATGGAGGTGTCGTGTCACAGGCTGGGGTTGAATATAGATATAACAAAGAAGAAAACACGTCTAGAGAGTGTGGAAATCGGAAGAAAAGAGCGAGAGTAAACGACGCGACGGGGACGCGACGACAGGCACCCGGGCGGTCCCTGGCACGGGTCCCTTTCACATTCGCCGTTTCTGATGGGAGTTCTTCGCTCCAAATTCTTGCATCTGCGCTGGAGAAACTTCGAGCTCCTCCCTCCGATCGACCCAATGCGGCTGTACGCTTCAAATCCTTGCCAAGTCCCCGAGACATCGATGTGGGACATTCCAACACCAGCGCTGGCAGAGGGAGGTTGCCAATCACAGTGAGCCAACGTATCATGGGTAGTTCTGTGAATGCAGGACATGCGGAAGAAAACGGGCTGGAGGATTTGGATGAATCCAGACGGGCGGCGATGGCTGCACGCAATCTCTGGAAGTCGGTGTTGTGTTCTTCGTCTGCTCCCGGCGGACCGGGACATAATCTTCGCAGGAGCACCCGAGTCGCTACCACTCTAGTGAAGACTCCCATTCACAATTTTATCCCTTTAAGCATCCTCACCGGATGCACCGTTTACGTCGATATTGTCTCGGAATCTGGGGACGATTCTGCCAAATTGTTGATCACGGACATGCTCAAGCAACTAGGCGCCAGGGTGTGTTTCTCGATCATTCTAGCAGTCCTGATCTGACGGATACTGGGTCTTGGGGAGCGTTGGGCAGACACTGACGCACATAGTCTACAAAAACGGGAGGCCAGGGACGGTCGCTCATTACCAGTGAGTCTTCTTGAATTACAAGTAACAATCATTCGAGCCGGCCGCAGGGCCTTGCCCGAACCCAAACCGGCGGTCGTTGGAATGGAATGGGTTGTCCGATCCGCAGAGACCGGCGCCCATGCGGTCGAAACCCCGTACCTCATTCACATCGACGACATGACCAACACCGCCGTGAAGGTACCGATACTTTCCCATCCGAAGTACTGTGTTGGACTGACGAACACTTCGCAGCCAAGTAGACGTATGAGAATGTGGTCAGTTGGTTTTAATGACCGCTATAATGTCTCAGGTGTGGGGATTCTCCAAACTATCTACCGATGTGACTACTTACGCGCTACTCAGCCGCCCTGAAGGAAGTGCCTCCACTAGAAATGGCGCGGCTGCGCAAGAAAGAATTGCCAGATGCCTGAGGGAAATCTGGAATGCTATGAAAGACTTTTGGTTGGGTGATGCTTCAAACGGCTCTGTATATTTTTCAGTGCAACATTTCTTGTGATTAGTGCTTCATTGTAATGGGTCACGACGCCGGGCCAAGTTGAAGGCTCTTGGAGCCGATATAATATATTTCGAGCTGAGAATGTCAGGGCCAGATAGGTACGAGGAAAATGATTATTTTCGGTCTCCAAAATGTGTCCATACAATGCCTGCGGAAGGCAGAACACGAAGGAACATGCAAAATTGTGCGTTACACGGAATCAACAGCGACAAACATGCCAGATCAATCTTGCCCGCCCAAGAGGCACGCGGGAATTCTCGATCATACACTGACTTCCTTGACAACAAATCGCGAAAATATGTTATTGCCTTTCGTGCTTATTGATCCAACCAAAACTCGGCTTTCTTGATTTACTCTCATTCCTTGCCTACTGATCCGGCCGCACTAGGCACTTTCGGCCATCGATCTGTTGATCCAACATTGCAAGATTGTTGAATGAGCACAAGATGGACCTTCGCTTCGCTCCGGTAAACCTGGACAACAGTCATATTCCAGTCAGTAACCCTACCAGCTTTGTTTAAACAATCCACATCTCACCAGAAAAGCCTGTTTAAACCGATAGTTTATCTAAACGTGATTGACGAGCCTGCATTCGGCTCTACAAAAAGCGCGCCGCAGGGTCCGAACACCTGTGAGAATACGCCACGAAAAATGCAACAGGCACAACTTCCAACCATGATTGAATGGGATTAACGACTGGACTGATCAGGCCGCAGTGACGAATGTGCCTCAAGGTGACAACCTGACTTGAACAAATTTCTCCGCCGTTCCACGGAAGAGTGGTGACAAGGGTGCGCGCACCCGCTTTGTATGCTGCAGGATCGGCTTTTAGCGTTCAACTCGAATTTTTGACCTCACCTCCCACCGCGGCTCCTCAAAAGTGCGGGCTGCATGAGGCGCGGTGGGAGGTGAGGTCAAAAATCGGGCTATTGAAATCACTCACTCTCTGGTTCCAATTCACGCCTTTATTTTTGACCAAATTCGGCGACGCGTAGCTCGGCTCCCCTTTTGCAACGCGTGTCCTGGGCGCAATACCTGACCGATTCATCTCAAGGTAGGCGCGTTCGAACCGCTTTTCCAGCCGCTCTCTAACGGTACCCAGCTTTCCCTCCACTTCGCTCGCTTCAAAACCTGCAATTTCCGCTTCATGCACCGCACTCTCGCGCGACTTTTGCTCTCTCTCGCTCATTTCTGGTCCGATTACTTTCGTTCAAGGTACGTTGGCATGTCTCCGGGCTCCATATTACCTCCCGTGTTCCTTCCACCGTCAGCCTTTGCCAATCACAATTGAAATCGAATTTCCCTTTAGGCTGACACACTGCTTCAAGTTGACCTCGCACTTGGTCTGCTCTTTGGTGTCTTGTATTCTATCCTCCCTCTTGTTATTATCTTCTTCCGCCCTCGTCCTCATTGCTGGCAGCCATCGCGATGGGTACCCGGAAGTCTGCACGCACGATCTCCACCAATATTTCCACCATTGCGTCTCGAGCCCCTGAAGGTCTGCATATCAGCACGCAGTTGCGTGCCGCTGGCCGCGATGCGCACACGCTCCCCGCCAAACCACGCCTCGTCTGCGCTCGACGCCGAGTCGGCGCTGGGTGCGCGGACACGATCGAGGGGGCAGGCAGGCAGCTCGAACAGCTCCGCCCACGCAGCACGCGCCCGACGCGGCTGTCATCGCGAGAGCTCGGTATGTATCTACGTATGTACTTGATTAATCTGACGCACGCCCGTACGCCTCCCAGCCCGCCCACAAAACCTCCAACTCGAGGACGCCGTCTCCCACACCGAACGCGCTCTGGAATAGTTGGTGTTGTTCTGCACAGGTGCGCATCCACGAACCTCTTCTTTCTACTCGGCTGCGCGCGCTCGCGGTCTTCGTATTAGCACGCAGATTCGTACGTGCACGCCCTCCCCGCCGAGCCACGCCTGTAGACGTGCCCGTGCCGGACATCTCCGCGCAATCCCGACGCGCCGCAAGACGGCGGTGGGTGCGCGGATGCCGACGAGGTAGGGAGGCGGGCAGCGGCAGCTCGAACGGCTCCGCTTCCGCACCACGCACGATGTCCCGTGCGATCCTGACGCGAATAGGTGCGCTCGCTCGCTCCCACTCGACTGTCGTCCCAAGATGTCGACGGCGGGATCGCGGAATGGCTTGCGGTGGGTGCATCGAGTCACGATGGGTGCTGCGTCTCGTCCTGTGTCCCGTAGTGAATCAATTCAAGCATGTTTTATTCAAATTTTTTCCACTCACACCTGTTCCCCGAACGCCTACGACGCGCATCTCGCTTGAAGATGAAATGAAGAAAAGCCGCTCGAGGGCTGAGAAAAGCAAGCTCGGAAAAAAAACGCAGAACGTACGGAATTTGAGTGGGTGAGTACGTTAAACTGTAGCTTTGAATGAAATAGGCGCTGTGCTGCCGATTCCGAGCCACGGATCTGTGCGTTTCGGAGCCAGTGCCGGATCGCACGTAAATTCTAGTCACTTCCTGTAGTGCCGAGTCAATTCAACCTGATTTCTTTTCTTGAGCTTGAATCTGAATGATGAGAGGCGCGATGATGATAAAAACGTACTGGAATTGGTTGGGAGTGAGGTACGCAATGCCTGTCTGAAAAATGAAGATGAGGTCTATTCCAGAGAAGTACGAAGCGCACCGTTGTGCAATAAAGAGCAAGTGGGTACTAGTAGTGCCAGAAACGGAGCAAATTGAGGCCAAATGAACCCCGACGTCTAATAATGGGGCATCGGTACAATTTCAGTGCCGGAAGAAACCCAGAGATACACCAACGCACCGTAAATGAAAGAAATCGGACCAGAAATGAGCAAGAGAGAGCGAATGTCGTGCGAGAGTCCTTTGCCCGAAGTGGAAATTGCAGATTTTGAACCGAGCGAGATGGAGGGAAATCTGGGTATCGTTGGAAAGCGGCTGAAAAGCGGTTTGAACGCGCCTACCTTGAGATGAATCGGTCAGCAAAAATGAGTAAAAATGGCCACCTTCTGAGAACAATTGCGAGCTCAAATGACATGGTATTGACATGATCCAAAGTGGAAATCTGCACTACTCGACGAGTACTTTTCGACTGCGGTAACAGATTTCTCCCACGCACCCTCTACAAAAAGTCGGTTTCAAAATCTAAGCAAAAATCGCGTACTCTACAGGAATTGCCTTTTATGGAAGTCGGTTAACATACCCAAATGTCTTCTATTTATCCATACTTTTGGTCCACAAGTTGTTTGGAGTGATCTGATACGCCCAACATCGAGAACCACCGGCGCCATTACTTTTGTCGAGCACTAGTATTGCGGTCTTATACGGTGCCATTTAAATTGTCAGAACTGCCCAATAAGCTTTCCCTTTCCTTTTCTGTGCTCCGTGCCGCCTTCGGAGTCAAGGCTGTTCGATGCTGTAACATATGAACGACTTCTTGAATTTCGCTCGCTCAGCCCTCACGATCTACTGCCACTTAGCCATCTCCATGCTTCTAAAAATCCTACATGCAAGCTGAAGATCGGTCTATTAGGTAGATACTTTATCTTTGACCCTATCTTCAGGCATGCTTAAGATCTTTGTCTCAGATGATGTCGAGGATGAACGGGAGCACCGACGTATCATGCAGAGGCTGCGTCGAGCAAAGGAAGACAAAAATACAAGAGAACTTCGTTGTAAAAACAATAGTGGTGCAAGAAGATTAGCGCGAAGCACTCTTGATGAGCCACGTCGAGCGCAAATTCGCTAGAGTGACGCAGAGGCTCATCATGCTTATCCACATCCACAGAACACAACTTGGTGGGACCGAGTCGCTGTGCTAAATTCCTTCGAAATACCTGAACCTCTTGGCCTCCATTGGAACAGGAAATGCAAGAATTGCAACGTCCAGGTCGGTCTTTTCACTAATTCAAATGACACTGCTTGACACAATTCCTACAGGGCTTAACAAATGAACGGCTTCATGATAAATGTTTTGTCTGTGGCCCGAACGGTACTCACTATCAGCTGCCGCTTCCCCCGTATCCCGACGAATGGGATCCCGTTATCTAGAAGAGCAGTGGAATGCTTTTTGAACTCTTTCCCTCCATTGCAAACCAGGTAGACAGAGCAAATGAGGTGAAAATGCATAGAAATACATGGACACACTTGATCTTTGCATATGGTTCAGCTCTGTGGGCGAACACCCATCAGACATCTATTTACACATAGTGACTGTTCTATGTTGGGATTTTCGACAGGCCAGGTTGATGCATGCCCGGGAAATGGATCAATGATGGAATAGTGAACTAGCATCAAAACATGCTCCTTTTTTTCCTGGGAGTCTAATCTAGTGTGATAAGCATGTATTTATATTATCCATTGGTAGCCTGGAATGTCTTCCAGACGCCTGTATTGCCATATCACAAAGATATGAGGCTGAAGAGGTGAATGTATCACTTTGCCCCGTATCTGCCTCTCAAAGCAGTGTAGTGTTTCTGGGTATGCTTCACATGATGTTCTATGGTGGATATTGTCCTGCCCAATGAGTTAGATCATCCAAAACGATTGAATTCTGAGCAGGGGATGAAGAAAACAGTGAAATTCCCTTTTTGGGCGAAATGCTGTAGTGGCCAAAAAAGGAAGTTGGTGGTTCATATCTAAAAATATGCTCAAAATCAAAGTTATAGAGATTGCCGAGGGCTCTCTGACTGTATTGACGGTTTTGGAAAGAGCCCCTGGTTGTTGCACAAGACGCAAAACAAATTCCCACAGCCGGCAATAATTGATGGCTAATAAATTGAGGGTGATGTCCAGACCTGAACGCCCGGAAACCGTGCACGCTGGACGTCTGCGGCTGTCTGGACCTGCCCGGATTTGATCATATGGCAAGCAATACACTAATCGTGGCTGTCCACTGCACCATAGCCGAGCGGACCGCAACATCCGTCCGTCGGATCAGACGATGAAACCGTCACGTGGATCGACAGGTTCGTTTTTGATTGTTTGTTGCCACCACGCCTTTCCTTCCTTCCTTCCGCCACCATCTTCTCGCCGTCTCGTTCTCGCTTCCTCTCTTCTCAGGTACAACCCGTCGATCTCTACACTGCGAGCCTCACCTTGGCCTTACCCCCAACCTATCTAACGTACGTTGCTCGATGCTTGTATGTTATTTCCCTCCGGTTGACGCACGGTGTTGCTCTTGACTAGTGCCATCTCCTTTGTTTTCCCCCCTCGGTCGGTTAAACCTGGCCCGGTGGTTCCAGTAGCAGCATCGGTGTGGTATCATATATTTTAGGGACGTTGAAGGCAAGTTTCCCAAGTCCTGGGGTAACTTCTTTCCTCCCCAGCACAGTTTTGAAAAGGTCCATGACGTCCGTAAATGCGCCCTTGAACTCCGGAATTTTGCTGTAAAGCTCCCTCAGGAAGGTCTCCCGCACTTCCATGAGATCAGGGTTATCACAGATAAACATTGCATGGGCCGGGTCCTCCACAGCGACTTCGCAGAATCGACACTTGCGCCATTCCCTCGGGACGATATCTTTCCCTCGCTCCTTCCATCTGCGGCATTCGACCGCCAGGCTGGGGCTTGACAGTACCATACGCGTAAGAGCACGTCGATGATCACGTGTTTTGATCCTCAGATAGCGACGAAAGTCCAGGGATTTCTTTACCAATTTTCCCGTGGTGTCGCGTTCCAAGCGGCCGGTCAATAAATCCTTTGTCCGTGATGCTGCCTCAATCTGGTTATCAATCCACTGAGATCTCGCTATTTATTGCGTTATTTTAAATAGCTAACGAGTAATTAGCGGGAGCTCGGGAAGATCTAGGGTTTACACGATTTACAATATATTCGTGTAAATCAACGCAGATAAACATAAGTACAATAAGTACGAAGATGGTCCGTGCGCATCAAACCAAACATGAGTAACGTCGGTGCGCCCACAAACCTTTTTCCTCTTCCACCATCCTCCCGCTCAGGCTCATATTAGAATATCAGGTCTTCAGCATCCGTCAGGCAATATATGCCATTAGATAAATTGACTCGGTTGTTTTTGCTTGCCTTTTCTTTGCGTTTCTTATGGCGAAAATCGGAACCTCGGCCAAAGGCGAGACGAATTGGAACTAAAACAGCTTCCAGATCTAACCGTAGACTCTTTCAGATGATCCACACAAGCGCCACTGCCTCTCGATTCCTGAGCTGGTTCACCTTATATGTAAAGAAGTGGGCTGTGACGACAGCGACTCTCGACGTCGCGACCTTGCGGCCCTAGTGCGCACCTGCAGAATCTTCAACGGGCCCGCCGTCGATGTGCTCTGGCGCGACCTCGACCATATCCGCCCGGTTCTCAAGTGCTTGCCCTATAATCTTTTGCAGCACTGTCCCATTCCAGTCAGCCTTTCGTCATGCACCATGTTACCAGCTCACCCCGATTTAGAGGTCCAATCGTCCCTCTCTTGGCCTGGGTGACCTGGAGCGGCCGCTCATTTACTCCAAGCGGGTGAGATCGCTACGAGTAGTGCTCTTGGAGCGCCGGTGCACCGCGTCCTACGCGGCTTCCCTTTTCAGGGAGATGTGCGCCTTGGTTCCAGCTCATGAAATTTTCCCCAATCTTCAGCATCTTCGATGGTCCCTGGACCAATACCTTTCTCAAGACCTGTACCATCTTTTTGTTCCGACTGTGACGCATCTCAGTCTTTACCCCCGCTTCATGTCTGGAGTTCACGGCTTGCTGCGTGGTGTTCCGCACGAGCTCTATGCGGGACTCAAAGTTGCGACAATTTCTCCCTCATGTCTATTGTCCTCGCCATGTATCCGCATTCGTGCAGCTTCTAGCCCAAATCGAGAACTTGGGTGTTTCCACACTCGATCCTCCCGCACTCACGCATCTCTCCAATCTTCCTCGTCTCGAGAAACTGTCGCTGCTTGACACAAAGCGTATCCACGCAGATTCACAACCGCTCCCCTTTGTGGGGGGCTTTGCAGCGCTTCGCCACCTAACATGCGATACACTCGAATTCGCGACCCAGTTCCTAAATGCGCTTCATGACTCGGACTTGACGCGTGTGCAGGTCATAACCGCCACACCCGTGACGGACACTGAGGCTAAAGCTTTTTTCATCGCTCTTGCCTTGCACGTCGCTCACGGTTCTCTCGAAGAGCTGTGTCTGCTACGCGAGACAACCACCGGTGATCAGCCGTCCTCTTCTGCCCATGATTTTCAGAGTGACTCCGATGACGGCCTAGAGGCACAAACGCTTCTATGCCTCGTCTGTTTCAGCAACCTTCGCACAATTCAGGTGGAGGTGCCCGTCAGATTCCACGTTGATGATGAGACCGTGTCAGCCTTGATATCTTCCTGGCCCCGTCTCGAAGCCCTTACCTTCACGTCTGCCAATCAACTTCGCCATCTAGGAAAGGCGTAGCTCACGCGTTTCGCGCTCGGCTCGTCAACGTCCCGTGAGCGCGAGCCTGGTGTG
The DNA here is from genome assembly GCA_029378375.1 of Mycena olivaceomarginata. Classification (NCBI taxonomy): domain Eukaryota; kingdom Fungi; phylum Basidiomycota; class Agaricomycetes; order Agaricales; family Mycenaceae; genus Mycena; species Mycena olivaceomarginata. The sequence goes on along the minus strand of JARKIC010000231.1, from coordinate 127,198 downwards.
TCGTTTATTATCTCATCATCCAAGTCGTAGGTTCGCAGACATCTATCCCTCTTGTACCATAGTTAATCCGCAGCAAATTTAATTCATTCGTGGTGATTCTCTTCTTGTCTTTGTGCTATCATCGTATAGAATTTGCGGGAGAAACTCACTTGCCCCATCCGGCGGGACCCAACTGTTCTCAGCCACCATTTAGTCATTGCGTACAAGCCCTGAGGGCTCTGAATGTTAACCCAAACAACTGCAATTCAACCGCCGGCCGCGCGTGCCGTGCGATTGGAGCGGGAAAGGCAATTATTTCTGGATTCCCGACGGAGACACAAGTCTAGACTCTAGATGTCTGATATAATTACTGTACCATTTCGACCAAGTGTTCATTAATTTTGGATTTTTCACTCACCGAGATGACCGAAAATTTTCCATTTGAATTGTGGCGATTTTTAAAGACCCCAGAAAAATCCCGTGTCACGCGTCACTTGAACACTTGGTCGAAATGGTACAGTAGCCCTTAAGATAAGCTGCATCCATACTCATCAAGCTCACACAGCCACTGATGGTAGGAAAGAAAACTCTGTCACAATTGAACCAGGGAAAATAGAATATTCTGTTCCGTAAATCTATTCTAATCGTATCAAGTCATGTGCAGTGCAAGTTTGGGACAATTTGAGTAAGAATTGAAGGACTAAATAGCTTTTTGGTGTCCCGATCTGTGCTTTTCTTGTGTTTTGCCGCCATCAGCATGACCAAAAAGCTATCTAGTTCCTAAATTCAGGACGTATTGCTCTGAAATTTGAACTGTATATTCCTTGGCATACTTAGAATAGATCTACGGGACAGGATATCTTGTTTCGACGTAGTTCAATTTCTACAGAGTTTTCTTCGTCGCCATCAGTGGCTGTGTGAGCTTGATGAGGCATGTGTCTATGGGGACCGGCACCGCCGTTGATTAGTGCGGCAGCTTTGACCGTGTTTGGTTGGCAGAGCCACTTGGTTCCAGTTTTGCCGACTTAATAACTCTTTGCTCGTTCACTTTGTCGATGTACTCCTGAGGAATAATTTGTTTGAAATAAGCATTAAAGTAAAACTACGGAGCCCGATTTTCTATTTTTACCACCTCCGTGGCAATGCAGTGATTTCCGTTGAACATGACACAGTATCTCCTCGCAAACTCGCAGATTTAAAGTTCAGGCAGCGTAATTCCATGTGGAGACTATTTACTAACAGTTTCTCCTGCAAGAAGATGAAGATCTGTCAAGAAATGGGAAAGTTATTAGGATTATACTCGCTATAACCAAAAGTAACCGGAATAGGTGTTTTGTGACCTCATAGTCGAAAAACTGCTTGGCTCTATTACATGTTTCCTCAGGTCTACATGTTGTCCCTCTCAAAATATTAGGTCACTGGGACATGTTCTGGGCATGCTAGATGGCATTTGGCGCGAAAACAGCCCAAAAACACAGATTACCTAATAGATAATATTTTAATTGAATCCTTTCTATCACTAATTGCGCATGAATTATCCCGACATATCTATCTACATTCCATTCAAATCGGCGAAGAACTGGTTGAACTACGCACAATTCTCTGAAAACATTCCGAAAACAAGAAAAATTTGCCCGCACCTTCGGTTCAGACATCGGCTGTAAGGAATATGGTTACGACAATTGCTAATTGCAGAATGCAGTTATTTTCAAATTTTAATGCTATGCTCAGTGTGAGACCTCATACCTCAAGTTTAGCTGCCATATCCAACACCAAATTTCGTGAAGACTGAATCTGTCCACTGAAACGAAATTTCCGGTTACTTTTGGTCATGACGAGTACAATCCAAAAAAGCGAGTGAATTTGAGTCGTGCAGGTGTACCTATGTTGACTGAAAGGGTGTTGCATGTGGTTCAAAATGTGAATTAAACCATTCAATAGTGTTCAAAATGCCATTACAAAGCATGTAATTCAAAATACCATTCCGGGGCATGCTGGAATGTGCTATACAACTCCAAATACATTGTTTGAGTCCAAAAAAAAATTGAAATACCTCCCAATAGATCGGGAACAGAACCTGGGTTTTGAGGTGTGCTCTTTTTGTGAGACACATGCCTCGAAATGCCATTTTGAATCACATGCTTTGTAATGCCATTTTGAACCCAATTGAATGGTTTAATTCGCATTTTGAACCAGAGTTGACTAGCGTCGAACTGCGATTCCCCGAAATTATCGAGCCACAAGTACCTGCCCTAGTGCTCACAAATCCCATATACCTCCCCGCTATGCGGAACTTTGAGGGGGATTTGGCAGTACTGTTGGCTTGTGTGCATCACTCACCAGGGCTCGTCAACGTGAGAGCCGATGTGAGGACGGTGCCACTGGGAGACACTACTGTCTTTCGCACTTTGGCAACTGATATGAACAACATTCAGCGTCTCGGATTCCTCACAAATTGGCCAGTGGGGGAGCTTCTCTCAGTAATGTGCTCGTGTTTCCCAAACATCAGAGCCCTTCGAATTTCCAAGTGGGCTGTAAGCAACAATGACGTGCGTCACCCATCCGTTCTACAATCCCGAGATGCATGCTAACAGTGGTTATGAGGTTGAGCAGCTGCGAATTTCAAGTGCGCTGCTTTCACGGTTGAAAAATCTGGAAGAGCTCGCTCTAGATGGCCCAGGTGACTTGCCTATAAACAGCGCTTCGATTGCAAAACTGTTGGGGGCGAACTGCCCGACTCTGAAAGAGTTGCAGTTAAGTAAGTCAAGTAAAGCGCTGCCAATGAAGTCATGTACACAGAGCTAATAAAGACGACAGACAGCAGAATCTGGACTGTTGTCCCCACTGATAGCTCCTCGGAGGAACGATGGAGGCCCGAATTGGAACCGCGAAATTACAGGATGGGAGAGTTTCCATTGCAATGGTTTTGACGAAGTGAATCGTGCTGGGTATCTATATTTATCCTCAATAGCCATGATACGATGCGCACAGTATTTCGCAGTGCCTGCCTTTGACTTGTAATGATCTTGGAAAATATTGCGAGTGTCGGATCGCAGATTGACCTCGACATATTTTTCCTCGTTCGTAACCTTGAGCACCTCGTTTCCGAGCATGCAGACGGGCAAGGGAGTGGGGACCGTGGTCGCCAGCGATGCTGTTACTTGTGGAGGAAAAATTTAACCCAGCGAGTTAATAAATACCAATTTCGTTCTCCTCGCCAGGAGGATGACCCTCGCTTGCCTTTTCCGTCCAGGGAAAAGTTCATTTACAAGTACGAAATGGAATGTCTTTACGATCTGGGTCTTAGCTCCGCTGTCCATCATTTTCAGCGTTCGGACTCCTTCCTCTCCAAACGCTCGTTCCAGGAACAAATATATGAGCGTTCTAATCAAGTTCGGAGTGTAGCATCCCTGTTCAATGGCCTCAGGAAGATCCCCCGATGACTTGAAATGCGAGACCTATGAGGCCGGCCGAGAAGGAGTCGCTGGAAGTCCATTCTATACGGGATCCCTCAGTGGTGGGGTCAAAGAACCATCGGGCATCCTCCTCTTCCCATTCACTCGGACTTAATCTTGAGTATTTAATGGTAAGGATGATCGAGTAGGCCGAAATCCCCGCTCGTTTGCTCTCCCGGTATAAATCTCCAGGAGCTGTGATTAATCTATTGCCCCATAGACCGAATCCGGGATTTGGATTAATCACCAGCCAACTGCAGGCAATGGGTTGCGAACCAAGGGAAGCATTCCTGACATTGTTTAAACAGGGTCAAAGGTGTTGGCTTGATCTGGGTATTCTTCCTGTTTAATCGCAGTGGGTTAAGCAGGTTTAAACTTTGGGTTAAACAGGTTTATGCATGGCAATCGTCCAAAAACAAGGCGACAACAGGATTCGAACCTGTGAAGCTCAGCAACCAAGTAGAAGGTAAGCGAACATAACCGCTCCACCACGGAGACCACATCAGGAAGATCTTCATGACATTGCTTAGTGGGTGGGGATGGCATTCTCAAATTATTTACCGGAATCTCGAGTCAATCCCTGGGCATTCCCTTGTCTGATGCAAGTGTGACAACCAAGTCAGTCTTGGGCTCGATGTTACAGTACACATCTGCTGTTCATTGCAACAAAATCAATCCCACATTGTTCGCAGTTCAGGTCTGATGACATTGATCCTTCGAGCCACTCTCTCCTTCCGGCGCATCAAGCAGGTTTAATCGAGTTCAAGGTTTCTTGTGTAGTACATGCTTTGTATCCCTTTCTTGGTCTAGATATTTGTTGGCATATATAGAAACACCTTGAATCTTTTTCGTTTGCGAGTCAATTTAACCTTCAGCATTTTTAAGAAATTGCGCTCTGGAGGTCTGTCCGTTAGGGCTTTCGATAGGATTATATGGAATAATCTGCTCCATATAACCCTCCAGGTCCACCCAAATACTCCTATATTTAACTGAGCACTCAGAGTGAAAGGGGAGGAACATCGATGGGATGCCCGGATATGAGGGTACCGCCTGAAACGCAACAGGCTGCCACTCGCCATTCTGTTCCTGGCTGAGTACTGCACCTGTGGCCCCGTCGGATGCATCTGCCTCAAGACGGAACTTCCTGTCGTCTGTCGGCAACACCAACACTATGTCTTCGGCTATCCTCTGCTTTAGCTCTGAAAATGCCTTCTTCTGGTTGTCTCCCCGTGACCATCCAGCCTTGCCGGTTAATTTAGTAAGGGGCTTAGCAACCTCGCTGTACCCACGCACAAATCGGCGATAAAAATTAACGAAGCTTAGGAACGCCTGCACCTGCTTGACGTTTTTTGGCTCCGGCCATTCCATGATCCCCGTGATCTTCACCGGGTCCATCTTCTTTGAATTGTGAGAGACAATGACACCCAATCTCAGTGCGTTTGAACTCGCACTTCTCGGGCTTCAGGTATAATTTATTTTTCTCGAGTGTCTCCAGCACTCATTTGACAACAGTGTGGTGTTCCTCCACTGCTGATGGCCCGAGCGCCGCCGCCAAGGTGGGTACCAGCATTCAATGACGACCAAATTGCTAACGAACCGCAGGAGTAACAATTAGTGCAGACAGCACATCAAACCGCGGGATAAATATCGAGTCTTCGCATATGAATCTACGCGTCCCGGACTACACGTAAGGGAATGTTTCCGTTGACCCGACATCGATACCGAAAGTCCGGTTCCTCGGCGTCGAGAAGACGGTTGACCATTCGAGCGCAGAATCAGTTCGAGGGTGGAATCGGCGCATGCAGGAGAACATAGACCTATTCAATCGCAGCCCGCTTGCGCAGGCTTAAAGCGCCAGTATTCGATTCGAGATTGGCTCAGGATCTTGAAGGGAATGCACGGCGACCATGCGGCTCCAGAAAAAAGCACAGCGAGAGGGTTACAAGACCAGAAACACGATGCAGCCATTCAGGATCTTGGAGAAGAAACACTTGCTGGAAAGTCCTACATGGAACTCGTCGAGTATTTGGGGGCATGGAACGCGAAAAAAATCGTCGAAGCGGGGGGAAATGAAGCCTGGAATGCGCTGTCGCCAGCAGAGCAGACAGCGCGCGACGTAAGATGATGGAGGACATCGTGACAATCCTGGGAAGGGAAGCATACAACGCGTTGAGCCCCGCGGACCGTCGGGTTCTGGATCTTTTCGTTTGGGGCGGGTGCTGCATGCATAAGACTTGAACAGCTTCAAGGGGGGGAATAACGAGATGATGTTGGAGTGGAAACGGCTTGGTCTCCTTGGCCCGATCCTTCTTGCCAACAAAGAAAATGCTGCTCTACTCCGAAACTTGCTTGATCCCGCGCAACCCAAGGATGCCGTACTGACAGAAGATCAGTTCCGTGCATTCGAGGCTTCTACTCGGGGCGGCGTCAAAACTGCGGCATTGGCCGGCGCTATATTCAATAATAAGGACGACAAGAAGGGTCAGGCTGACCGCCATGTCGACGTCACGACTCGTACACTTGGGAAACAGCACAGTAGATTTCCGGACACTAGCAATACTCGCTTCGGAAGCCACGGTGACGCCGCGGGGGAGCTGATCGCGTACTTGCCGCAATATCGCGAGATAATGGAACTCATCGAATGGTCCAAACACAATCCCTCACTCACCAATATCGAGAAGAATCTGCGTGACGCGCTGAACGACATCCCTACACTCACGGAGCTTGCTGCTATGACGATTTATAAAATAATTATCACTCACCCATACCTTCGCCAAGTTCGCGGTCCTGGAACCGAGAGCACAAATATCCTGGATCTCGGTCCGCTTCACCATGCTGTTCGCGATCATATTCAGTCCATTCTCGATAACCCCGACATCATTTTTGGTTCCGATGTTGCGTACCAAAGTGCGACCCCTCGATGGCCTTGAGCCTGGGTTTGAGGGCAAAAATCCCAAATTTTTGTTGCTGGGGCGATAGCCAGGGAAATTTCAAGCAGAACTGTCCTTTAACAAGAGGTATCTTTTGGCAAAGACAGATCATCCATATACTCAGGAGCTGTTCTGGGAGAATAGGGCAGGAAAAAAATTGCCGTTTCAGAGGCTTTGGGGTTATGCGACTGAATAGCCCCAGTACGACAACGTCATCGACCTGGATGGCTGTTGAAGCTTCGAATGATCCACGATCGAGATGGCGAGCCCAGCGCGATCGAAAAGAGGCTTCGCGATATTCAAGACATGGGGTCCATGCTTTGAGCGGCTGGAGTGGCATGGCGGTGCGTGTGGAAGGAGCGCGGCGTGACAGGTGGTGACGGGTTTAACGCAGACACTTTCCCAATATGGCATATCCACTGCTTTGCCGGGAAGTGCCGAGACATCTTGCTTCCCACTACGACATCGCCTTCTGTGACCAGGCCTCGGTTGTGGCGACCGGGAGTCTGCTGTCTGTCGGCATGTCTGCGTACCAGGGAAAAAAGGAAAAAGGACAAGCAGCTGGCCATCCCAGGATTAGGAGAGGGAAGCTCCGGCGGGTCTCGATCCTGCCGGTACGTCCCCTCCAGAAGACGATTGCCCTGCAGGTCCAAAAGAACCGTTGCGTGTAATCTCCAAATACGACAACCTCCTCGCATTCAACGTCGGCAACGAGGTCCTCACCGCCGACGCCACCAACGCCGCCCCCTTCATCAAAGCCGCTGCGCGCGATATCAAGGCGTATTTATGCGTTTTTCTTCCCTCCTTCCTTCCAATTATTCGATTCGTACTCGATCCCATGTTAATACACGCGTCCACAGAACATCAATCGGCTCCTCCGCCCTCGTCGGGTACGCCGACATCGACGGCACGTCGGCACCACAATAGTGCGCCGATGACTATTGATTGGTTTGGGCTGGATAATTAGTGAGTCGCGTTTTCTTCTTTGTTTTGTTTTGGGGCGTTAGATTTCCCCTCTTCGTTTCACGGCTTGGAGTGGATGGATGCGTTACTGGGCGTCCACCACGTCATCGAGGCATTTCCCCGCGATGTCTGCATTTCTCCTTTGTCGCATCCTTCCCTCCCCGGGAAGGCAAGAAAAAAATCTCGTTTGTCTCAAGGTTTTTTTGAACAGCTGTAAATGAGGACGCAAATCGCCTGGAAAGCTCCGGAGGGCATCAAAAAGGAATCTGAGGAGACCGTCACCGACGTTACACTGCCATCCCACCCGTCGTTCTTGTTTTTTAGTTTATCCTTCTGCTGCCACCGATCGCGATGATCACACGCGGCTTCTCAATGCTCGTGATTCGCTGCTAAATCTTTCGCCGCCGTCCTCAATCACCCCTCCTGATCGTCGCCTCCGAATCGGACCACCGTTGTTGTCGTCCTGCCATCAGCGGAAAACGAACAAACGCCAGGTCAATCGCGCCGTCAGTTGCCTGTCAGCTACTAGTACAACGCCCGTCACTAGCATACTAGGGTGTTTCATTCAGTTCGACAGTCACGCGTCACAAACCCTCTGTCGACGTCCGATGTCACGCGTCACAGAGGCTTTTGTCGAACCTTCAAGCTGTCACAAGGCCCCGGAGGAGGCTCAACTGGTGGAGGGTGAAAATAAAAAAACCTTCTATCACTAATTGCGCACGAATTATCCCGAATTACTTGGCTAGGTTTCATCCAAATCCGTGCAGAACTGAGTGAGATATGGACGAATCGGTCGCCGACATCGAAATCTGGCCGAAAACGGCAATTTTTCGCTCGCGCCTTCGGTACTGCCATTGGCTGTGAAGGTAGTGGAGAGAAAAGCCTGCAGTAAAATCATTGCTTTGAATGTCTTGGATGAAATTGGCTGAACGAAAACCCGTGAGGAAATCGTGACGGAATGAAAAGACGTGGAGTAAAAGAGGTGAAGGGAGAGTTGAGCAAAAAATGTACCGCAAAATTGTACCTGCCAAGCTTCGAACCGGTGGCATTCCGGAGTTACAAGACTTTAAGCGTCACACCATACCATGAGGTCACTTGAAAAAACCATCAAATTAGATTCTATCAAAACGCTATTTAATCACTGGGAAGTAGAATGTGATTCAAACCGAACTGATAGAGTCTGTGCTAGTCTTGCTGAAGAGGTATCGCTCCCGAGAACAAAAAAATTAATTTTAGGTGCAGTGGATTTTCTGAAGAGGGTGTTCAAAAGATTTGCTGCAGGAAAATGCCTGCAGATGTTTACCTTGAGGAATCCTGTGCATGAGACGGGCTCAATGAAATCCGGTGCAGCAAGTCCTGTGGAGTAGTTTTTGTGAACTGTTTGGGCTGAAGGAAATGTCGTTCAGGAAACCCTGTGCAGGCAATCCCTTGTAGCAAAACCGGTGAAGTGGATCTTGTTCAGCGAATTTGATTATGGAGAATACCTTCAGGAGATCCCATGGAGGGAATCTGCTGCAGCAAAACCGATGAAGTGGATCCCGTTCAGTGACTTTGATCATGTCAAATTCCGTCCACGTAATCCCATGCAGAGGATCCGCTGCAGCAAAACTGTTGAAGTGGATCTCGTTCAATGAATTTGATCTTATGAAATTCCCTCCAGGAAATCGCGTGCACAGAATCTGGCCTATTTCCCTGCAGTAAATCCAAAGAACGATATCCCGTTCGGTGGATTTGACCGTGGGAATCTGCCATCATCCGCCATCAGTACAGCTACTCGGACGCTCTGGCGAGGGTGGACTCTGTAAAACCCGTACAAACTTTCGGAAACGGATGTAACTTTAAAAACCACAAGAGTTGCAAATTCGGAGTCTTCTCCCTATTTCACCCTCTTTATAAAATTACAATGTCAGTCTGAAGCTATTTAAGCTCCTCTTCAAATCTCACCTCTGCAGCTGTTCCGAGCCTTTCCCGGCCTTCTTTATGCTTTCCCATCCCCCTTCGCCGATGTGCCGCCGGCTGCCGCAGCAATGCCGACGTTCCTCTGCTCAACTCCACTTCAATGCTTCTCGACTTCGAATTTATGACGCTCGCTCAGGTGACTGAGTTCTCTCTCCGCTTTGGCCCCCCCACTATACACGACGCCCGTCTTACAGCTGTCTCATGGATGATGGCAGAAACAGATGTTCAATACCTCCACTTCGCTCCGGTATACAAAAGTGCGAGAGGAACAAAGTCATAATTTATCTTCACCTTAGGCGCAGCAGCGCATAAAACCCGGTTAGAAGCTGGCTCGTGAACAGATAATCGTCGTGGGTGGCCACACCACGAGCTACTCGGTCTAGGAGCCAGCGGACGACAATGGCTAGGTCATGGACGGAGAGAGGATGTTTATGTTTTGTGGCAGTGCCGCGCATGCGCTTACATCCTCGTGTACATAGACAATATGGTGGTTTATTCCAAGTCTTGGGAGGAACACCTCGAGCATCTGGATAAGATGCTGTCCGCTATCGCAAAGGCGATGTGAGGCCGCGAAGCGGCCGAGCAACCGCTTGTGTGATGTCGTAGATCAGTGGGGATTACGGGTGATGAAATTGGTGGGAAGTGGGGTGGCGTGTTCCATCAAAGGAGGACAAGTCAGACTCAAAACTAAATTAAGATAATGGAAATTTTTTAGTTTACAAGCGGCTGCTCGGCCGCTTCGCGGCTTCGCGGCCTCGCATCCCCTTCTGAAATGCAAATTTTTAGGTTAAACATTGAGTGAAGGGTTCTTTTCTTATCAATTATGCTAAAAGGTAAACCGTATATTGAATAGTTTTATCGAGTTGGTGAGCAGAAGAATTGGAGATGGTGTGAACCTGGCATTGATACGAGAGAGGATCCTCTTCCAAAATTCAATTCTCAATGAATGAACAGTTTATGTAATGGTGGCCAGAAAGAAAAAAAAAGGCAAACCATGCATTTTGCGTGAGTGTGAGCACTTGGGCGAAATCCAGAAACTTGAATTATAAGAAATTCGGGCGTCTCATAGGAAAACTATACAGAACTGATGTCTTGGACATGACATGAACTAAGATATCGGCCGTCTCTTCCTTCCATTGTGCAAAGTATTCTGCGGCGTCACTATCCTCCCCCATTGCCTTTACACAGAGCTGCTCCTGTTTCAAGACGTCCTCGATCAAGACACTGGCCTTGATATCACCAAAAGCCGGGTTCCGAACCAGTGTTTTCGCAAAATCGAGTCCAAGACGCGCCTGAGCCCAGTGTGCAGAATGGGCAAAGTATGTGCCTGTGTGGGATGAGGTTGAAAACGAGATGACGGAATGGATGGCGAAAGGGGGGAGAATAAATGCGCATGATTGAATGACATGCAGCACCTGGAGTCCCTCCAGATTATCGAGTGCCAATGGGGTCAAAGGCTCTCGTCCGTGGAGAAGGCTTGGATGATTTATACCCCACCAAGCCAAATCTTTCTCGGTCGCCGGCCAGACAGCCAGAGTTTCTCACCCTCGACATGAACCAAAATCTGTGAGATCCCATTGCCGTCGACATGGATGTCAGTGAACCACCCGCTAGGGGTCCAGACCGATGAGAAGTACAGCTCCTTGCCATGTTTCGCAGGATCCACCGCATGCGCTGCTACCGTGGCCTGCTGGTCAGCGAGGAGTGTGGCCTTGGTGGCCGATCGAGACAATTCGACTGGTTTGTGCTGGATAGGAGGGAAGAGCTTCTTGAGCTCGTCCGTCGAGAATTGGTAATCGTTATCGGGAAACGCAAAATTTGGACCAAGGTGCGACACCATCGCTGGAAAATCAAACCTGCATCGGAGAGTGCTTTCAGGTGTACCAGCGATATCCATGAGAGGATCACCAAGCGAAGGATTTGATCGAGAACGGATACACAACATTAGAGAAAACTAAACTGGCAGATCTGCTTCGAACATCGACGGAACGTGCGGAAGTCCTGGCGATGATACGGCGGCATCGTCAGCATGGTTCTGTTCCCGAATCGCACAGAGACGTACCTGATCGAGACATTATGCATGGAGACGGCGATAGCAGCGACAACGAGAGCACCGATACTGAGACATCAGATCCGAACAGCGACAATTGCGATGACCGGCATTCTGGAGACAGCCAGATCGACGATGAAGAGCCTGTTGGTGGGGTTTCAGATTGGGCATTCCGCATGGACGAGGGGGAGGATCCCGAGTGGGAGAACGAAGGTGATGAAGAGGATGATGAGGAAGATGAAGCGGTGGACCAGGACGTTGATATCGACGGATGGTCTGGAGAGAATGACGTACTAGAATAAAAAGACCGAATTCAACGTGCTCTCTCACGTCTGTAACTTGTGCGGACGGGCCCAAATTCAGCTTGAATCTCCTTCAGGGTTCTTTTATCGACAACACGGGTTTGGCGACGCGCTCGTTGGTAACATCGTCAAGAGCACGTTTGCGCAGGGAAGAGCCAGAGGAGGATTGGGCAGTGGGAGGAGGGGCCGGTGACGAAGCACGGGATGGTGGAGGTGAAGCGACGGGTGCACGTGAAGCTCGTGTGCGGCGGGTAGTGGGATGTGCTTGTGTCATTTCAACAGCTGGGGACACGATTTCCTCCATGTCTTCGACCTCGGTCGCCTTGGGCTGAGCTCGGCCTTTACGACGCGGCACCTCTGCAGCGCGTGCGGCTTGGATCGCCGTGCGGATTTTCGTAATGGTAAGCCAGAGGTCATCCCGGTGGGAAGAGGCACGGAAGGGCCACCCGTGAGCACCTAGGACGGTATCGAGGTCGGCAGAAGTCGTTAATCGTAAAGCTGAATCCGCTAGCTTCTCCTGAAGTGATGGTGGGAAAAACCAAGATTTAACGCGCCGTGAATAGGTTTGCGTGTAAATTTCGCTTTGAAAGACCTGTGTCCCGAATTCTGCTAGTAGGTCTATCGCAATCACTCGCTCCTTCTTCTTCACCTTCAACGCACGTGGGATCTGGGATCGTTTAGAAGCGCCAGGCGGGTGTTGGAAATGGGGGATGAGGAGATATGCGCGTGGGAAACGTCACAGAAATACCTGTGCGCTGAGCACAGAGAGAGCAAGGCAAAGACTCCTCTGGCGCAGGCACAACGCGGGAAGCATGAACACTCCGCAACGAGTGGAGCAGATCATCGAGTAGATCGATGACACCATTGGAACAGCCTCCTCCTTGACTGAAGCCACAGAGGCTCTCACCCGTATTAGTCTCCACATGGAGGAGATTATTGATCGTATCATGCCGGCCTGACAGTCTGAATTGTTTTTCCTTTTTCCCCGTTTCAAGATCTGGAAATTGCGAAGCATATCGTGCTACTTCAGCTGAATCCAGTATGGTTTTCATGAGGAACTCCGTGGCTTCGTCGTGAAGGACTTTCCCGTTGCCCCCGTCATCGTGGAGGATTTGCTGCATGCCTCCGTCGTCGTGGACTGCCATCATGGCTGCGTCAAATTTTCGTACATTTCTTGAGCATTTCTTGCGCTTCGATCGCTTCCTGAAACTGCCATATACAGCCGTTTTCACGCGCTGCACCAAAAGCGTGACTTGATATGGAGAGCCAATTGCATGCCGAAAAGTGACAGCTGATACCCAGGACTATTCTGAACAGGCCTGTCTGTTTGAAATTGCCTGAGCTGCTCCGCTTGTTAAACCAGAGGTCACAGAACTCTCCATATCGAGTCTGCCCCCAAAGGCTGCTCCTGAAAACGGCTGTGACCCGGTTCGTAGAATTGTTTCATGCTCATGCCTTTACCGTTAAGCTTTCACTCCAGGCAAGTCACCCCTTTCCTTCATTTTCGGTATTTTTTTTTTTTTGGGGGGGGGGATCAGAGGGGCGTCGCTAACTCCAAGGAAGATTTTGATGAATTTCCCTCCTCCCTTTCCCTCCCAATCTTATTTTAACCAAATGACTGATTTCTTCCATCCAAGGAAACTCAGCCATCCCCGTGCCGGTCGCTAGGATGGCCGTCTCGTCGGGCCCAGTCGGCGAGAGGATAAGCTTTCACTCCAGGCACGTCATCCCTTTCCTTTAATTTCCGCTTGATGCCCCCCCAATATTGATGGCGGCCGAGTTCCAACAACACTGATATCGTCGTGAGTCAATTCAACTTTCATTCCTCCAGCACTTGGTCACCTCCCGTTTGTGTTCTGTCAGCTGCAAGACTCCAACGGTGTTATCGTTGTGTTCTGCCGGATGTATACTTCATTCGCAGTGATACGGCCTTTCAAAGTTCTCCTGCCAGCGTCGTACCACTTTACTAACTACTACTGTCTTACGCAGATGAACCACCCAAGTCTGACATTCTCCAAAGTGCATTCATTGTTGGGTAGACGTTCTGTCCCAAACACTCCTGGCTTATTTGGCCGGGGTTTAACATCCTCAATAGGAACAAGCGGCTGCTCGGCCGCTTCGCGGCCTCGCATCCCCTTCCGAAGCTCCTAGGAGAGCAAAATTTTGTCACGAATGACCCAATGGAGTAGCGAGGAAAGTGAATAAATAAATGTTTGAGGACTTTAGCCGAGGCCCGGCAAAGACCTGCCGGAATGATAGATTAAAAGCGGAGTTTAAAAAGGCTTCGGACGGACACACGTAATTTTATAAAGAGAGTGATGACGAGACTTGGTGAGACCATCCCTATTGATACCGGAGGTAGTATTTACGTAATTACAGAAGTCTTCGTGGCTTTATGTGTGATATATGCAGAACATTGATTTTTTGAGTCGAAATTCTTTAAAATTAGTTTGTGGTTTGGGTTCGGTTCGGAATCGGGATCAGGTCTGAACCCTCCCCGATCACGTAAGGAACAGTTTTTGCCACACTTTCCACAATCTATCTATCAACATGATATTCCCCACTGGCATAGGAACTACTATCCTCAATAACTCCATATGGGTATTCGAATATCTACCACTTCTGGCTACAGATGTCATTCAACGGGTGGTGTCCTCACAAACGCTTCCCCCACCGAATTTTGGGCAAAATTTGCATATACGACATTCTGAGTTCGGAAAGCCTACAGCTCGGCGGGTAGTCGGGACATAGGGTGTCGCGTGTGCGCCTCTTTAAATCGGTCTGGTGGGTGATTGAGTGTGCGGGGCTGAGAAGATTCCCCACAACTACGCCTGATCGCCGCCGAGTGGATATCTTTTCCCTATTTTCCACCGATCGCCGCCGATTGGGTGAAGATTGTTCCAGCTCTACGTACATAAACGCCGAACATTTCTCCTTGCCTGCCTTTCTTCCTTGCCGCCTTCCACATCTTCCCTGTTAATCGCCGTCGCCCACCGCAGACATAGCATCGCCTGCTTCGATAAAAGACCGGCGTCTCGTGCGATACTTGTCTTATCATCTTCCCACTCAACTACTCCGGAGCTGCTTGCCGCCCACTCCATGGCCTCAAATTCAACCCCCTATCCGTCCCATGCACCGGTGGTGCTCCCGAGTATCAGCGAGATGTTTCCCGAGCATCTCATCCCGCGCTCGGCCACCACCGCCAGTCCTGCGAGCGCCAGCGCTTGCCCGTGGAGCCGCTTCGCGCCTGCACCGCCCCCACCGCCAGTGACATACCCATCTTTCTCTTTTGACGTCCTGAAGACCGATCACCGTGGCTCTGCCTTGGAATATATCGCTTCGAGCCGCCCAGGCCCAGCGCGTTGCAGACCCGTCGTCCGCACCCACCCCTACAACGCCAACTCAAAAGCACATTCGATACCTGGCTCGCCGGACGGCGACAACGAACCGGAGGCAATAAAGGAGGGCGAGTGCGGCGACGGCGAGAGCGGCGCGCAGGAGGGCAAGAAGCATGTGTGCACCAAGTGCGCGAAGCGGTTCAATCGCCCGAGCAGCCTCAGGATCCACTTTAATACGCATACAGGCGCAATGCGTGAGTGGCTCCTTTGTTGTTTCTTCGTTTTTCTCTTCTTGTTCTGGTGTATTGTGTTTGATTCTTCCATCTACATTCCACTATGGCATCGCTTTATTCAACTCGTCCCTCGTGGGCCTAGTGTATTGCATTCCTTCTTCTAGGAATCAACGATCCCTCCCCAAATTGTCTAATCTCGTGTTTGCTTTTAGCTTTCCGCTGCCCCCACCCTTCCTGTGGTCGCGCATTCAACGTCAACTCGAACATGCGGCGACACTTTCGGAACCACGCCAGCTCCGTGTCTACGTCGCCGCCTAATCGTCCGCGAGCTTGTTCCCCGCCGTCCCGATATGTGCCGGAGGCCAGAGGTTGATGGTTGGATTGCAGATGTCCTCATCCTGGATTTCTGAGCGATCCACTGTGGGCCGAGGCATATCTTCTTGGCTTTTCGGCACCGATATCTGCCGAACCGATTTGCCTGAGTATGACGAGTTTCGGCCGCAATTGACGTCTACTCCCAGAAGGAGGGATGTCGGTGGAGCTGCTTGCCCCCAGTGCGGAATCAAGCATTATGACCCCGGACCTCGATCGTGGTTGCGCATTCTTCGGCAACCGTGAATGGAAAATGTCGCTATTAGTATTAGTATTAATATTACGGAGATGTACACATCATGCTACTCGTTCTGCGCGTGTTCGTTCCATTTTTCTTTTGGTTCTTCTTGAACTCGTTGTCTACCGCCCGCGGTTTGAGCCTGTCCACCCATTGAGACATAGTTCGCTGTAACCAGAACATTTTTGTACCATTGAAGCGCCGCTGGCAATTCTTCAGGCCTTCAATTTCGCTCAGTGGCTAGTTATCAATTAACTCGATGGATGCGCTTCCCACCCTCAAACCAGTTGCCTGGACGTGTTCCTGGGCACTCTTGCCGTATTCCCGCTTGTTTTCATGCAAAGGTATTTTCCCCGAGGGCGCCCGAACTTATTTGGCAGGCAACCCTTCGGGCAGTAGGAGTCGAAGCGATGCTTTTCTGGGCAGTTTAGACACTGAACTGGTCCAGAACAGGGCGTCGAATGGGAGTGTGACAACGGTTTCGCAAATGTAACACATGACAGCACCTTGACATTGCACCGTGCTTTGGGGTGGCCGTACTTGTGACAAGCTCATAGCCATCAATAGCTCCTGGTAACTCGTCATTTCCACTCTGTATTGTACCTCAGGACTCGACTTCTTTTCTCAGTGCCATACCTACTCTCTTTATCCCAATTACAAGACGAAATCTGTGTCATTCTTGTTGGCTCCCCTGACACAGGACATGCTACGGAAGTCGCCTCTACTGGTACGCCGGAGAAGGTTAGAAAACCATTATTCTGGATAATTGAACATAAACCTCTGTATGGGGATCTTGATAAGCGGGCCATAATCGAAAACTGGAGGAATATCCTGTGTATGATTGTCCTCTCGCGACGCGGCATTTTCTCCGTACAAATTCTGCAAACAACCAAGGAACCTCGTATACCTCTTATTCAGATCAAGCAAATGCTGAGTTATTTGAAACATCTGATACAATGCTTGTGGATGTAGACAATATTGAGAGTACGTACACACAGAGAAAACTAGCTGCACTTCAATTGTTGAAGAAACAAGAAGCGGGTTTTGTGAAATTTCCCTCAGGAAATACGCCGTTGTCGACATCAAAGAATCCTCGAGTTTTTGGATGGCTGTGGCAGACGCTTTTCCCTTACGGTATTGGAATAATGTTGTTAGGATTTCACCTGACTTTGAATTCCGCGAGGTTCATACTTTGACACACGTTCAACAGTTCTTGAACATTGCTGACCGGTGATTTCAAGTCCATAAGTCTTTCATATTCATCATGAATAATAAATGTCGTCTAGCTACCAATCGGTCATGGTTTCCAGTTGTAAAGGAGCGCATTCAGAAGGTCGATACACAGTCAATGGATGGATAGTTACCAGACCAAGCTAGAAAAAAATTCATTTGCAAAACCTGAAATTGAAGGAGAGTGAGACATGCCAATCAGCCAAGGTCGGACGGATGACAGAGGGGAATTTTTATTTTTGGGACAGAAACGACTTGATAATGGGGTGGCGGAGGAGACGAGGTAAGTATATATTTCGTCCCTCCCAAAATACTAGGTCATGGGATAAGGGAACAATTTGGTGTCCCACGCCTCAAAATTGAACAGCCTATCCCGTGGTTCCAAATGTAGTTCTGCTGGGTTCGGCTCCGCACCCCTCGTTGTCCTCGCCGTCGTCGCCTTCGACCACGTCGGTCGCCACGATTTCGAGCCCGCCGCAGATTATGACGTCAAACGCGTCGCTGCTCGTGGGTTCTTCGTCGAGGGCAACGCCTGCGAGCCGGCGCCACTCGTTGACCTCGTGGCGCGGCGCATCGGCCTCACTCTTCATCGTCCGGAGCTGCTGCGCCGCAAGAATGCGGTGCCGCCGTGACGCATTCGGATGTGCGATGGACGAGTTGACGATTGCTGACTTGGAAGGGCGGCGGATTTGGTTAAGGTTCGAGAGCAGGCCGGCGAGTTACTGTTGTCGAGAGAAATTCAGCGCAACGCTACAGACACAGAGTCGACGGCACTCACCAGGAACCGCGCATTCAGCATCTTGCGGCTCTGCCTCTCGACAGCATTGTGCTTGGCGCGGCGCTCCACCGTGTTGACACGCTCCATGGCTTTGGAACTCCGTTTCACGCCTCCGCCAGAGGAGCTGAGGCTGATAACGGTGTTGATTCCGAAGGCTGGCATGAGCGAGGTGGAGACTGAGGTGCACGGGTGGCCGGTCGACACGGAGTTGGAAGAGGATTCCTCCGAGGTGGCGGACCCTGAGGGCGAGATGGGCGTCTGAGTGGCGGGCAATTGCACATGGGATCCGGTGTTTGTACAAGAGGGAGGGAGGAGAGAGGCCGAGAAGTACTGCAGGGAGGCCATGTCAACTTGAGCGGAGTAAGTTCGCAGTGGTACGTGCCTCAGCAGGATTCATACGGAGGGAGAGGGAGACCGGGGGGAGGTTTAACGCGTTACGTGATTAGCACTCAGTTTGTCATGCTTGCATACTGCGGGCACGGACCTTGATTCAACTATCATTATGCATCTGCCTATGATATTCCCTTTTAACGCCGCCGTCCGCGCTCTCACTGTCTTCTCTGGAAAATCAAAACGAAGCGCAATATCACCGCGGATCTAAACATCGTGTATGTCATGATTAAATGCTGACATACAGTTTTGTCACCTCTTACTGGGGGGAAAGGGGGAGGGGGATTTATTATACTCGTGTGGTCCAAATGTCTGAACAGTGAACAATGAGTTTACCGAGCTGGTTATCCGTACATATAGCTACAGGATACCAACGGAGCACACACCATTCCAAGGCGGACCTAGGTTCCGGACGGACAAAAATGACGGTTTTGAAATTCCTGGGTCTGAGGGGAGGGCCATGTGGGTATATGCCTGGCTCTGGACACCAAAAGAGGAATGACGGTTAAAAAGAAGTTGTAAATTGTAATTGAAATTCCGTGCACTTCATTTCAAGAGATCCCCGGCGCCTTCGAAATTGACACTGTTTCAAATTATTGATCTGTTGATTCTTTTCAAATCTGAAGCTCTGACGTGACCGTCACCTCCTAACGTACCAAGAGCTCGACGTTGCCGTCTCCGTGAGCTCGACGCTCTTCTTTTGCTATATCAGCAGCCCACCGCGGGATTGTATTATTTGTACGGCTTCCATGGCAAGAAGATCCGATCCGTTTCCTAATTGGGATATATTTCTCCGCCAGATTTGATGCCCACTATATTTAACAGCACTTCAACTTCCATTCAGTGACAGACAGCCTGATGTACTGCCTTGTCGGCGGAAAGGCGAGAAGACATTCAAAATGTAAAATTGCAACAGCGAACGATGGAGACGTGAGATCTGGAAGATCTCCGTCTGGTCGGCTGAGGTCGACGGGGCTCGGATGCGGCGGGGCTGGAGATCCTGCGCACGGTGGAAGACCAGCCTAAATGGGAAGTAATCTACTATGCTGCGACAACTGATGCTAACACAACCACTGCACCGCCATCAGCTACGCCGTATGCATGCATTTCTGGCAATGTCACGTGGTGCTGGTACGAAATGTGCCTCGAAAGGTTTTCCTCCCTGTGGTTTGCGAGGCCTACACAGGGGACTGGCAATCCCACCAAACAAATGTCTGTTTGTTCGATGTTTGTTCTGCTTCTGTCGTCGGCCCAGGACCTCTACAACGACTCCCTGACCTCAAACTAAAATCTAGACAACATATGAGATGGATACGGTTGTATTGTCCCGCGCCGAATTTTTAAAATCATCCTAGAACAAACTTTATAAATCGGTTGAAATGGCTGTGAGTTGGGAGTAAAACTTAGAGAAAAATTGCCAGGGAACGAAAAAAAGGCAAAATCAAAAATCGGCGCGGGACAATACGTGCGTAATGTAAAAACGAAGGGATCCCCCACTCAAGTCGTACCGAAAATGTGGACGGTTGAGGCTGCACCGCTGCACGATCACAGGATGCCATCAAAACCCCTTTGATTGCCAGTCTCCATACACAGAAGGGCGCATTAGAGGAGGTAAATAGCAGGTGCGCCTGTTGGCCGCTCACCGTAGACCTGGTACTGGGGATGCGGGTAGGCCATTCGATGTCGGGTTATCCAGCGGCGAAGAATACTTATCATGGACGGATGTGTGTCATTTGTGGATTCCCACCAATCTGGAATCGTTCTTCGCGGTTGTGAAACTCAGAACAGCGGTGTTTGCCGAGGTTTTTCCATTTTGGCGCCCTCAAGGACCCACCTTGCGACGCAACGTGAAGTGTCCCGAGAGTCACCTGAATCTCTTTAGTGGATCCGAAGAAGTTTCGTACTCAAAATGCAATTTTATCAATCAGTCCCAAGAAGTTTGTGGATGTCCACCGAATGGGGAATCGTTGTCCGCGGTTGTGAAACTCAGAGCGGTGTTTGCCGGAGTCTTCCATTCTGGTACCCACAAGGACACACCGTGCAGCATCCGGAGAGTCACCTGCGCGCGATTCCATTCTTTGGCTAAGAACCGCACACCATCGGCAGGGACCATCACGCAGTAACCATATGAAGTTTTGATTTTTGCGGTCATTTCCAGCCAGTCGGCTTGTGTTTCGGCGCAGTATTGACCCTGCTAGATGAAAATCAGTGCTTTCAGCAAGCATTACATTTTGAAAAGCGGGGCCGTATTGCCAACATTTGCATTTTGAAAAGCATGACTGTATTGCCGCCGTTTACATTTTGAACCACGTGACCAGTTTGCCAAGGACCCAAGTGGCAAAAACAAAACCGAGGTTGAACCGAGGGTACTGGCGACTGCGGATCTTCAGTGCGAATCCAACGCGCTATATCCCGAGGCAATCGGAGAAGAATTGCGCCTGGGGCAGCTGTCCTGAGCAAAATGTCCCAAACAGAAAAAAAATCGTCCGCACCGTAGGTTCCGCAAAGAGCTGTAATCGAACAAGCCCCCAGGCTAGCCCACATTCCTGCCCAAACAGCCACAAATCCCGAATTATTCCAAATGAGATCCTTTTACATATTTTCTTCTGTCACTAATTGCAAGCGAATTATTCTGGTAGATCCAGCTAGGTTTCATGTCGATCCATGGAAAACCCACTGAGATATGGGTGATTATTTGGCGGGGATCAAAAGCTTCACAGGATTAATTGCGCTTCTAGCAAACTCGATGGAAAGATGGATTGTGGGGACGCCATTCACAAAGCTGGAGAGAAATTAAACTTGAAGAAGTTCACAATTCCAAGGTCTGGAAGTGTCAAGAGGTGCCGCGAGGCTGAAAGAACCCATTTGCAGTAATTCACGAACGACTCTGAAGCGAGCGGGAAGAGGTACATCAGCAGGGCGAAAACCATAAAGCGAAACATCGCAGAGGAAGCATGAAGCCAGTCAGAAATTTCCATTCACAAGCGCTCGAATTAAGAGCGCAAGGGGAGACAGAGCGCCGCTGTAAAGCTACAGCTTCCCCTGGACATGACCCTACGGGACGCGCAAGGTCCGACCTCGCGTTGCCGGGGAGTTGGGAGGATGTGAGAACGGCGCTAGAAGATGGTGGTGGGAGGAGGAAGAAAGGGAGGACGAAAGAAATTGTGGCTGTACCGTTTCAACCTCCGCCGTTCTACGACGCGTCGATTGCACGAAATACGAAATCCATGCTAAGAAAAAAAATGGAGGCTCGCTATGCAGCCTCCCCACGCAATATTAAATTTCGACGCATTTTCACGGCACCCCCCCGTCGGCTACAAAAACACCAGTTTTTTTGCAGCAGCACTCGGACGCTGTTCTAGGTACACCGGATGACGATAAGAAAAGTGAATTGTAAGGCAACACAGTCGGATTCTTCATGCCACACTTGGCTCTGTCTCGGTCTCCTTCTCCTTACCCTTCCCATTAGTTTTCCCGTCTTTTTTGCCTTTCCGCTCTTTTTTATCTTTCCGCTCTTGTTCCTTGAGTTTGGCGGCCTCCTGTGCCAATGCCTGCATAACCGAAACATTTTTAGCTCTCTATCACTGGTGAAAGCAGCTCCTTCTCATCCTCCGACAACTTGACATATTCTGCTCTGACTTCAGTGGTCTTTGGCCGATGACCATGCGTCTTTTGTTCTGCGCTATACCGTATAATTTCGTTCAATTCGACAGTCACGTATATTCTGACGCGCTGAATCAGCTCTACAATTCCTCCTTCATCGCATCGCACGCGGCGAGCGGCCCCCGCGCCAAAGCTATGGTTACATTTGCGCCCGGGGAGGAGGCGATCGAATGTAAACGTACCCGCTCGGTATGTAAGTAAAGTAAGAACAATGTCGTAAGAACTCAGTCGGACAGGCAAAGGTGGAAACGACTATATTGAGTCAGGTCTACCTAAAGTAAGAACAATGTCGACATTACACGGCCGGTCCGTATGACGAACACCGGTCCCAGGAATTATCCAGGCATACAAGCAAGCTAAGTAGATATGCCTGTGCCCCTGGACCTCCATGCACCAAACGAACCAAGCTCCCAGACCCACAGGAATTTAACCCATGCCCCAATGGTAAGCAATACTGTAGAATTTCATTCAATTCGGCGGTCACGCGTCACACACCCCCTGTGCCGCGATGAATTTTGGTCTTGGTCACGGGTTACGGCGCCCAGTGCCAAATGTAAAATGCGTGACACTGGGGCCAAATCTCCCTTGGAGGTGCAAAAAAAGGCAGAATTTTCGTAATTTTTTGTCTTGAATGCCGAATTTTTGGAGGTGTCACGCCAGAATTCGTTGGTTGCCGAAGTGCCGAATCGGTATTTTGGGTCACGGGTCACAACCCATGCCGAATTGAATGAAATTCTACAGTATTTCTGGTGCCATTGTCGAGAACTGACTATGCATTTATAGTGTTCCCATTATTCCATGCCGACTGGAAATTCACACCCGGGTAGATGATCATCGGCAGCACAATCATCTTGCCGTCGCCACGGATTGTTACCAGTGCGGTAATGTTTTGCCGACTGGCCCCGCCCTGTTTGTGCTGAGTCTTTGTTCCACGCGCGCCAACCACTCGCTCCTTCCCTGTATATCCTGTTGGAAACCCACTCTCATCCATTCCATAGACCCTGTCTGGTGAGACGCCGTTGTCAACAATCCATTTCTGCACCAGATCAACCCATGACTTGACAGCTTCGGGATCCACTTGGGACAAACGGGCGGTGTTACCCATTTGAAGAAGCTACAGATTGGTGATTTCGGCATTGTCTGGATGGAAACCGGGCTTAGGATCGCACGCAGTAAGCTCTTATATCCATTCGTTTGTGCAGAATCGTCCGACTGAATGATCTCACAGTCGGTCATCACGGGCGGCTCCATGCAAATCTCTCACACTTTTTGTGTCTTGCACGCAGCAATTGAGGTGCAGGCAAGGTTCCTTCGATTTCCCAGTGCATGTACTTGGGCCCACCCACCCTTCCACCAACTTAGTTTTTCCCTCCCCTCAGCTTTGGCTTCCCCACGCGGCTTTGCGCAACGCCCAAAAGCCGCATGCGGCTCGTGCGGCTTTTGCGCAAGCTCTCTAATATTGTTGTGTTTGCCGTTCTTGCCCCCACCGGAAAAGCTCCTTCCCACAGCCGCGCACCCGACTGATACACATCAAACTTGGTAAAGTAGTCGCTAAGTTTACGGTATATACAGATTCTGATCTTCGGTCTCGTCTTGTGTTAGAATCCATAGTGTTGGGCTTTTCTACTGCACCGTGCAGGATCCGTGGAACCGAAAATGATGTGTAAAGTGCAAGACATTCCCTTCGTTCATTATTGGGTCTGTGCTATCCTTATATCCACGTAGTTGATCCCATTGGAGTGCGATTTTCTTTGGGGCAGAACGCAATAAATAGAAGTGTGAATGCGATTGGCGTCGAGATCTCATTTTTTCCCACGATGTTTCACGTTTTCGGAGGTCGAACAAAAATTTCACGTCTCTGTAGAGGGTTCCCGGGTCCGAATTGGTGTCTGAATCAACCACACCACACATTTGGGTCTGGATTGTCAGCGCATTCAGCTACTCTTAAAAGGTCCCGTTCGACCGCTTTCTAACGCCCCCTAGATCACACAAATTGGCCAAGAATTGAGCAAGAAACAAGCAAATCAAATTAAGTCTTTAACCATTCTGCAGCTGCTAAAGAATTCATTTGTCATCCAAATCCTCTGTTTCTCATCCGGGAAACTATCGATAGTTTGCTTTATTCCCACGAGACACGTGATGGAAACTATCGATATTTTGGCTCAAATTGCAGCTGATCCCCGGAAACTATCAATATTTTGTGTTCAGTCAGCTCCAATGGGTGACTTTCCATAAGCATAAACTAATCTATGAACATTATTTTCGAGCCTTCCGAGACGATGCGGAGACAGCTGTCGGGACCACATCAATCGGGAAGCCAAACGGAGTTCGTTTGGTAAATAAATAGGCGTAGCGTGAGGAGAATGCGAGGTGATGGACAAAAAAGAAACCCGTATATGATGAGCAGAAATGGCCATTCTTCTGAACCAAGACGAAGCAAAATTATGCCACTGCCAAAATACTCCCAAATAGAGAATATTGTACAATTTCGTTCGCCGGTGGTTAATTTCTGTGTGCTTCTCCCAGAGTACTCGCTTCATGCCCATGAACATGATTCCACAAAAAGATCTGTACCCATTCCACTTCTGAACAAACAGGAAGCAAAATACTCCCAAATATAGAAATATTGCACAACTCGGTTCGCCGGTGGTTAATTTTTGTGTTCGTCTCCCAGAGTACTCGTTTCATGCCCATGAACATGATTCTACAAAAAAATCTGTACCCATTCCACTTCTGAACGAACAGGAAGCAAAATACTCCCAAATATAAAAATATTGCACAACTCGGTTCGCCGGTGGTTAATTTTTGTGTTCGTCTCCCAGGTTTTGAGCGCATCCCAAGTCGAGGCTTGTCATAATGAACACAAGTAAACGGACAAACGGAAGAAAGAATACAGCTTCACGTCGTATTCGTCCTTTTATCCAGTTGGGCCATAGAGATGGGAAAGCAACTCAATTGACTTTACATTGTGTCCGTAAAAACGGCGCCAGGACAAACGATTGCTCCTTAACGGGGCTTCTAAAACAGTTTTTTTTTTTGCAGACGAGACGGAGGTAACCATATAAATGGTGCCGGTGTCGGGAAAAACGAATGGGCGGCCTTGGCGCGGTCAGCAAGTGGGACAGTGTCACAGAGAGAGCCAAAATCGAGTGATAAACCCGACGGACACCGAGTAGACGACGAGGCGAGAGGCAACGAAGGTGTCGGCGATCATCGGTGGTTTTTTGTATGCTTCCGACTCGCGTACTTTTGGGATTTTTACATTGTATGGATTAGTTTCTTCGGCCGAAAAAAATCGGATGCGTTCGGCGTTCGAACGCGTTCGGTGAAATCTTGAAATTAGCGAACGTTGAACCGAACCTGGCGTTCAGGTTCAGCAATTTCCTGGGGCGTGGCGAACATCTAAGGCTGTATTGTGTCCTCAGATATCATGTCTAGTGCTGTATGCACTGAAAATTTCAGTTTGAACTGGGGTCTTGAGGTTTTGTGGGGGCATATAAGTGAAAGAGATGGAAAATGAGCTCGGGTTGTACTCACACTCAACCTCGAGAAATGAGTTCTCCATAAAAAGTCACCTTTCCCATTCTGCGCCGGGAAATGCCGTGGCTATTGAATCGGACCACTCATTGAAAACGCGTCACTCTGACAGTGGGGGAAACCATATACTGAGGCCCCGGCGCCGGATTGAGGAAGTGTCAAATTGAATGTAAGGTTAGGTTCGGATCAAGCTGCCTTCTGAACTCACATGACATCCACGTGCTCCGCAGGGGATTTTCAGGCCAGATAGCGGTGTTGTGTGTAGCCGAAAGAGGAAAAAAAAAAAAATCACAGATACAGTGTTTGCTGCTCGAATACCAAGAATTCGTGGGAAATTGCCGTTTTGGGCGGTAAATTTCGGATTTTTCCGCCGATGCTGTGCTCATCCCGTGCGTGATGGAGGATAGCGCACCCCCAAAAAGGTATTTTCCACGGCCATCTGACGGCACGGCGTCGAAAGGCGATGACCACATGTGCAAACAACATGTTATGCCGTCGTGTCTGCAACATCTCGCCATTCTCCTGTACAAAAAAATAGGTGGCAATCATTGATGCTCTATTCAATCTAGTGGGTTCTACACGAGTTATCCTCGCACCTTCTCGTCAACCCTCACACTTGTATGATTGGAACCTTACCGTAATACGCACCTTTCAAAGACTTGGGGATCCAATTGCACTCTTCATTATTTAAATTTTGAATCATTCCATTTCATTTTGGTTTCTATATGGTTTCTGAGCTTTCCAAGGGCCGTAAGCCTGCAACGTCGAGAGAAGTCGAAAACAATGGATTGAACAGTCAACTAATAGCCGATGTCCCGAAGATCACGGATCTGTCCGGCGTTATGACTAATTTCGCTATCCGCGCTATCCACCGACAGCAGGGGCTTGTGTCAAGATGTAAAAAAAGGGCAATGTGTTCTACACGCCCTTCCGCTTCAGAAACTGCCCCGATTGCTTCGATGTAGAGTGATGGTTTGTAGATTGGAAATGTGTCAGTAACTTAGCCCACTCATAATTTTGATAGAATCCTTGGGTGGCCTACGAAATCACCTAAAAGGTGGCCTTCTTCGCAAATAATTAGAAATGAAATTTTGTCTATCCGGCCCTTCTCTTGGGCTAAATCAAAATTCTGAACTAGCGGTTTCATTATGTTAGCATGCTAAATTCTCAAGTGGCTTTTATTTACACCCAAAGTCATAAGATGAGCTCTGTAGCACGAGGACAAAACAGCTTGCTGTTTTGATGCAATCAGTCAGTTGGAAACAACAAGTTTCCTTCGGTCCAAAATTTTTGCTAGCAGTCTTTATGGCAGAATTCAGTCGAGGAAGATATACTGTGAACCTCTTAATATTTTTCTGGTCTTGTACGCAAGGTTCGCCGGCCGAGTCACGACTGTCACGACGTGTGACATGCGTCACTCACTCACGAACATTGTTATTGCTGCGTGAACAACGCACTTCTGAACATTAATATTGCTGGAAGACCTGTTGAAAATATGGTTCCCGCTCCATGAGGCCCATAAAATTGAAGAAACAGTGGTCCTGCAGAACACTGAGAAAAATATACCCCTCCTGATATGCTCCTCTTCTGATTTTTTATCGCGTGCCCTAGTTAAGGAGAGGCAGAAGTTTGAGAGCAACTTCCTGGATCCCAAGTTCCGGCTTTTAAAGGCTGTATTCGCAGCATTGAACGAGAGGGTAGCTAGAGTTCAACTAAAGAAAGTTTCTGAGAACCAAGCTAAACTGCCAAGGGATTCTAACATGCGAGACGTTGAAGTGGATACAGAAATCGACCTCATGTTTGAGTGTCCGGGTGTATTGTTATCACACGGCTCACAGAGATATTTCACCAAGGCCATAAAGAGACTGCAACCGAAACCTCAGCGAAAATCTACATTCATAAATCTTGACCGTATCCGTTGTTCAGTCCAAGAAATATCCAAGTATACACCTTCCGACGAGACTATTTGGAGATCAATCCGGGCAACAACATTCCAAAGATTAACACGAGAGTTCTATTGGAAATGCATACATGATACATTCAGGGTGGGAGATTTCTGGTCCCATATACAAACATTGGATTTATGGGGGCGATGCCATCACTGTCAAGTTGCTGAATCCCTCGAACACATCGCTCTAGAATGTAATGCACATGGACAAAAAATTATATGGGATCTGACACGACAACTCTGGTCGTTGAGATATAGCTACTGGCCGACATTGAACTGGGGGCTAGTTTTAGGATGCAACATAGTAAAGTTTCGATCAGAAAAGGGTGTCGTCCTCCCTGAAAAGGGCAGACTATTTGCTATCCTTGTTTCAGTTGCATGGCAGCAAATATGGAACCTCCGTGTGAACCGAGTAATTACGAACCCAGACAGCATACTCACGGAGGGAATGATTCATAATCATTGGTTGAAGGCTATTAATGGAGCGCTCCAACGTGATCGACTTTTGACCGATAAAATCAGATTCGGGCCACTAGCGTTGGAAAAACAACTAGTTCTGAACACATGGAGTGGCTTACTTATGGATGAAGACACATTGCCGGAGGACTGGGCATACGAGGGGGTTTTAGTGGGTATGCTACCATGATCGATAAACTTGGGATAGGTTGAATTCCAAAAGCACGCACGTACTAGAGACGAGAAGGCGAGAAAAAGTGAGCAAGACAAACATGGGCGATGGGGGAAAAGCACGCACGAGCTAGAGACGAGAAGGCGAGAAAAAGTGAGCAAGACAAACATGGGCGATGGGGGAAAAGCACGCACATACTATAGACGAGAAGGCGAGAAAAAGTGAGCAAGACAAACATGGGCGATGGGGGAAAAGCACGCATGACCTAGAGACGAGAAGGCGAGAAAAAGTGAGCAAGACAAACATGGGCGATGGGGGAAAAGCACGCACGAGCTAGAGACAAGAAGGCGAGAAAAAGTCTCCCTCTTGTAACGCTCATTGCGAGCTCCTAATCAAGGAAAACTGGCAGCCCGGGGACCCCCTGCCGCCAAAATTCCGATCTTCTTCGACAGCATCGCGGATGCAGTCGAAGCCGCCAAATTCCTCCGTGGACGCCTTCCCCCGGAGTACCGCCATAAAATCAAGTGGTTCAATTCGGAGATGTCGCCCGAGTTCGAGGAAGCGGGGTCTGAAGCGTTGAAATCCGGCAACATCTGGGGTTTGTGCTGCACAGATTCATTCGGGATGGTACGTCTGTTATCTTTTTATCGCGCATTAATAATTCTGATATGTGTACTTACTAGGGCCTTGATCTTGCGGACATTCTTCTCATCATCCAGTGGCGGTCCACCTGCGACATGTGTACCCTCTGGCAGCGTCTTGGAAGAGCGGCCCGCGCTCTGAATCTTACTGCGCGGGGACTCTTTCTGGTAGAGCCGAAACGATTCGACGCTAATATTGCGAAGGCGGAAGCGCGCGCAGCGAAGCGAGCTGAGGCATCGAAGAAACGGAAGCAGCCCATCGAGCCGTCGGAACAGTCGACGCCTAAACGTGCCGCAGTTTCAACGGCGGAGGCCCCCGATGTTCCCGTGCCACAGCCTGTCCCATCCCTCCACGAACGCGAAGCCGACGAAACCACGAACCTCGCTCATGGCCCTGATGACCCCCTCGACGACGACACACCTCCTACCCCTCCAGTTATGTCCTCCGACGAATACCGTGCCGAAAGACGCGCCGTTTATGACGCCCTTGGGGCGCATGAGCCAGCATGGAAAAAAGCGACGAAAAAGAAAGGAGCAGACCGTCTCGAGCCCGCACTCGACGACTTCATCAACGCTCCGACGCGGAAACCAAGGGATCTGTGCTACCGTGAGCCGGCAACAACGTCCTTCGGGAACGACAACACAGGTACGTCTTTGTCCTCTCGCTATTGATAATTTACTCAACAACTCATCTTAGTCTCGACTCATCTCGAGTGCCGACCCGACCTTGTCGGCGGGTGCACGCGATGCAAGGTCGTCGATTCGGATGTCTGCTTTGAGCTCTGCACTTCTGCCGACTTTACGGACTTTGCACGCGTCGATCTGCCGAAACCAAAACAACAACCCCAGCGTTCTCATATCGGGGGGTTTACTGCGGCCGATCCGGACATGAGGTTCTCGGCCCGTTCAGCTTCAGGAAGCATGGTGCAGGTGCAATCATGTTGGACGACGTTCTTTCTCGGATTGCCGATTGCGCCCACTTCCACAAGATTCAAACTACAGCTGACTTGGTCAAGGAGACGCGCTGGCACAGGGCCACAGAGGACGGCTCGAAGGTGCTTACTCTCATTACTCAGTACCTTCCAATCTCGCCACCGCCATCTCCGCCGTCGACTTCGTTGAGCACTCCCCTCCGCGCCACAATAAATTCCGACAACACAACTCCAGCTTCTGCGTTGTCAACACCCAAAAATCGAAGGTGTAGTAAATGCAAGCTTCTTAGGCACATCGGTGGGTTGACATCCTTTTTCCATCTTAAATTTGGCTAAAAAAATTCTCCGCGTACAATTGATGGCTTCGAATCGCAAATGCACTATGTGGGCAACTCGCACACCTCGAGGTCGTGGAAACGACACCGAAAACGTCCCCCCACTCCACCTACTCCCCTCGCCGACTCCGCTTCGCAGACATCTAGATATTCATTTAACCCCGCTGCGGTGGCTGTTACCCCCCGGCCAGCCCCGCGGCCACTCACCTTCTCGCGTCATAATTTCCTCGTCCCCACCACACCATTTCATTCTTCGGCACTCGCTACCAGGGTGCCAATAGTGCCCGCCCTTCCCGTGCTATCTGCGCTTTCAATGTCATTCGGCTCCCAATCCACTTCGACTCCCGGCCTATCGGCATCTGTTATTACTTCCCCCGCACACCTAGAGTCTTGTTCCAGTCCTTCTAAACCGTTCCAACCTCTGACCCCGTTCCAGTTTTACTTTTCTCCCTCTTCCACGTAATTTATTCTGTCTGTTATACATCGTATGTAAAGCAAATATTATATTATTCAACCAGGAGGTCCTCGGGCTCTATGTGCATATCCCCGACCTCTTTCTCCTCACCCAACGAATGCTCTGGTTCTGCAGCATCTCCCGAGAACATTTTGTCTTGACCTTGATTGATTATGTCGGGAACAATGTAAGCCGTTGTTCTCGCGGTGCGACGTTCATTTGGCACGTGCTCCTGCATGTACTTAGATGTTTTTCCGAGGGTTTTCGTGATGTCAGGGGCTCCTTGTTGTGAAGTGAACAATTCAAGGTGGAAGTTGCGTGTGATGTTCTCACAGCATTGGCTGTAGATATGGATCAGCGGGGACTCCTCGTGGACCCGTTTTTTTGTGTAGTTTGAGCCGCGACCACCAGAGGTATCCTGAAGAATGAGTTGGCAAGGGTCGACCAAGTATTCGAGCGGCAAACCTTTGTTGGTAAATTAATCATCTGCTCCACTACCCAATCAACCCCTCGACATTTGCCCTCTTTCCTGGTGGGATTTGGGAGTACTGGGGTTTTTCATTCAAATCGACAGTCACGCGTCACGCGCCCCCCTGTCGAGGACGAATTTTGGTCGTGGTCACGTGTCACGGAGGGGTTTGTCGAACCCTTTGAGGCATGTCACCTCCCCCCACCCCCCCCCCCAGTGGCAAAAAAGGTAAATTTTCCATGGAGCTGTTGAAATTTTGGAGATGTCACACGAAAATTCGGCTGCTGTCGAAATGTCGAACCGGTAAATCGGGTCACGCGTCACACCCCCTGTCGATTTGAATGAAAAACCGCAGTATGTTGTACCCGAATGGCGTGTCGCAGAGGGGCGGGGTATACAAAGTGGAGGTCCGTCATGAATTTCTGCATGTGAGCAGGGCTATTTATGTCTGCTTGAAGATGGCCCTGGGACTTCATTGGAATCGAAATGGTTTGCAGGATGTCAAGTCACGTGGTTCAAAATGTGGACCACTGAAAAGGCAAATGTCACGGTTGAGGTCTAACGATTCAATATCTCGAGAAGGAGGACGAAATCTGGAAATTTCTGCTGGTGGCATCTTCTAAATGCCCTCCGCTATACCGTGTTAAACTAAGAAGCGCAACAGTTAGATTGTTTTATACATATCTGGACCAACTCTCACTGGACCCGCGAAGTGAGCCACGAAAAAGAAAAAAAAAAAAAATCGCGTGTTCACGGACTTATGCAAACGACTGTAATCACTTTTTTCAACCGCGCTCTTGTCACCCTCTTTATAAAATTACGTTGTCCGTCCGTCATCAGCTCTCCCGCACCGCACACCACGTGATCCGCGCGCGCTTATTTATTAGTTGCTTTGGTGATCCAGTCGAAGTGCTGGGGCGCAAAGCACCCCAGCGCGCTCTTGTAACTGTTAAAATCGCGTCAGAGGGTGTTCGTCGATGATGTGATAGCAACATATTGATGAATTGCAAGGAGGTTGACTTAAGTCTCAGGCGGTGTCCTGACCGATGTGAATCTCAAGAGCATCAGAAACTGCGGTCCCGCCAATCAGTGAGTCGTCAATATAGTTCAGGTGGCGACGATAGACGCAAGAATCGCAAACTCCATCGCTTCGCTCGCAATATTTAACAGATACGTCAATCTTGAATCCCGCAATACCACAGTTTGAAGGGATTCGGAACGAACATGGCATACCTGCACCAGCCAAGCTCAATGGTCTAGGTAAGAGACAGTGACTCCAGAGTTGATAAGTAACTGGGGCTACTAGAGGGGCGGTTTGGGCCATCTAGGGCTATTCGCAATAAACCTCACAATACTGGATTTTTCCGTTCAAATCGACACGGGGGGTGACGCGTACTGGATTATTTCAATCAAATCGACAGTCACGCATCACGCACACCCGTGTCGGTGTCAAATTTGGTCGATGTCACGCGTCACCCTGGCAAGTGTCGAACTGTTCATTGTTCAAAGGGTCACCAAAATCACCGAAAAATGGCCATAAATTCAAAAATAAATCTGTCTAACTACCACTGTCTTCAGCAGACCAGAAACCACCAAATTCACTCAATTTGGCACTATCTACTGCTTTTCTGCACTGAAGACCTTATTCTCACCCAAATCAAGGCCGGGAGAAAATGAAATAAAATAATTCAGAAGGTAATGTAAACTGCAACCAAATATTCTGGGATGTTCTATTGTCTGTGGCTAATAAGGCAGCAATATTTCTGCAGGATATCGAAATTTTGGTCACCGTCACGCTCAATCCAGGGGCGTGTCGAATGTCGAATAGGTCAAACGGGTCACGCGTCACACCCCCTGTCCATTTGAACGAAATAATCCAGTACCCCCGCCCCGCCTCGCCCCGTCCCGCCAAAATGATCCGCTGCCGGAAAAGGGAACTTACTCTAAAGTAGCGATACCCGAAAAAAGAATGTCGTATACTCACCGCTCAAAGATCACCAAAATATGTTGAGCTCGCGAGCTCTTCACAGCTCAAGGGAGTGTGTTGGATTTGGAGAGGCTGTGCGAGCTGTTGCGAGTTTGGTCTCCTCGGAACCAATCATCAAATTTTGTGCGGTAACCTAAATTGACTAACCGGTGAATGGTAAATATTGTTTTTCTCATTATGATGATCGGAGGAGGAGGAGGAGGAAGAGGAGTGCATTAAACACGGTGGTCCCGTTGAGGAATGTACGGCTACTGTACCTAAATGCATCAGCCTAGTGAGCTGAGTTGAGTGAGCGTCAAGGGAACCATTGGGGAATCCACGGGGAGTTGTAAGTTTATCTGTGATGGACGGTGATTGCGGACCAGCGGCAGGTATTCCGAATGTGAACTGAGGTGTCGGCATCAGGAGCCAGAATGATAAATTAAAAGCGGAGTTTGAAAAGGCTTCAGACGGGACAGAATGGATAATTTATAAAGAGGGTGATTTGCCAACTGTTATCACATGCAGTGGCAGACAAAAGTTCTGCACGCCGTGAGTTTTGACCTATACTCTGCAATTCAATGGGAAGCTTACCTGACCTCTGGTGTATGAAATGTAGCCTAGGGTCCTCTGAGACCCCTCAGAAAAATTTGGACCGAATGAGTGAGCTGTGGTCAAGTGACAGAGCGATTGCATCATAACACGACCGGTTTGTGTTTGGTGACTGGATCACCGACCGATCAAACCAGTCGCATCACGGTGTCAGATCGCACCAGTTCGGTCCAAAATTTTCTGAGGGATCTCAGAGGACCCTAGGCTACATTTCATACAGGAAGAAGCTTGGTTGGATGTGTTGTAATACAGTGTTCAATGAGCTTCCAGTGATATATAAGGCCAAAAACACTGACCAGTATGCCAGGGATTAATGGAATACAAAACAAAACAAAAAAGCTGCTGCTGCCGAGAATCGAACCCACAACCTTCCCAGTTTGGACATGCCAAAACGGGAACAGCAAAAAAAAAAACCGTTTGTCTCCCTTATTTTCGAGAACTGTAAGGCTGAAGTTGATTGATATTTTTTTTCTTGTGGCGAACCGAGTTGTGCAAAATCTATATATTTGGGAGTACTGTATTTGGCTTCCCGATCATTCGACCCATGCCGACATAAGGCCAGAAAGATCCCGGTCTCATCAAAGATCCCCACATCTTGGATGTTACATCGTTGATCATGTTCTTCCATCAGCCAGGGCAAGGGTTGCTTGGGTTGCCCTGTCAAAGACATATTAGCCGTAGTCTCTGTTACACCAGAGCAAAGAAAATGAAAAGCCGCATGCGGTGAGTTTGCGCACCCAAAAGCTGCATGCGGCTTTTATGCAAGCTCTCTATTCTTAACCCCATGCCTCACAATGGCATTTTGAACCACGTGCCCCACAATGCCATTTTGAACCCTGTGTCCTACAATAGCATTTTGAACCCCATGGCCCCATTCGATGAGTCCCAAGACGGCTCTGGCAAAATTTGCTGGGCCTGGGTCGCACAATTTGTTGCTTTTGAGTCGGCTAAATCCAAGCAGGCAAGTGCAGCCGATGCGCCCGCGCGTATGCGGCATCTGAGTGTGGCAATGGATGGACGCCTCGTTTTGCCGTCAACATCGGCAGATCTCAAAAAGGTTACCTTAGAGGAAATCTTGAATATTCCTCGGAGCAAAGACAACGAGGCGGAAAAAACCTGGGTGTTATACCCAAACATGTACTAATAAATTTGCATGTACTAACTTTCCGTTACAGACCTCAGCTATGCCCCGCCATGAGCGATGCAGGTCGCCATCGACGCATCTTGCTCAATGATATCACGTAAGATCCCTTTCCTATTAGCTTCCTGGTGCGCCCCCTCTCTTTCTTCCGTCCGCTGTACATTCCCAATAACCTGAGAAGGTAGGCCATCATGCTCGTGCAATACTACACAGCTTTCCCACTTACGCTTCTGCAACATTCCCAGGTCTTCCTGAACTCTTGCGCGTGCTCAAGGTTTTGATTCTTATTTTTTACTTTCATACAGTCCGGCTGTCTACGATATCACTAATTTTGCCTGGTTTAATTTAGTTTCCCATCCCCGCGAGCTCAACACAAACGATGCCGTATGTGCTAACACACTGGACATTGCAGCCTCATTTCACAGCATTGGCGACGCGTAGGGGCATACACAAACTCTCTATTCAATTCTACAGGTCTCTGGTATGCCTGATATGCTGTCGCAGGCTCGCCACCACCTTCACTCCTTCTAACCTATTTTTTGGACTTCATGCGTTGCGACCCTCCAAATTAAAATTGCCGCACTCCCGCGAGGCTGATGGTTTGATGCGACCGCTGATGCAGTTATAACCACTTTTTAGATGTTGCTCAAATTTTCGAAGGTCCCGCGAGCGAGGCGCGGCGCCGTGGTGAGTTTCTTTTTTGTTCTTTTTTTCAAGACAACTGACTCCAAACTGACTCCGTTTACGAGCCTTGAGCAGAGCCATAAACATATCTTTCTCTAACACTGTCCGGTAAGCCCCACAACGGCTCCAGACGCGTCTCCGATCTTTTTTTTCGCGCCCCAGGTAGCCAGCAGACACCACAAGGACGCGTTTCAGATCGGCCTCCCTATAATATTATATACGTAGTTCGATACGCACATATACCTAAATTCGGTGATGCACGCGTCCCCGCCGCCGTCGGCGATCTCCGACACGCCTGAGGACCGCCAACATCTTGACTGAAGTTTGCAAGGGACGGAATGTGTCTTAGGCGCGTGACCCCCTATTTTGATTCCCGTGTGCTCGCACTCAAACTCACATACAAGTGGGTTGATAGTGTTGTAATTTTCACTGCTGTACGATATGAGCCTTGAATATGTTTATTTCTCCTCCATTTGTTCTACTCAATCATTGATGCTTCAGCTGCCTGAGATTGCAACTGACGAAAATGGTAATTTATTGTGTTTGTACGTACTATACCATGCGTGAACAAATCAACTTATTGAATATGCTTACGCTGTACACTAAGTTGTGTCTCCATATATGGCACTTACGCCGGAGCGAAGCGACGGCATGTCTTGTAGAGATGTATTCAAATGGCGGGCATTTTGAAAAGTGTGACTTGGCATTATATTCGTTTTATGCGTGGTATCAAAAATCTGGGGACGACATGCCCTTCGGATTCGCATTCTGATCCTGTCTATATAGCAGACTCCTGTGCTATCCCGTGTTCCACAACAGCCTTTCTGTCTGAACACTGCCTCAAACTGCATGTTGATTTGAAGGCGCTGAAAAAGCTGAGGCAAAGCTGTGCTGGGTACACTGCCGTTGCAACGAAGAAGCGATTACTCATATATTAGACAGGATGGGCAAAAAGCCGCACGGGTCGCATGTGGCTTTTGGTCATTGTGCAAAGGCGCACCAAAAAAAATTGATTTACAGTGTAGTAAACCGTCAATGGATCACCACTTTGATCTCTTGCTGTTCAAGAGCCACGCATTCCGAAAGCTCTGCCGCTCGTCGAGAAGCCTGTTCCAGGCAGAAGATCTTGTGCTCGGACCAGTGGTTTCACTGGCATTGTGCGCTCTGTATGAATCGGTAGGATGGTGTCACAAAATAAGTAGGATACGATGATTGGTGGCCCACACAGTAGTATGTTGCTTTGCAACTGGCACAAAGGCGTAGTCGAACACCATTCTTTTCCGTATTCGAGCATGAGAGACCTCCACACAGGCGGGTGCCCGACATTTGGGGCCAAGTAAAATGCAATGAGTTGCACGTGGTGTCCAGGTACATGGTACAAACGAAAATAAGTACAGGCGTATACGGCACTTCGCGATATATCAGAGGTCTTCTGATTGTCGGAGCGACCTGATATATCAGAGACTCTGGTTAGCGGAGGCTTTGATGCCATCAGCCCACCTGTTCCCATGAATCCCGCCCCACGCTGGGCGCCGACCGTGCTCACGCGGGCGCCCTTGATGGTCCGTGCATGGGGCGCACTCTGCCTGTCCAAATGGGTCCATCCCTGTCAATCTGTTGACACTTGTTAGAATACCATCAATCCCCCATCATCTCTTCCTCCCTCCATCACTCGGGCTCTCCCTCGGCTCTGGGGCCTCTGCTGGCTTCCCAGCCTCGCCAGGCTATTCATCTAGGTCGTATCCACTGCAACATCACTTCTCTAGGCTCAAATTGCTCCCGATACCTCGGCGTTGTGGCCATTCTGGGGTGCATTGCCATGGCTAGCACATCCCATAACGGCTGCTCTTGGAATACAGTAGTCCTCAAATTTTGTCCAAATATGGAAGTAAAGTTTCCCTTTTCGGCAAGTCTCTGGACCGATATGAGGGAGATTTGGAATGAGGGAATGTAGAGGGACATCTGATAGGGTGAGGAGTTTGTGCTTCCCTTTCACAGTGCTTAACAGTTGTATTTCACCGATCCCCGTGGCCTCCGCATAAGTTTCGTCCCCAAAACGCACGCGTACTGGAGGGTCGAGCACCTTGAATGTGCGAGCGATGAACCATTCCAAGATTGGGACCATGTGCTTCGAGGCTCCGGTGTCGAGGATCCTCGCGTAGGCCAGGAGGTGATTCAATTCACACGCGGTATAAGCAGAAATGCGTTCGGCGAGGGACTTGGATACAGAATTTCCGAAGGCGGTAACGTAGTGGCTGCTTTCACCCCCTCCTGTGTTCGCACTCATCGCTTTCCCCCCTTCCTCCTCTGCCCTCTTTTTCAAGTCGCGACAGTCTTTGGAATCGTGGTAGCAGAGGCCGTGGATGGATGGTGGTTTTTGTCTGCGGGCTGCAATGTGCTGGGAAATGGAAGAAGCTGGGGAGCGTGCCAGTACTGGGATGCGAGAGGGGACTTCTTGCTTTATAGGTGTGTCTGTGTCCCCCCCAGGCCGAAGAGAAAAAGTATCTTCTGCTCCCACTGACTCCGACGGTTCGGGAAAGTCAATAGCATCCTCGTATACGCTCCCACTGTCCGAGTGCTCGCTCTCTGCTGCAGGCCGGAACAGTTGCTCCCACTGACCCTCGCCCTGACAAAATTGTTTATTCTTGCAAGCACTTCGGAGGTGGAAAACAGTCCCGCTGGGCTGTCGCTGAGGTCATGCCGTATACTCAGGTGATCCTCGACCATGGTCCGAAAACAGCGAGGTGTTATATGTTGGCCATGATTCAGCGGATGAACTAGGTGATAAATTCTCTCCAGATTTGAACAAAATTCTATGCCGCATACCTCTTCGCATGCTTGTCCCGAAGTTAACGAAAGCAGATTTAAAAGACATATCAGCCTTTCACTGTATCGAGATCCCTGGCCGCCGTACTACAGATGAAATCAAGAACATTCCCTCTGAACATGTCTGCAATTGTAAATGCACCGAATCCCTGAGTATCTTCGAACGACTCCCAGATAAAAACGAGATCCTTCAGCGGAAGCGAAAGCAACAACAGGTTTTGCGGGACGATAAACGTGCTAAAAAGCGAGCTCGGGTCAGCAATGCACTTAAGTCCAAGCGTAGATGCATCAAGGCAAGAAAGGTAGCCAAGCTTTCCACCGGAAATGACCACGTTTGCACATTCCCACCTGATCCTCCTTCCATCGCGGATGAACATCGAATCATCACAAATATGTGCGACACCGTAAATCCCGCAAACTTCCACTCCGGAGGTGACACAATGCCACCATGGCATGCCGTCTCATTTATTGAGCCATCTTTTGACTCGGCCGATATCGCCGTACAATGTACCATTCTTGGCAGAATGTAAAGCCCTGAGTTGGGTCACTCATGAACTCAAAGGCCCTGCAAAGATTTCCACCTGAGAGACTTCTGCATAGGTGAGGTGCCAAGCTGTAAGAAACCAGAACCTGTGCGAGGGATTCCTGAGCCCGTAACTTGGCGCCTCGGAGGCGGTACTAACGAGAATCGAAAACGAAACTCGGCAGGGCTCGGCCGCATCAGACGGCTGTCCGGCATTACCAGTCACGCCTCGCTTGCGTGGTAACCGAAAGGCTAGGTCCCGACACGTACCCGCCGCTTGTCCGTCGACACCAAAGCGACACCCACCCGCGCGTGCCAATCTTGCATCTTGTGGCTTTCCTTGGTTCTCACTTACCGATCCCTGCTGTATTCTCACACACCATGGTAATATACACTTTCTTGCTTCTTCTGAACCACCTTCAAGTTTGCTCGAAACAAGTTTGAATAATAGCGCCTTGCGAGCTTTTACCCAGCTGCGATCATTTTCGTTTTCGGTTACGTTGCAGGCTCAGTCGACCCTGAAGAAAATAAACATATAAAATGAGACCACCCCAGCTCCCTTTTAACACTCCACTGGGCCTACACTCTTTTGCTCGACCATACGTGTTGTTGCTGAGCTGCTGATTGATCTTTGGTTCCATGGCGGGTGGGTAAAATCTTGATGGCCTCTCAATCATCACTTACCACTCCATTAGGCTATCAGAAGCCTCGGCTTCCATTGTCCTCGGCGTCGCGATCTGCGGCACGCCCCTCTATTCTTTTCCGACTCTTTTGCAGTATCTTAACCAGTACCCTCCTTGGATTTTCTCTCCCTCTTGTCCTCCCGCAAGCGACGTCGTTCGATACTATCTATCTTGCGGGCTACTCCTCCCTCTTGCTGATGATCTGGACCATTCTGTCAGGTAGGGGCTGTTACATTCTTAGTTGTTTTACTTCGCTGTGGCTGACTATCTCGTGCAGGCCAATTGCTGTTTCCCGTAGCAATTGATGCCGCGTGGCTTTTTTAGCTTCGAACGAACTCGCTTTAATCGTTCACATGTGTCTCATATACGAATTGACTGTTTACGTCGCCTCCCGGGCTACCGAGATCCACGGGCAGACTGCTATTCACTCTACGAGCTTTTCACTGTCCCTGCTTCGTTCCTTTTCAGGCTAGGGAATTCCATGCGGACGTTCGGGGCTTCCTGTACTGCTTCTTCCATTCCTCCGAATGTTTCGAGGCCCAACTTCTACTCTGGTGATGCGCAGACAGTCCTGGCCGGTATGCTCGTTCCAATACTACTCGTTCAAAGTTAATGTTATTTTTAGACGACGATTCTGCTCACCCCAATACAATTCACGGGGGCGTCGGTTTCTACTCTCGCTTTCCAGAGCCTGATGAGGCAGATATGGTCTCGGACGGTGCACCCATCCCAGTTCCTTTTGTTCAAACCTGATATTATGAGTTCCAGACGACCCCGGGGATGGTGTGTAGCCAAAAACCTCCTAGCCACCTCCTCTCACTACAACAATGTCCAATTAATTTTCAGTGTCTCTGCACAAGCGGTAGCGCGAACATGGTCTTCTGTCTCACCCCTACCCAAATCTCTATATAGATGTAGACACTTTTACTGGACAAGACATCCCATAAATGCGAAATGTGGAGAGAAATTATCCCTCGACATGCAGAGGGCTAAGGATACGCGTTGTCGTTATTTGTCTGTGACTTATCCCAGTCCCCGTTATGGCCACCGTAGGCGCCAAGCTCAAGGTGAGCATTGTGTAAAAATAAATTAGCCTTCTACAAGTTATGAGAACAAGTTTTCAAAAGTCTGAGAAAATTCAGACATGTTAACAGAGGGCGGTGATGCGCCAGAGTGACCGCTTAATTAAGCGGGATGTTACTATTGCGTTGCTACGGCCATCACCAGCCGATGGCCGGCAGCGCGGCGGTATATATATAGACATTTTCGTTTTCGTTTCTCGTATATACCCCCTCGGAGGTCAGCTTTCCTAATTCTGATCATCGGTAATCTTTCGGTTGCCGTTGGGCATGAGGTGTGCCGTTTCCAAATTTAGTACAAAGTTTTCAGGTACAGGATCATATGGAAAAGAGATGCCTACAACAATCTAATTTTGTCCTGTGCCACAGTAACGTAGAGTAATACACGCTAGAAATCCGTCATACAAGAGAAGGGTTGTGTCTAGGTGATTTGTGTACACTAGATGCTCTGGAATATTGATTCAGTTAAAAGGTCTGGTTCTGAACGCGTCGGCGTACGGCAAATCAACACTCTCGCCATTGTCGTTACAAATATTGACAACCATAGTTCCCTGGTAAAAGATGGGCTCAATGACAGACAAAGAAGTATTTGCACCCACGTCGCCCGTTTGTGCCACCTGTTTTACTGTCCCGTATACCTGTCTGCCCAGCGCCATTCCAGTAAAACACTCGGGTCTCAGGCTAGGTAAAGAAACAAATTAAGGCCGGAATATTAACGGTTCAAAGCATTGCACCCGAAATATACAGTAGTAAAGGGCATTGAACCACTTGCTCTTGGTATATTTGACTTCACGTAATTCCACAGGGCCAAGATAATCCTGCCATAGTCGGAGCAAGTCTTCTGACGGGTATTTCTGCCGGGATCGGCCGGGACAAGGGAACAATTGGTGTCCCGTGCTTCATAATGTATTTATGCCGGGTTCGGCGGGAAAGGGTCCAGATTATGGTCCCAAACAGCGCCCTGTTCACTACCGTCTGAGTTTAAGGGACAGCCAAACGGAAAGCTGTGCGACAGAGTACGAAGCTGATAGGGTGTGTGAAGTGGAAAATTCTGCTGAGAAGTGAACCTTCACTTCGAGTGGGCAACTCCTTGAATAGGGGTGTTCAATTCTTAGTTCAGTTCAGTTCAGTTCACGTTTTAAATAAAATAAATGGCAGATCCGATGATCTCGGCTCCACTTACCCCAATCGGGTTTCTCTCCTGATGCTACAAACTTCGAGGGCATAAACACAATCGAACTTTATCTACACGGCAGAGGCACTTCCTGCTGCCTCAATGGCCCTTGAAAATGACCCAGAAACAGAACAAGAGGCTTTACTTGAATATCAAGAGGCATACATGGATAAACTATTCTAAACAACTATAAACTGGTTATGTGTGCTGTAAAATTATAGAAGAGAGGAATCGAAGAAAATGTACAGTAAAATTAATGGGTATAGCATAAGCCATTATTGAATGAAGGAGTAAATAGTTAAGAAGAAAGAGAGCAAGAAGGAACGTGTTCACCGATGCGTCACATCACGTCAGGCGGTGTGCGTATAAGAAGTAAGGAGGGACGTGGGAGGTGATTGGGATCTCACATGTCGGACGGGGAAGCGAGAAACGCGTCGATGCGAGCACGTACAACGAGAGAGAGAGAGAGCGAAGGGAGAGATATACACAAGGTCACGAGCTTGATGAGAGTCTCGGCCAGTTCGGACATCAACGGATCTGCCATTTATTTTATTTAAAACGTGAACTGAACTGAACTGAACTAAGAATTGAACACCCCTAATGGCTCAACACGGAGAGTCAGATTAATTGGTATCCCACCTTTATCTTGATTGACTCTGGGGTAAAACAGCGGTGTATTTGCACAAATATCAGGTCCTGAATAGCATGACAGCCGGTCAAAAGACTGAGGCAAACTCTTGCGGTTGAGCCATGGCCCGGACACTGAATGGAAGCGGCCTGAATGACCGGCCGCTTCAAGTACCAATAGAGAGCTTGAGCCCAAGCTGCATGCCGCTTTTTGATTGTGCAAAAAGCGGCATGCAGCTTTTTTTTTTCTTCCTCTAAAGGCCATTACGACTGTGTAATAATAGCATTGTGGTGTCTGAATTTGACTACCAGGCAGAATTTGTAAAAAGCTGCATGCCGCTTTTGCACAATGCACAAAAGCGGCATGCCGCTTGGGCACAAGCTCTCTAATACCTGGCCGACCCCGATGATGAACCTTGTTCAGAGTGGAAGACCAGTCCGAATCAGTCAGCACTCAGAAACCAAATCCCTGCCTCTGGTTCCCATACGCATTGTAATTGCATCCCCACAGGAATCATCGATTCGTCGGCAAAACCGCTACCGCTTATCAGGCGGTTGAGAGGAGTTAACCTCTCACTACGATAATAAAAAATGCCATGAGTTACTCCAGGAGTCAAGGACCAGTGTGGGGGTAAATGAATGGTCCCAGTCGGTAAAGCCCTTTCAGGGTTGGGGACCTGGGTTATTTACTGCGGCAATGGTTTGGCCCGCGATCTCATGTGCCGGCTCTCTGTGTTTCAGGAACCAATCTAACTTGATAACTA
Source organism: Mycena olivaceomarginata (assembly GCA_029378375.1). Classification (NCBI taxonomy): domain Eukaryota; kingdom Fungi; phylum Basidiomycota; class Agaricomycetes; order Agaricales; family Mycenaceae; genus Mycena; species Mycena olivaceomarginata. Next base: position 84,295 of record JARKIC010000231.1, on the reverse strand, counting down.
CAGTAGTGCTGGAATATTCTGTTGTATTCGACAGGCACGGGTATGGTTATTGCTCGAGGCATTCTGGACGTATATCGGAGCCTCCCTCTAGCAGCCATTACCAGTTTTCGCTGGACTTCACTGGAGAACTACCCTGCAAACTCCTAGTGCTAATTTGTTGCCCCAGATAACACCAAAAGGAGCTTCTCTCCGTCCTCGGGACCCCTCATGTGAGGTTGAAAATCTGCGAAATCATACAGTTGTGGTGGGAAATCATCATTGTGCCGGATTCAACATCCCCGAGATCGCCGAGTGACGGCCGAAAGAGGGAATGTTCTTACTCTACGCTATTATTTCTCGGATTAGATGAGTCTATCATTAATGCTTACCTCCTCGCCATTTTGTCCCTCAATTATCCCTTGGTAGGCGCTTTAAAGTACTTTACCACCATCATTCCCGCCGGCCACAACCCACTTTCCTACCAATTCTTATCTTGGAAACTCACGCGGACCCCAACATGCATTTCAATTCAGTTTTGATTGTTTCCTGTGACATTTGAGTCCAATGAACCCTTCTGCGCGGAAGCTATTCCCATTATCGCTATTGAACCAGAGCCGTTACATCTAAAGAGCAAAGGGCCCATAGCCACACAAAATTCGACGCGCCAAATGCTGTGGGCCCCCTTTCCGTGCTTGTCGATGGATCATGATGCCTCGGCCCTTCACCTGTTCAATCTTGAAGTTTAACTGTGAGCAGCGAAATCAGCTGGGCTTTGCCGGCCCTCGGAAGTGGAATGCCGCGTACAGCTTAGCACCGGCTTCGCCGATGCCGTGTGCTCTGATCTGGGCCTCACAGAGTAGAGCAGCTATATTTTCATCTCTTGATCCGGTTGCGTACCCAAGAGTTCTCAGACCATGATCAGAGTTGGACACAATAAGCACACAAGTACTAGTTGCGTCAGTCCGATGAAATGAAGGGTGAAACTAATAAGGTCGTTCACAGTAGACCTTTTCCTCCCTTTTTCCTCCCTTTTCTTCTCCTTTTTTGCATTCCCTCCGTTTTTCTCTCGTTTTTCTTTTTCCCTTTTCACTTTCAACATGTAAAAAGGATATAAATACGAAATGAAATGGAATTCAAAAGGAAGTGAAAAAGGGCCGAATAAAGTCTACTGTGAACGTTCTGGTTTGTGGCTCTCCTTTTTCGCTCTCCTTTTGCCTTCCTCTTCATTCTATTATGCTGGTTGTGCATGGGTAACATGTGCTGAGAACAGGAGACTGGAGAATAAGATCCATGGGGTATGAGGCCATGGTGTTGGAGTTTCACCCAGAAAGTCCGATATTGTAGGGACATCGGGACCCGGGCTTTATATAAAAGTAGACCTGTTCGACTCTTTATCCTCAGTCTTGCTACGCACGCTGACTGAGATAAAGTGTTCGCGACTATTTATATCCATCGGTTACTTATTCATTATTCATCAGATACACGGTATCTAGGTACACATATATTTATAGAGTCTTGCTACGCACGCTGACTGAGATACACTGTATCTAGTTTCTACACATGGTACCCGTACAACAACTCCGGTTCATCTTTGGGGCTCGTATTGACTCTCGGGTTAGTACTGGCCTCTGCCAAAGGTGAAAAAAGAGCATAAAAAAGGGAGTCAAAAAGGGCTAGAAAAGGGGAAGTGAATGACCCTAATGTTCAAGGTCCAAAATTTTGAAGTTGGGGAACACTGTACCCCCAGAAGTTGTTATTTTTTGACAATTTTTGCAAGATTCAAGTCGCCTCAAGCAGTAGGTTGAGGTCCTGGTGAGCTGTAGGAATTTCACGCCGTCCTTGGCCTCAATCAGCTCTGTGCTCGAAAGAAAATCAGATCTCCTCCATGTGCTGGAACATGAGCATTATAGCGGAACAGCCATCTACAGAGGGGATCTTGAATGAAAGCATCTGCGATTTATCGGTGCTGACACCTCAACTCACTCCCTCTGAACCTAATTCACGGCCGCCAAACAATAAACCTTGTTCAGAGAATGAAGTACGCACCTGCTGCTTTGGCTTCAGTTCGGGTTCCGGCTGGCGAAACGGTCCTGCCTCTGCATTTCCCAAGCTCTGTACGAGGTGATCAAAAAGGTACGTCTTACCTCAGAAGTATTTAGATATATACCTTCACAGACCCTGTATCGGCGGTGCCTCCTTCCGAGCCAGGTGGCTATATTGAGATGTCACAACGTCGAAGATCGCAAAATATATGAGGAAATACGGGAGCTGAGGGACCCGTATGTTTACCTGTGGGTTTAGCAGCCGTCTGGCGTTTGGCGTTTTCCAGAATAGTCTTCCTAGGTAGGGAATGCGCCAACTGGATGAGAATTGGTAAGATAGCGACGCTAACGGGGAATGGATGCCTACTTCTTCATTTGGTATGATCATTTCAATATCACTATCGCTGTCGTCGCCCGAGGCACCAGATGTGAAGTCTTGATCTTCAGGGTCTGAATTATCGCGATTCTTCTTCGATTTCATCCCAGATTTGCGCTTGCACTTCTTCTCGTTCGGGGCAGTCTCCGAATCCGAATCGAGGAGGTCCTGTGCAATCGCATTCGCCATCCGGGAACGATCTGCACGACGAGCGGGTCGAGATGGCCCCCGGGTCCTCCGAATCTGCGAAAAAAACCTGTTACCAACAAGAGCATTCTCGACATGGAATGAAATCCTCCCGGAGCCAAGAGCCTCAGTTGCAGATGCGACCGAGATCCGAGGCCCAATGAACTTATTGTTGTATCCCAGCTTGCTCGCCGACCGCGGTAAGTAAAATAGAAATGACAGGGGCCACTTCTCGGAATGAGGCCCAGGCGTCTGAGATGTTGATAGATGTCCTCGATGGTCGTGTCACTGCCAACGACTAGATAGATGCTAAGTCGAATCATCGTTTTAGGAACGAGAGTTGGCTTACCAACAGGTAACGACCGCGTGCGGAATCCAATCCCAAATATTGTGAAGCATGAACCAGAGGTCTGTATCTTGGATTTCTCACAAATACGAATGAGATGGTACCGGAAAAAAAAGGGGGAAAACTCGAGAGGCTGGGAAGTTGACGTTGAGTGAGTAGACGGACAACGCAATGGCCCGACTCACCGATAAACACTGCCACTGAACCAGCAAATGTAGCAAAGTATGCAAGGGTGTATGCGATGCTGTGTGGAGATGCATGCCTATGGATCCGGAGACAATTTCCAGAGGAAAGAATGGCAAGTAGGCCAGCGAACCCCGGAAACAAGAACAGGAAGATATTCACGATAGACCATTTTAAGCAGTTCGATGCAACTGCCTCGAGTCGAGATGCAAATAATAAAGTTCGAACTATGAACAAGTTTGTGAACCGTTGGGGTAAACGAAATAAAGAGAAATGACTTGCCCCGAGTCTAGATTTCCCGCAGACCCGATTTGTCCGACGATTGGACATGAAAGCGAAATGCGACCGATGGCGACGTCGACCCAAAATCAGCGGGAGGATCAAATGGTACCAGAAAAAACTGGGGGAAAATCAGAGAGGCTGGGTGATTAAGAGACGAATAACGGCGGAACTCACCGATGAATATGTTAGCTGAACCAGTGCAAAGCACAAAATATGCCACGGTGTATGCCAGGCTCTTCGGAGATTGGTGGTCATGAATCCCCAATCGATTTCCGACGCAAAGAACGGTAAGTAGGGCCGCTGAACAAAGGAAACAAGAAGAGTGAGAGATTGATGATAAACCATTTCAAGCAGTGCGATGCAACCGCCTCAGGACGAGACGCAAATAGTGTACCCCGAGCTGCCAAAAATCCGTGAGGAAGTAACCCAAAGGAAATGCCAGGTAACAGCTTGCTCGGAGGGCGGTCATCATACTTGACCAAATTCGAGGCATGGGACATTTCAGACTTCACGGAGAACATGGCGGGACTTCACAGTCCCTGGACGGACGGACCCGTCCCGTTGCGACGGGCCGTCAACCCGTCAAAGAGACGGACGGGTCGAAGCCCCTAAGTAATAGTGCAATTGTTTTTTCTTCTTTTTTGGCCCCGACGGTAGGACGCAGCGGGGTACCTCAGCAGATAGCAGCCGGGATGGACGTCACATCCAGAGCCCGGGCACACTGCCGGGCCCACCGACTGCGCTGTCAGTCGGGGCCATGGCCCATGGTGGCAACAGTCAGACATTTTTTCTGCTCACGTGACACATCTGCAGTGTTTGGCGAACAGTGTTATCCCAAACAAAACACAAGTATGCTACACTCTCACCATTTCTCTCCCACTGCGCGCGCCAGGCTCTAACTTCGACATTAATATTCTTGTATCTTTCCTTAGTCCTTCTTAAGCTTTAATATTTGCCCCGTTTTGTCCGGCATCATACGCGCCACGCCTCCTTCGCCACCACTCTCCTCTTCTCATCCTTGTGCTTATACAGCAGCACACGCGCTTCTGCGCAGCGCAACAGCCGCCCATGCCACAGCCATCCTTTCAGGTCCACCGCTGACATCAACGCCTAGCGGTTCCGCAACTTCCCTCATGCATCGTTCTCCATCGACCAAGGATGTACAGAACGATACTGTACTTCTTCAAGAAGTATCGTGGTGGGCCGCTTCGCGCCCCACCACTAAGGTCAAGTCATTAGGACCCTTGAATTAGCGCCGTTCTCAAAGTTTAAGGTTGATGTTTCAAAGAATCGGGGCTGATCTCCCAAAGGCGGCGTTTAAAAAGCTTCGGACAGACACCTGTAATTTATTTTATAAAGAAGGAGAAGCTGGTTTCGGCAGGGTAAGTTAGTTTCTTATACAGTCACTGTACAGCTTCGGACAGTCAAATACGGTTAATTTGAACTTGAGGGATCTAGCGATTCTGACGTGCGGAGTTTAAAAAGGCTTTGGGCATGCTTAATTTTATGAAGAGAGAGATGGATACTTGCAAGCATTGTCAGGAACCAACCGTGCTTTTGAATCGGCCATAACGTTTACCAGCGCTTCACCGTCATCATCATCCACTAGCGCAGCTAAACTAGGAACCACAGCACCCATATCGGTAGCAGAAGAAAACAACGCACACAAGCCCCCATTTGCGGACATGGGCTCCAGCACTACTCAACCCTCCGAGTCCACCTGCCCTCCTTGTTCTTGTCAATTGCAATTGAATAGAACTCCGATCAAATCTTTCCAGAAGTTCTATTAAGATCAAATTACAAAGATTTACTGCTCAATTTGTTCGGAAGTGTTTGGGTTTTATCTCTTTCGAAGTCAACCCCATTGTACTTCTGTTCTCGAGCTTGAAGTTTTTGGGGAGCGTGCTCCCCCTCTTTGCTCAGGTGCGCTCGAAAAATGGATGGCTGTGCTGCGAACTTGACAGTAATCTTTGCACGGGGGGGTACCATCAGTCCTTATATGTGGGCTCAGCCCAATTAAGCCGCGTCCCCTTCTCAAAGCCTGTATTTTTGCACTTTCACTAAAATTACTGAATAAAATGGTACAAGCCCAGTCAGTGACACTTGCTTTAGATTCAGGAGCCCCTATCTACACCCGAGTTGAAGCAGTACGTTTTCAAGAGTCAAGACTGGCATGATGTGATGAATTGCAACGAACGCTTAGATCATACAAAGTTGGGTTGAAACACCTAAACATCGAAGGTAGGTTATTTGACTGGTTGCGCATGCTCTACGAGAATACTACGTCCGTTACATCCGATACCACCTGGCCCCCGTCCCCCCCATCGCTGCGTTTTCCAGCCGCCGCCCCAATGCGGTGCTGTTCAATCTCCGGCGACGCCAGCCATGTCTAGTTTACACCGCAGAAGATCCCAGTCGGAAACAGAGTCGTACTGGCACCCTTTCCGCGCAAAAAGATCGCGGAAGATCTTCCGAAGATAGGAATAATCTGGCTTGTCGTTGAAGTGTAATGCGCGGGCGTAATTAAGGAAGATGCTGAACTCGATGGGGAATCCATGGCAGAGGAGATCCGTGGAAGTCGTCAGTTTCTTCTGCATAATACGGTTATATTTCTGCTTCTTGGTTGCGGCAGTGAATCCCTGCCACGGCAGAGTGCCACGCAAAAAGTATATGAGCATATAGGCGAGTGACTCGAGGTCGTCGCGGAGAGAGACTGCTCAAGTCCGAAGTGAGTGTTTATCGGCGTATACCGCCGCTCCCTTGAGGATTGTTTTTTTGATTCAGCCAATGTTTCTTGAGGATTGCATTCTCCTCTTCGAGAGTACGAGATCGAGTCGGAGGCATGGAGGTAACGGATAAGGATAGTGGCGTAAATGGCACGTGTCTGTGACATACGCGTTTAATTCGGCTAGACATCGCGTTACTGGGTCTTTGCCTCTTCTTAAAAATAGAATTAAACAAAATATTTACTGGTAAATTTACTGAATGGTAGTGATTGTGACCTCGCCCTTCCGCTTCAACGCTGTGGCGCCGCTTTTCGTTGGTCATGACACAATTAAGTAGGGTCCTCTTCTCACCGTGAAATATGCCAAGTCGATTTGACTTACTTCCCTCGCTCGTAAAGCTAACTTCAGGTTTTAAATGAATCTGTGACTCACCATCCTTCGCCGCTGAAATATTGGACGTCAAATACGCACTCGCGTGAGTAGTAACGGATGAAAACAGATAAATTCCTACCGATTCGCTCGTAAATGCCCAATTGCGCGACGCCGCATCCAGGGCGATCTGTCGGGCGGTAGGATCGTTGGCTGAGCGGGAACTCGAAGGGGCTGTTGAACATATCTTGTGCCGAGTGTGCTAGGGCGGGAGGAAGGGCACCACACCAACGGAAACTTCAACACGGGATGTGGGAGGAAGAAATAATCAATGCTAGCGTTCAACACGCAGGAAACGCAGCGGCCCATCTTGCTAAACCTAACCCAGATTCGTAGCAGAAGACAGAAGCGGTACGAAACATTCTCGATCGGGCGGCATGAGCATTGAAGAGGAAATCTTGATTCTCCCCCCAAAACTAAGCATGGCGTGGCGTATCCTGACGTAGGCTTGGAATCGTGAGATAAGGATTGAAAAAGACCTTGGAAAGACCTCGAAAAACGATTGGAAGAGATTGCCCTTTGGTTGCGCGGTGTTTCGATTTGCGGCGTTGGAGGCAGAGCGGTGACGGGTGCCCGCTTATTAAGATTAATTTCCGCGCTGCTTATTGAGTTTAATCTGCAATCCTGATTAATGGGCAGACAATTCCGCGCTCAATTTGAAAGAAGTGTTTGACGCGCCAAACACGGTCTATGCAGGCGAGACACCCTATCGGCTTCCGTTGTCCCGCATATGTATATATATGCTCTTCCATCTCTGTAGATTCTCGTCCTCATCTTCTACCTACACTCACACAGCTCGATAGACTAGATTTCTTTTCCTGGAGGGAGGTTCAGGAGCTTGTCGGTTTCCTCCAGTTCTGCTCGCAGGTCATCCCCCGCTCTCGCGCCTTTATTCGGCGCTTGATTGACTTCTCCTCAAAATTTTCCTCACCCTTCCAACGCCGGTACATCCCGTCCGGTGCGCGCTCCGACATCGGTTGGTGGTCGACTCTGAGCACGTACTGGAACGGTGTCCAGCTGATCCAGCCAGTTCGCCCCGAAATTTTCGTTGTGACCGATGCGAGTGGGCGCAAAGGTCTCGGCGGAGTTTGGGGGGATCTATGGTTCTCCACGCGGTGTCCAGGCGCTTCCGCAACTGCGACATTCAGTTCAAGGAGATCTTTGCTATACTGCAAGCAATTTTGCGTTGGGGCGACGCATGGTCTGGCGCCCATGTCGTCTTCCAGTGCGATAATCAGGCGGTGGTCCAGTGGCTGAATTGCAACACGGCACGATCCGTTCCAGGCATGGGCGTGTTGAGGCAGATTATTCTGCTTTCTTCCGTTCTCCATTTCACTTTTTCTGCTGTTTGGATTCCCACACATGAGAACTCGCTCGCTGACGCTGCCTCTCGCTTTCAGTACAGCCGCCTGTTCCAGCTGGCTCCACAGCTTTGCCGGACATCCTCAACTCCGCAGTCCCAGATCACTGGTATACGACGAACTCTCACCTCCCTCGAGAGGTCGCATTTTTCCTCTGGCATGGCCTTGCTTCCTCCACCCGGGACACCTATTCCTCTGCCCAGAGGTCATTCCTTAATTTCATCCGGCTCAACCCCCAGCATGCTTTCGCTCCCGGCCAGTAAGGGCCTGATCGTGTGCACTAGAATTGTGTTAGAATCCACTTAGAATCCAATTTTAGAACCGGCGTATCGGATAAGATCCGCGGGCTCTGGCGCAATATGGCTATATATAGAGTGTCACCCAACGCGGGCACGGGGAGCGGAAAACCTAGCGAAATTTGGGCCGGATTGAGTGGGATTGCGCCCAAACCAAGCCCGAACTGTCTTTGCATCATCGCTGCATTGATCCGTGATTTCGGGTTGTGATTTTGGTTGGATTTTGGCATCTCGTGACGGTTGTGACGGCTGACGTTTGTGGCGGTGATCTACTCAAGATCCGGGTGTCACCGTAACCTCAGTGACCGTCACGTATGCACATTGCCACATTCACATTCTTTTGCCTCTTGCTCTCTGTGTCTCATGTCCCCGAACGCCCAGAAGAAGGCCAAAAACCGCGACAAGAGCATCATGGAACGACGCTGAAGTTAAAGAGAATTTCAGTTCGAACTGTCTCTTCAGAATCTTTTGAAGTGTCCTGATTCCTTTCCAGGCGCTAAATTGGTTGACTATTGGCTTATCCCTGCCGGACCGACCCGAAATAATCTGTAATACGGCTTCGGGTTCAATCCGACCCAGTCACGGTCTTGAGTTGCAGTCGTTGAGGCAGTCGGATCAAATGCCGAAAAGCCGATCAAATGCTTGGCACTTGATCCGACTGCGAACTCTTTCCACAGCCACCGTGACAGTCCTTGCCTCTGCTTCAAGTTACACGCCCACCCCATATACCTTTCACCATGACATTCCTTCAGGCTCGCCAAGCATTGCAACTTATCAGTGACCTTTCCCAAGGAATCCGCGGTCTGGGTGTCGATCCGGGTCAGACCAATCGAAGACTCATAACCTACTCCAAACGCACCCGCCACAATCGCAGGCCAGAAAGCACCCACAGTAATCAGCAAGTTCGCCTTAAGTGTAAATGAAAAAAGAACGGCCACTGCGAGAATTGATAGTCTGTCAACTCCCTTTGATCTTTAATTGGAGGGCAGTTGTTGTTATGTAATCTTTTTTTTTTCTCGGGCGTCGATGAAGATTCCAAGACGTGTCTTTCAACCTCTGAAGCTAAATTTGATATTTAGTGAGCTGAAATGAACATATTCTTCAGCAAGACCTAAGCGAAAAAAGCTAGCAACGACCATGCCGAGTTTTGATGGACCGGCTGCTTACCAACATCTTCTTTTTATTCCAGTGTCAAGAAAGCCAACGTCAAAATTTTGAACAGGCAGATATGTTGGCAATGCAATTCCAACAACTTCTGCCTTCAAAATTTTGCAGTAGAGCCCAGTGGAGGCGCGGAATAGCCCAGATTCAAACTCCGAAGATTACATAATAACACTGCCCTCCATACATCAGTGGCGCGGTAAACTACAGACTACTCAAAATGCCAATCTGGCGGACGCTCTGCACCATTAGGGCGCCTCAAGACCCACTAACTAAAGTTGGTGGGCATATGGAGCCCTATGGTATGTACTCTGTCGTGGTTTCGGTGTTTCCTGATGTTGTCTCTTGATATATAGGAGAAAACAGCAATAATGCGAGGGGATCTAAACAAACTTAACGAGATAAATGGTAGACTATTGACTGTCGATAGATGCGACGTGTCCTTGTGCGGCGTCTGGAATGTGATGGACTAGCCGCTAGCATCCAACGATGAAAATATCTCAACTGCACGCTCGATCCACGGGTGAAGTTTGCGACCTGGGTGAATCTGACTGCCACCCCGGCTTTCCTTCCCAGCAGTTTCGAGCTGCGCATAGACAGATGAGAAGGCATTACTATAACATCAAATAGAGGATCTTACCAGGACAAGGTTCTCGGCGCTCCACCACTCTTCGTCCACGGAACAGTCAACGAGCCCAGAAAGATGGGCCATTGACCCGCTAATCAGAGCGCGGTCGCTATATCCGCCCTCGAGGACGCTGACGAGCTTCCCGTCAGCATAGCGATCACTGAGTGTGCACGCGTCGCGGGCAAATCGATAGAAAAACGAGGTCGGCACCCGTCGGTTGTGCCGCGACATCGAGGGCGTCTCGTGCTCGGACGCATCCATTCCACAGCTATTATGTATCCGTGGCTCAGAAAGACCGGCAGCAGAAAGAAAGGGCAAACCTGATGAACACGAGCACGTCTTTGCCCGGCCCGCCCGTGTTATCGAGGAACTCCTCTGCTTTGCTCAGTATCTTGCTGTACTGCTCGGTGTAGAGTATCTCCCAATGTTCGGGTGACGTGTAAGTTTGCATATGTACGTTCTCAACGTATTGGCCATGGTACCCGCTGATGGACACGGATGCTGCCTGGATGAGCTCAGCTTCGCCCTCCTAAAACTACAGGTGAGAAAAACCGACTGAAATCGGAGTTTACTTTCAACCTCGCAGGGGTAGGATAGGATGTCGTGTACTGAACCTATGAGCATGGTGAGAAGACTAGGAATCGATGGTCGAGGTGAAAGATATTTCTCTACCATAATAGACTTGGGGGCCCTTCTCCGGCGGCGCTTCGCCTTCTGTTTCGAGCGTTTGTCGATACGTCTCTTCATTCATTTGCCACACAATAGACTGGGTGCCATTTCCTGTGTGGGGTCAGTTTTGACAATGATCTGCGGGAGGGTACCTGCCATGGTGCAAATCAATGTCAAAAATGACGACACGGTTGATCCCGTGGTTGAGATGCGCTGCCCCCAGGTCAGAAGGCATTTACTGCGCAAGCAAGGAGCGTTTACCATGAGCAGCACCGATAGCAACATTGTTGATGAAACAAAATCCAGAAGGCGTGTCCTCACCACAATGATGCCCTGGAGGTCGGATGGCAACGAACGCACGATTTACGGCGTGCTGTACGCCGTGCGTCGGTGTCTCCGTAAATTGACTGACAAAGATGGGCTGAGAGGATCCCGCAACCGCGTCAACAGCCTCACAAACGGTGCCAACCGCACCCTGGATAGCGGCCATAGATTCAGGACAAACTGGGCGAAAAAAGAAAGAAAAGGTAAGCCGAAAGAGCCGTCATCACTGGCAGCTACTCAACGGTAGAGGTCACCCTGTGAGAGATCTGCTGGAATCTCAGATTCTCCCTTGTCAATTTTCGCCCGGGACTCCCTCGTCCAGGTCACCAGATTCTCCAGATATACGTCACCATCGATGTCTCCGTGGACGTATTTGACCGCAGGGTGGCTCAGGATGTCGGCCGACGCCGAGCTCTGCACAACGGAGATCGGGGGGCCAGAGCTAGAGGTCCTCGTGAGGTTTCCATGCGTGATTTCCCCTTCAAGACGCGAAATTGCAGCTGCAAGACCGAGGGTGACAGCGCCCAGCCGCTCAGGGCGCTCAAAGATATCGGATGCATCCCCCCGTATGTATCGGTGCTTTAAGCACGCGTCCTGCATAAAAAAAGCGGTTCTCGGGGTAGTTGCTGGCGGGGAACAGGCGTGCATCCGGGACGTTTCGTGGGTCTGGTCCGGAAACCCCGACCCAGCTACGGAAGGTTGTTGGCGGGGAATAGGTGTGCCTCGAGAAGGGTTCATGGGTCTGGGTAGTTATGGAGGATGCTGAGACTGGCGTCCGGCGGGCGAGGAAAGCGTGGAGATAAGTTCCGGGGCTGAGTTGGACAGCGAACCTTGGGCGCCGATGGAGGGTAGCGTAGGATGGTTCCGCGATTTTCCGGCGATGACTGTTGCCTCAACTGCTCTTCACCAGCGACCAGGTGATAGTCTGCGATGCGGTGAGTAACAGCGCTGCAGGGCGGAAAATAGTACCTGGCTCGCCCCTGTGCTTGAGGCTCAATTCTTGGATGTGACTGGCAACTTGGCCTTTTGTGCGTGCAATGCCAAGCGTCTGAAGGTAGTCGACGAGGAAACTGTTGCGGCTGCTACGTCCAAGGCCATGAGTTGGGAAAGGGCAGGTCCGATATGCGTGAAGCCCTGCGGAACGGTTAGTAATGGTGACTCCGGCGGTCAAGACATAGCTGCGGACCCAGAAAGAAGGCTTGTTCCACATCCTCTGGCCACACTTTGCTCTTGCGCGGTGTCTTCATTTGGTGCCACGTACGTCAGTGGCTGTGGAACGTGACAATCTCACGCCGTCTGATCCGATGACTGTATTATTTCGTTCAATTCGGCGGTCACGCGTCACACCGAACCACTCCTCCTAAATGTCCTTGGCCTCCCCCACTACGCCTTCCCAAAAAGGAAGGTGCCATCAAACAACGAATGGACGAGCCCTGCGGACTCCTCAGACTGTCTATCAGTAATATGCCTCTGAGAGGGGATGGAGGATCTCAAATAAATTATTTGATGTTTTGAGTCTGTTTTTCCTCTGTCAATACATGTTCTCGGGCATTTATAACAAAATTACTGGAATAGATGAAGGGAGCTGAATGTTCTGGCACAGGTAGTAAACAGTATGTAGCCCAAAATTTAGTTTCAGCTGGAAAAAACAAGAAATCACAGCTTTAAGGTAGGGCAAGGCTTTGCCATTATTGTGCAGGCTGGACTGAGCTGTGGGCACTGTACTGGCCATTGAGAGTTGCAATTGATATATCCAGTTGATTACAGCCAGGGCGACGTACAACAGATATAGGCAGTCGGGGCGGGGCAGGAACGGAAGAAAGTAAGAAAAAAAAGGATTGCGCCCCAAAAGAATCGAACGCAGACGCACCATAGTACTAATGATACAATCATTACACCGAAGCGCATACATAACAGCTAGACTATAGTACCAGTTCCAACGGTGTGAACCAGTATGGCTATGGCTGGCGGGCGGGGAGATTTCCTTTTATGGGAATGGCGTAGTGGGGGAGGGGTAGGTCAGCTACTCCTCCTGACCTGCCCGGCCGACCAGAGACAGTAATTGCCTCTCGAAAACGTATTTGTGTTATTCATCCAGCTCAGATTGAGCACGATAGTCGCATGGAAGCTGTCCAAGCCCTGAGTTTGAGCCTGGATGATGGTGGAGAACAGCAGCGCAAAGGCAGACAAGAGAATCGTCGTAGACTGAGTCTCCAGTGTCGCCAGCTCGTTTTCGTCCACCTGGCCGTCGAGCAGAGCCCAGAATGCGGGAAGAAAGCTGAGCAGATTTTGGGCATAGGTGGCGGTTCGGACGCCGATGCCAGAGATATCCGTGTTGACGCAGTTGCTCATGGCGGTGGAGGCGTACAACGGGGTGGAAGAGAAACGTGGTAATCGTTAGGCTAGGTGGCGCCGGAGATAGTGCAGAAGACAAGCACCGTGTTCGGGAGCAGTGTTGAAGTGCTGGCAGCACACTTCCTCATTTAGATCTATCACAGCCTTTCTCGGCTGCCAATCGTCCTCGCCGTCCAGACCCGAAAGACGCGGAACGCGGGAAAGCACTTTCCAAACTGTCCACGAAATGCCCATTTGTTTCAGAACTTGGGTGAGAAACATGGCCAATTGTTTTGAGAAAAAAATGGAAGACATACAGATTCCTTGCGACTTGATCAACCCGCTGGTAAGCGTGCGATTGCATATTGACGTTGGAGAGGGGATGGGAAAAAGATCAGGAGGAGGAGGAGGATATCACTGCGTTCAAGGCCCTTCTAGACTTACCCTCTGGCAAGGTCCCTATACAGAGCTGGGCAGACCATATCTGTCTAGTGACCTACACAATCTCTGTGTAGCTCCGTATAGTTGTGTGTAGCTGTGCGTAGGTCTGCCAAGGTATGTATATGTCAGGCTAGGCCTGCCTAGCTTCCTAGACTCACCTTCTCGGAATACAGTCGAAAGTGTATGAAAAATTAATGTTTGGTTAAATAAACACGGGACTGACCCCAGTGTAGTTGGGTAGAGATGAGTTTAGGTAACTGCACTGGCCTACACAAGGTCAGCTTAGGTGACCTATACACATCTGGTTGGAGACTACACACACCTTGCCACAATTGTGGTCAGGTCGGTCTAGTTGTCCTACACGGGGCCTGTGTAGCCGCCTATGCATAGCTGGCCAGACCTACACACACCTTTACAGACTGAGGCTAGGAGGGCCTTGAATGCAGTGTATACTACCGCAGCGGTCCCATTCAGCAAATCAGCGATGAAAAACTCGCGACCCCTAGATGAGAAGGAGAGGATTACGAGCAGCGTTAACACCGAGCCCGAGGATGTCCGCGGCGAGATCGTCTTCAATTCTTCCATTTTCCACTAACCGAAGCCCAGATCAGTTGTTCAGTAGGGTTTCGTATCACGCAGCAAGCAGAAACGGAGTACAGCACCTATAGCCACTATTCTAGTCCAGGCGTTCGAGGTGAGAATCGTTGTCAGTTGCATGAATTGAGTGCAGAGCAGAGCAAGCAGAGGGCAGTTACTGTATTTGGTCTGGCGCTACTCTTTGAGATGGATCTTCCAAGTTTGCGGCCGAAGTGGTTTTGAAGGTAATACAGGTGAACTGTGAAGCCGAATTCAGGAATGTTGTTCACTAACTTCACTTGGCCGAGACTGAGTTCAAGGACGACGCTGAACAGAAAAATGAGCCAGGGGTCTTGACAAACATGCGAGGTACAAGCACCAATATTATTGTAGCGTCGGTCTATGAGAGACTACTTGACATATCAAAAGGATGCCGACGGCCTGCATGTTTTCCGGCCGAGTCCAACCGCCGCGTGCCCGAAACCATGAACGATGAGAAACTAGCTTCGCGAGCTTCCCCCAAGGTACGAGGACTTTCCTTGGAGAGTCGTTGGTGTGTTGTCGAGCTTGGAGCGGCAGAAGATATCGGTCCCAGGAAGAATTGAGGGATGTTGGAAAGGTTCTATTGTATGGGTGAATGAGGTGAATGAGGCGAATGAGCAGGAGAGCGCGAGCAGCAAGTGTGAAAAACATTCTGAAAATTCGAGACCTATTTATCGAGGCCCGCCTCGAAATTGGTCCACTACCGACCACAAATAATAAAATGAAAACATCAAACAGGCCATGGTTTATGTTTTCTGGCGGACTCGAAACGCCGTACCTGCAATTTGCAACAAAGGGTGTGCGTGAATGACTGATCAATTAGCGCGGGTGTGCGGATGATCTTACCGCGAACGAGATCCTGTGGAGAGGGTTCAAGTTATGCATGCATCTCCAAGAAAAAGTGTGGTTACATACTGGGCGAGGCAAAAGTATGCTTCAAATTTGCATGTGGGACGCGCGGGAATGTGTATTGATGGGAAAGTCTGCACTGCGGCGAGATGAGTGAGGAAAAAGAACACAGGGCCAAAAAGAGAACTTGGAGAGTCCACGGTCCCGGGCGGAATCTCACCGCCGTGCTCCTGGAACAAGCATATCGGCGCGGTTGATCCCGGAGATCAACGAGGACACGGAGCGCACGTTGGGTCGACGAATACGAAGGCACAGCGTGTCTTATTAGAACAAGTCTTCAGCTGGAGCGGATCCGGCATCTTAGTCCAGAATCCGACAGAAGAGCCGAAGCCCGGGCAAAATTTTGTAGCAAATACGAATCGGGAAAGTCCATTCGAAACCGTCCGCCAGAACAACTGAAATCTTGGTAAGTAACATATCGAGCAATGTGGACACACAGAGATGAGAGATAGTATTGATACAGTATTCGTCGCACAGACGTTATCCTCGGCACAAGACGAAAGCAAACCAGAAGATCAAAGATCGAGTGTATGGTGGAGCTGGCAGATATTCACCTATGTAATACTCTGTGCCAGTGAGATAACACCGAGCGGCCAGACTCTCGCAGCGCGGTACGCCACGGATAGAGAATTGGCGGAGAGGGAATGAAGTTGTGGGTGGGGGGGTCGTCGCCACTGAAATCCGACACAGTCAGCAACGTCCTCAGGCAGAGTCAAATCATGATCACTTTATACCGAACAAAAGCGTCACGGATTCCAAAGATGGACTTCCCCAGGCAGAGTCGAACCGCCGTGCCCAAAACGAGGTTCTCGCACCTATTGGAGCGGGCGACCCCATCGAGCGATAAAGACTTGGCTGAATACGGAAGGAAAGAGTACTTAGACCGACGGCAAGGCTAGGCCAGCAGCCGAGAGCGGGAATAGATCATTGTACCAGTGGCAACCCCGCCGTTCCGAGGCTGATGGCAGATCGGTCGGGAGACCGATTAAAACCGATCCTGCCGAGTAGAGAAAGCCTCGGCAATCTGAGGCAATTTCTGGGAAAATGACAGTAATATATACGCGGAGCTGGCAACTGGCTGATCGGCATCGGTTGGCAGTACATCCCGCCGGCATCCGCTGCCGAACCAAAGGATCTCAATGGAAGCCAGCCGCTCGCATTGTGGCTCACTCACATTTCCATCGGCTTTCACCGGAGTTCAGTGGATATCATTTGACAGACTCATCCATTTGTTTACACTGATTCCCATGGCATTCTTTTTTTTTTTTTTTTTGTGGTACATTGGCCAGTAGCAACTAACAATTGGTTAGCCCATCTGGTTGGTAAAGGTTGGAGTGTTAGCTCCAGGGAGAGTGGTTTCCACCACCAGAGAAATGCATTCTGCACGCCTTAGGGCAGTGTGAGACTGCCGCGCTATCCAACACCGCGGTTGTTGTCTCGTCGGGGCTGGGGTTGTGTAAAAGCGCGGTTACCCACTAAAACTCTGGGCTCTCATAACCAATTGGCCGGTAGGCTACGTTCATTGTCCAGGATTCCGGACCAGTTTACTGGCCAGCGTGGGGCGTTTCCCACGCATTGGCTTATTTGCTAGCATTATGTCCACCTGTAATCTTTGATTTACCGCAAACTTCCATTTGTTTACAATTTCTTCTTCGGTTGCTGGCGCACCGTCCCGAGAGATAACTCGGTCATTCCGGAGTTTCCAGATTAGAAACGCGGATTCGGACATCAAAATCCGATATAGCCGTTGTGTGCCACGTCTAAGCTTGCCCTTGTCGTCACGGAACTCAGCGAGGCCGCACCCAAGTATTGTGCCCAATGACACAGCTGGCCACGTCGACTCAGTTTTCCAAACCTCAAATTTTGCTGTGGGAACTTTTTTAATGGCTGCTTACATAAGGGTGCTGGATTCCCACGCTCTCTATCTTATGTCCGTGAGCAGGTGTTTGCGAGTGTTTGGCGCCGCCGTCTTGCTTGCGCACGTCACATCGTAACTCCTTATCCTGCTTCCTGCCACGATGTCGCCTTCCGTGACCAGGCCCCGGTTGTGGCAACCGGGACTCTGTTTTCTGTTGGCACTAGTGTTTTCCGGGTCGGGCCGGGCCTGAAAGCCCGGGGCTTGGGCCGGGCCTGGGCGGGCTTGGGCCGGGGAGAACCTCAGGCCCGACCCGACTATCGGGCTTGAGGCCGGGTCGGGTCGGGCTTGGGCCCAGGCCCGGGGCTTAGCAATACATAATTATATCACTTCACTTCACTTCACTCTCTTTATAAAATAACGTGTGTCCGTCCGTCCGAAGCTTTTTAAGCTCCGCTGATATATTACTTGGCAGGTGATTCCCGAGCGCTCTCCTCCCACCGGCTCACAGGCAATCAGCATCCGGCACGCGGCAACACGTCACGTTGACGTCATTCTTCCAGCAAACTTGACAGACATGACAGGTATCAAACTGGCCGCGGCGAACTATAACTTTGACAGACACTGCCCTGGCGCTAATTTTGACAGATGTCTCTCACCCCATCGAAACAAAGGCGGCACGCGGCCAACATGTTCCTCCTGGTGTAAATAGTGTCAAATGTAATCAACCGCTGGAAAAAATTTAACAGATACAAAAATTAACAGATGTCCTACAGATAAGTTCAATTTGAAAAACCTTCACCTCTTGAGGTCAGAATTTAATGGTAGGGTCGAAAGGATCCTTTGTGGACCTCACAATGAATACTCGAATCGACTAAGCTTAATTCAACGAAGTCAGACAGATAAACTCCAGTTTTTGTTGCTGTGTAAAATTTCAACTCATTGGTGATTTCCCCTGGATTTGGAACAAACACCTTCGACAGAATTGAAATTACATTCGAAAGAGAACAGAAATACACCAAATCCTGCGCAGTGAATAGCCAACCTAATTCAACACAGCTCAATTCAACCAAGTGGACCATAGATTTGACTGGTACGTTACCCTTGAAGAGTGAATAACTTTCACAAAAGGGGATGGGAGGCCGCGAAGCGGCCGACCAATCCCTTGTATATATAATAAATAGCAAATGAACTCGAAAATCTTCATCAATATCCCCATTGTCCTCGCCCTCGTCCGGCTCAAGTTTGCGAGGGAGAAATCTGACCTCCCTTGGTTATCACGGACTTATTGTGGTCAATTTCGGAAGTAAATGATGGGCACAAAAAAGAATTCTCACCGCCAAGACTTGTGAAGTTGTTCAGTAGGCTGATTGAAGTCTCCGTGTTGCCAGGAAATAAGTAAGAGACTTGAAGTGAGTTACAAAATTCATCTTTATTTTTTTTTAAACTTGTTGAAAAAGCCCGGGCCTAGGCCCCGGGCTTCGGGCCTGAGCAAATGTCAGGCCCGACCCTAGGCCCAGTTGAAAACCGGGTCGGGCTTGGGCCGGGTCGGGCCCGAAAGCCCCAGGCTTGGGCCGGGCTCGGGCCTGAGCCCGAGCCCGGCAAATCACTAGTTGGCACGTTTGTGTACCAGGGCAAAAGGACAAAAAGAAACCTGGATGGGCGATGCAGAGCAGATGAATCTGTGATCTTCATTGACAAAGCTGAACGTGAGACTTGGTGGAAATGGTGAACATGGTGGCGAAGGGGGCGTCGGGGAGGCTCCCACTTTCCATGCCAACGTGGTGCATTTCGAAAACATGAAGGCCTTCTGCCATCCTTGCTGGTGGTACTGAGGTACGCCGATGCGTTTTCATAATTGTCCAGCCGCTGAAAAGCTGTGTTCGTGTGCCTGGTGGACCTGAATTTCTTCATTTTCTTCATTTTCTTCGTTTCCTGTGTCGAGGGAGTGTCGACGGCGTCAAAAGAGCCTTCCAAGTCAGTTTTCTGCGTCAAATCTACGTATGGAAAAAATAAAGAGGAAAATTCTGGATTTGAACGAAATACTACAGTACTTCCAGACGTCATCCTCGTAATGTTCCGGCCTTAGTGATCACCGTAGTAATTTACTCTGGGGTTTTATAGGATCCATCATCAGATGCTTCATCTCTATCGTAGGCGTCAAGCTGATCAAGGTACGGAAGGACGAGATCGATATGTAGAGCACATTTTCAACTACACAGATCGATGCAATGCCAATGAGCAGCGCGGCGATCACCGCGTTACGGTCGCAGTTGCCATCCTTGTACTGTTCGATGATTTCCTTGAGAGCCTGGACGTCGTGCCGTGAAAAGTTGATCGGTCCTCCTTCGTAGCTCATGAATCGGTAACTGTGGTAGATATGCACCGTGGAGGACTTTATGCACCGTTTACATGGAGCACATACGGTGGCGGGCCAAAAAAAGTGAGCGCAGCAGTTCGGGCTCATCTTTGTTTTTCGTAGTTGACACTAAATGGCCCAGAAATACAAAAAATGGCCAGCTTTCAGGGCTCCGTGCGAGACCAAATCCCCACGAATTTGGGTCAACCAATCAATATATGGATGTGGTCCCCTTACGAGCTCTTTCATGCTGTATTCACCATTTTTCGTCACTTTATAAACCCACAAACTTGCCCATTTATTTTATTGTGCACCTCATATCCGGTCTAGTTAGGGGTGGCGTAGCGGGCGCTATGGCGAGCTTACTTAGTATTGCGAAAGGTCTTGCAGGGCTACCTGCATTAAACCCTGCAATACGTCGCAATAAAACGCGCAATAAACTGCCTCGTTTCGTTTCAATTTTTGTGTCATGTACCGGGGCGTCCGTAAGCACCCGAACACATGTCGCCGGCGAAGCACATTTTGGAATATTTTGTGAATTTTCGACCAGAATACTGCATATTTTGCTTTTCCTCCAAGAAGAAGTGGAATGGGTATTGATTTTTCCACTGGAGCATGCTCAGCCCTCTCGAATAAGTGTATGAGAAAGTGCACAGAAAATCTAACCCCCGGCGAAGCACGCTTTGGAATATTCTGTGGATTTTTGCCTAGAATGCTGCATATTTTGCTCTTCCTCCAAGCAGAAGTGAAATAGATGTTGATTTTTTCCATCGTATCCTACTCCGCTCTCGTGAAGGAGTCTGTGAGCGCAGGCACGAGAAATTTAACCCCCGTTCAAGCACCTCTTGGAATATTTGGTGGATTTTGGCCTGGAATACTGCATATTTTGCTTTCCCTCCAAGCAGAGGTAAGGGATGATGTTCTACCCAGCAACCTTGAACTTTGAACCTCGTGTGCCGGAACTAGCCGCCGACTTCTAGCCGACTGCTCTCCGTCACACTTCGTCGTCTCCACAACCACCAGCTGGAGCGCTTCCACCTCGTTCCAGCGGCCCCGGTTCCAAAATGTGGACGCCAGATTGGCGGTGACCGCCAGGGTGTTCTGGATGCTCCGCTCCCAGCACCCGCTTCCTTGTCTCCATAACGACCAGCTCGAGCGCTTCCGCCTCGTTCCAGCGGCCCTGGTTCTGGTATGTGGACGCGAGATTGGTGGTGGCTGTCAGGAGGTCTGGATGCTCCGCTCCCAGCACCCCACTTCGTCATCTCCATAACGACCAGCTCGAGCGCTTCTCCGCCTCATTCCAGCGGCCCTGGTTCCAAAATGTGGACGTGAGATTGGCGGTGGCTGTCCCAGTCATCCTGTTGTAGCTTGTGAAGATACGGACAAACTGTTTGAGCTCCTGGCTGACGCGTTCGGTCTGGCCATCGGTCTGTGGGTGGTAAGCGGTCGAGGTAGCGGGTTTGATACCAATGAGCGCCACAGTTCTCGAGTGAACTCGGCATGTCCGAAGCCTTTAAAACTCCGCTCTAGGAACTTGGGGCCCGAACATTTGGATCTGTCAATTCTTTGACAGATCGCGCAACCGGCCGGGCACATTGCGCACTAAGAACCAGCACCGACAAAAAAAGTCAAATGAAGCGGGGAAATCCGGGCGCTCAACCATCCTATAAACTCCGCTTATGAGCATTCGAACTCGGTCCATTGAAAGCCATCAGATTCTGACGCAAAATGCCCCATTGTCTCTGCCTTCCCACAATAGAGGTGCATTCAAAGGCCGGCATTTTAAAAAGCGTGAACTGACTCTGAGGCAATAGATATGCATTCAAATGGCCGGAATTTTGAAAAGCCTGACCTGAGGCAATAGATATGCATTCAAATGGCTGGCATTTTGAAAAGCGTGACCTGAGACAATAGACATGCATTCAAATGGCCGGCATTTTGAAAAGCGTGACCTGAGGCAATAGATATGTATCAGCTTGAAACGGGGAGGTCTGTCACCTGCTTTAGAATCAGGGTGAGGACTTCATCTGGGAGGTCGTCGATGTGGGATCCAGACATCACAAGAGGTGGCCAAAAGCGTCACGGTGTATGACCGAGAGTGAGACTGCGGTGCCGAGATTTCAGCCACGTGGGTCCTGCGCGTCAACAACACGTCAACAATTGACAAAGAACGATCAAGTCTTAACTGTGCAGAAAAATTAATGACTAGGGCTCCCCACCGTATCCGTATACTGGGGTTTTTCATTCAAATCGACAGGGGTGGTGACGCGTGACCGGTACAAAAGAGTCAAAGTTCAGCGGCACGAGCGGGGGTCGCTCAAACACTCTCAGCCTGACGAGGGCTTTCCGTTCGGAAGCCCCGTATGCACCATCCAAGCCACCATTGTGTCGCACCCAGGTGCTAGCTCTTCTCATGCTGGGTACAAAGGAGCTAAAGGTCGGGTGCACAAACGTGACAAAACCAAAAGAGACGAGAAAAAAAATAAGCCCCCCGCATGCCTGGCTTGCCGTGAGTGCAACGTTAAAATTCCAATTTGCGTACTCGTGGTCACATAAAGTGTTGGCGTATGGGCTCTTGGACATTTCTCGCCCACCAGAGCTGATTTCTGTCCAAACTCAAGTAAGAGGGGCTAGAGGACACCCACGCCAATGTGTCTTAGTATTTGATCGCATCAAAATGTTTTGATATAGCGTCGATCATCAGCCAATATTGAACTAGAGTGCTTGCAAAACCGTCATTTTTGGCGAGAAATGCATAAAATGGCCCAAAATGGGGCAAAATGGCCATTTTGCGGGCGTTGTAGCTCGATATTGACTGTATGTTTTTACCCAATTCAAAGTGTGGAATTCTTTAGCACCCCTTGGACTTCATTTTGGTCCTTTTAGATTATCCTGAAAAATTCACACGTTGAGTTGAAAAATCGCTGATTTCTTGTTTAGGCGCTATCGACGCCACATCAAAATATTTTGATGCGATCGAATACTCAGAAAGATTGGCATCGACCTCCTCTAGCCCCTTATATTTGATTTTGACCAGAAATATGTTCTGGCGGGCCAGAAATGCCAAAAAGCCCATACGCCAACACTTTATGTGACCACGAGTATACTCTGGAAGGTTGTACATCTGAAAGGGCCATACACTCAATAATATGGTTCCTTATGCTGGAACCTACACCTACAGTGGTGGCCAAAAATAATGCCCACCCGTTTGAGCTCATTCCTGGGCCGATTTGCTTCAAATAAAATTGGGACATCAACATTGAGTGATTTTATACTCATATGATGTGCGTCTTGATTTGGGGGTCTTGTTCAGCCACTTTCTATTCTTTTCTGGCAAAACCTTGGAGAGAGGGTTTGATATACATACAAACTGGAGTCTTCCAAATATTTGTATGTAGTCGGGTTGGCATGTAATGAAGGTCCCAGGCGCTGGCCTCTTTCCGCTAGGGCACGTGGTTGCCATTTGTCTGTGAGTTTGTGTGGAGCAGTTCGAAAATTTCGAGAGCTAGTTGAAATCGTAATAATTTTTTTTGACGGCATTGGTTTGGGTGCAGGTGCCGGCCCCGACGACTGTGTACGGTCTCTTCGTTAAGAGGTTGTATTCCCCTCAGATTAACTCAAGGTGGAATGTCGAGGGACCTGAACACAGTATGGTATCCGCAAAGGTAGAGGATGTGTGGTGTGGGCAACTCTGATTAGAGCGCACAAGTAAGGACCCAGGACAAGAGAATAACCTGTAGTCAGGCCAAGGTTAGTCCTCGTGACCAGCCTCTTATGACATCCCAAAGGGAACCCTGTCATAAGAGTCTGGAACAATCAACGGCTGTCGAACCGTACCATTGCGCTATCAAATTTGATGGATTTTTCCCACGGCTTGTTCTCATGTTCTGTGCGTGTTTTCGATGTGTTTCTTGTACTTAGACTCTACTTCGACGTGTTTTCTGCTCTTCCTAGTTATGTTAGGCTCCTAAAGAACTAAATGGACCAGTGATTGCGGCAGAAGTCCCACTGAATGATGCTAAAGCACAAAAATCAGTGATTTGCAACGAAAGAGGGAGATTCGTGAGAAAGTGCTTCAAGCTGGTGAAATAATTGCAATGGATCTATCATAAACTTCAAACTACCAAGGAAATTAGCCTTAAATAGAGTACAGTGGGTAGAACTACTCGTAATCATCATACAAATCAGAATCAAAATGTTGTTGCATCATTTCATCTAGTTGTTCCAGCAATGTAAGTTGTGGTCTGAGTCGAAGATTGTCTTTCTCAAGCACTTCTTCCATTGCAAACTCATCTGAGCCCAAGTGGATATAGCTTGGCCTAACGGGGTAATTCCGAGCTCTCAGGGGCGAGTACGAGTCCATGATAGGTTTGAGAGACTTTCTAGAGTACAGCCGTATGGATAGTTAGGGTATATGTGCTGGAAACACGCTCAAAACACGCGCAGAACATGAGGACAAACCGTGGGAAAAAATCCATCAAATTTGATAGCGCAATGGTACAGTTCGACAGCCGTTGATTGTTCCAGACTCTTATAACAGGGTTCCTTTTGGGATGTCATAAGAGGCTGGTCACGAGACTAGGCCAAGGTAAAATCCTGAGATTAGACGAGGTAGAATCTACTGTACAAGAGATTCTACATAGGTTTATCACCCTCTTTATAAAATTATGCATGTCTGTCTGTCCGAAGCCTTTAAACTCCGCTTTGGGGAGATCAGGCCCGAGGCTTTGGAAGCGCTCGGTCCAGACCTTTGGAAGCGCTCAATAAACGGTCCTTTTCGGGCCTTTTGGCCCCATGATCAACTTCAAGCGCACATGCACCTATAAAAATGTACACAATGCCAAACTCTGTTTTGCCGGGGGTATCAGCATTAAACTTTCCTTGAGCGCCAAACCGGCGCCAATGCCAATCATCAGTCCGCTTTGGAGTATTGGCAAATTAGACGCCATTAATTTTCCAGACACCAACAATACTTGATATCAATCCCATTGTGAAGCTGCGGGGGCACACCTCCTCCACATGGAGCCGCAGCGCTGCCGAATTTCGTGGGAATATAATGTACACGAGACAACTGGGACATGCCCTGGCAGAGCGGCCATCAGCGCTCCCATGGTCACAAATTACTGTATAGTTTACACATTATTACATGTAGGATTTCCCACGAAAGTTGATTCTGCATTCCACCGCCATGGACCAATACCCTGAGCAAATACCCGGCCTCGGAGGGCACTCTCAAGAGGGGGGGACCCCGGATACGCCTGATATCATTCCCGGACTATCGCGTTACTCGCAGAGGAGAATCACTTGCAGTCCAACTTTAGAAGAAATTTGGAGAACTGAAATGCTCATTTCGGAGGAGGAGCTGTGGCATGCAATTGGCGTCCTCCTGGAACAGCGTACAGAGGATGTTGAAGCCGTTTTACGCATCTTAAAATACATCTTCAATGTGTACAGAGCAGCGATATAGGCGAATCTTTACGGCCAGTCTCTAGTTCATGACCAATTTTGTCAGCTAACAGCAGGAATGCGCGAGTTTGTTCATCGTTTAAGGTGTGTTTGATAATCAGCGCAAGACATAATTGCTGGTACGGATGTAGAGAATTCCAACGCGAGTGCGAGTCGGAGTAGGTACGGTGTTTCTCATATAATTCGCGCGCTCTCTTCGCTTCCTCCGCCAATGTTGTGCAAAGAGCTTGAGGTATCCTCGAAGATGTCTGACCACGGTGGGCATTCTGTTCCTCTGTATGCTCTGCAGCTCTAAGACGACGTTTGATGAGCAAATCTTTTCCTTCAAAAGATCTTTCGCAGCAACACTTGCTCTGAAAATGTCATCTTCATCCCAAGCCGTGTTCTTTGTCCGAACTTGGCACATGTCTCACTGCTTGGCATATTTTGCACTGAATAAAAGCCAACACGATTCGCCTGTAGAATGCTGCGCGATATGAAGGCCTCTGCCGTTGCATGGTGCCCTGACAAGCAAAATTTTATCAAGATGCAGTCAGCATCCAAGTTTATAATAACGGTTGTGACAGATTTGCCACCCAGGGTGGCCAACTAACCGGTTGCCGATAGTAATTTTAGTTCAATGCATTCATTCTGTCGAACTGAAGATTGCCGGTCCTTGCTTGCAGCCCGCTCCGCAGACAGCATACGCACCCTTCCCCGATGATCCCAAACCGTATGTCGGATTCCAACCGCTATTTGCAGTAAAAAAAAAATGTTGAGGGCACGTTCCATCCCTCTTTCCTGGTCAAATGCAGAGATGGGGCTGGTCGACGGCGCTGTCTTGAGCCAATGTCAACTGAACATTACTTTCTCCATTGGATTACACCTTACACCGAGTACGGCCCAAATTTTGGACCCTCAAGTCACTAAATGCCTGGGATGGGCTCGTGTTGAACACCTTTGGATGAGATCTTTTGATTCCGATGTGATAAAGCAGACTGCCGGGAGGAGCTAGAGAAGATGGATAGATGAGTAAGGTCAGAGCGAAGGTGACGGGGGAGGCAAAAATTGTGAGAATCAGGGGTTTGCCAATGAAATTGACAATACCCGCGAAGGGTCGCCTTCGCGTCTCTTGGTCCGGGACAGAGATTAGTCAGCGGGGGCGGGCATCGCCGACTGGCTAGATCTGATCCCCCAGAACCCAAACAGAAGTTGTAACTTGCCAGCTTGCGACTTTTATCCCCAGAACCCAAACAGAGGTCGCAAGTTGTCAGGTTGCGATGACTTTTATCCCCCAGAACCCAAACAGAAGTCGCAACTGGCGGTTGCGACTTTTATCCCCCAAATCGCAACTGGCCAGGGTGCGACTTTTATCCCCCAGAACCCAAACAGAGGTCGCAACTGACCAGGTTGAGACTTTTATCCCCCACAACCCAAACAGAAGTCACAACTTGGCAGGGTGCAACAACCTTGATCCCCCAGAACCCAGAACCCAAACAGAGGTCGCAACTTGACAGGTTGCGATGACCTTAATCCCCCAGAGCCCAAACAGATGTCGCAACTGGCCAGGTTGCGACTTTTATCCCCCAGAACCCAAACGAGGTCGCAACTGGCCAGATTGTGACTTTTATCCCCCAGAACCCAAACAGAAGTCGCAACTTGGCAGGTTGCGACGACCTTGATCCCCCAGAACCCAAACAGAGGTCGCCACTTGTCAGGTTGAGACGACTTTTATTCCCCAGAACCCAAACAGAGGTCGCAATGGCCAGGTTGCGACTTTTATCCCCCAGAACCCAAACAGAAGTCGCAACTTGGCAGGTAGCAACGACCTTGATCCCCCAGAACCCAAACAGAGGTCACAACTTGGCAGGTTGCGACTTTGATCCTCCAGAACAAACAGAAGTCGCAACTTGGCAGGTTGCGACGACCTTGATCCCTTAGAACCCAAACAGAGGTCGCAACTGGGTAGGTTGCGACTTTTTATCCCCCAGAACCCAAACAAAAGTCAACACTAGTGTATCCCTTCAGAAAGTGTGTGGCGTGCAATGGCAGTGCATATGATTGGCTATGATTGTATAAATGTTCCACTCACCAAGCAATACAG
This sequence comes from Mycena olivaceomarginata, assembly GCA_029378375.1. NCBI lineage: Eukaryota > Fungi > Basidiomycota > Agaricomycetes > Agaricales > Mycenaceae > Mycena > Mycena olivaceomarginata. The sequence continues at coordinate 57,242 of JARKIC010000231.1, read as the reverse complement.
AAAATGTAAAAGCTTCTTTCATGCCCCAGGTAGAGAGCTTGGAGGAGACTACCAATTAAGCGCCAGTGATGCTATGTCAATGCTTGACCTATAAAGCATCGATAAAATATCAATAAACTCGAAATTTAAGGTGGAAAGAAGAAAAAGGAAAATTCAGCTGCAATTTACTGGTTTGCCTTCTTCCCTTTCGATTGCACTGAAGTCGTGTTGTGTCCATCGTCTGGACTAGGAGAAATAAGTACTCTGGGTGGCGTCCGTCGGCAAAGGGAACGCGGTCACCGTGACGTGTCACATTCGGAAAATTTCCCCGCACCAGGCGTATGCAGCACTTCAATATATCAGAAGTCCTCTAATTGTCGGAACGTCATGATATATCAGAGACTCTAACTGAGCGGTAACTTTGATGCATCAATTTCCCATCAGATCCACGCCCCCGTGCGACGCCACGCTCTCCGCCAGAATTGGGCGCCCACCGTTCTCCCGCCTGACCGCCTGGAATGATGGCGCTCCACTGCCACTCCAAATGGGTCGGTTTGTTGATGTGTGTTACGATTGCATCAATGCCTCTTTGTCCTCCACCACACCGGCTCCCGCTCGCCCCCGGTGCCTCTGCCCGCTCTCTACCTTCGCCAGGGTGCTCGTCTGGATCCCATTCCCTGCTCCTTCGACTCCCATGCCTCAAATGACCCTCGATACTGTAGCAATTCCACTGCGCGGCACCCGTCCTACGGAATGCATCACCCATAAAATGGGATACCGGGCCAACGGCCATCCTGAAATTGTACCACAAGCTTCTTGATCACTATCTCTGTAGCCCTCTGTGACTTCCGCTCGTTACTCAACTTTGGGGCTCACAATCATCGTTGCAGCTCCCCCGCACCCCCCCGGATCCAGCGCGCTTGGGATTGCAGGCTGGCCACCCAAAGCATACCATCCATCTAGATCGGTCTGATAAGCGCTAGGTCGGGTCTGCACTCTTGGGCAGTGCTTTTCTTCATCGGAATTGTACGCACCCCTCCCGCGGCTCTGCTCACTAAATTGTGATCCTAACTAGGCTTGCAGGCTCACTGAACCTCGCCGCTTTCCCCGCTGTCCGTGCGTTCCACCCTCGGCACGCCCACCTGCTCCTGCCGATGGTCCCCTTGCCCGCTGTGGCGCTCCGCTGCCTTTTGGGCGCCTGGGATTTGTGCCGTTACTCTTTAGCCCAACGCACACACCCGTCTTACACACCGCACAACTGTCTCCTGCCCTGCTGATCCGGATTAGGGCCGTAATGGGCTGCCACTGTGAATCAGCGCTACCCCCCGGATCACCACGTCTTCTTGCAGTACGGCATGTCCAGAACAACTGTCTGCGATGGGCATGGTCACTTTGGGCGTCTTTCTCGCCCATTTTACACTTGCATAGTCGCGCACTCACCTGAAGTAGAGAAATCACCTATTTTTAAGTAGAACTGGTAACCTAGAATGTACATTTTTTGGGATTAAAAAGTCAGCAGATTTGTGTTACAGCTGTTTGGGGAACTTAGGGTGCGGCCCATTTTTTTTTTTTTTCGATGATTTTTGCGTCGGATGGCTCTCCTGGGATCAATTCTCAACCGTTTTCCCTGAGAGTATGCTCATTATGTTAGCATTGAATGTACGGAGGGCATGGCCTCCTCGGATTTCTTGATGGCCAATCAAATTGCTTGATTGGGAAAATATCCATGTTTTTGATCAGGATGGCTGTAACATTAGCTATGATTGTTCAATTGGGCTAATATTTTGATACGATGGACTCACAGGTGTACCAGTATCCCCACCCATTGAATCGATCTCCGCCATATGAGTATCGAGGGAAATGAAAAAGTGGGATGAAGAGGCGAAGAAGGCAACTCTACGCCCCCATCAGTGCTTGCGTACGTGTGCTGCGCCGTGCACGTACATGCATAGGCACAACCCGATGCAGAAGACGGGACTCGCCAAGTCCATGGTGATGGGCCTATGCGGATGCGACCTTTGTTGGCGGGGCACGGCGCACACGGGGCAGGGTATGCTCTTGAAGACGAGCAGCTGGGGGTCCCAGTAGAGGAAGCGGTGCGGGGAGGGCGTGCGGGTAGAGGTGGGGGAGACGTGTCGTCCAAGGCGTCATCGTCGTCAAGCTGCCCGAAGGGTTCCGTCGACTCGTCATCCCCGTGAAAGCTGGGCAGGTGCTCATCGTCGCAGGAGCCCAAACTCATAGGCTTGCCTGACAAATGCGTCGGAGTCGATGGTATCATCGATTTGGGATCGCGTGAGTTCGTCCTCCTCGTTCTCGATACCTTGATCTACATCTGACACAGGTTCCGCAAGGCTGTCCTGACCGCGTTGCCGCCGGATTCATCACGTCCTCGTCGAATCCAATGCTGCTATGTCCGAGGCCGACGGGTACAACGTTAGGACGCTGCCCATGAGCTCGCGCATCTCAAAGAACCACGGACACTCGTGTTCTATCTCCTCTGTGAAAGGGCTGAGCACAGTACGAGAGTTATAAGGTGAGTACGTCCTCCACTTTGTGGTGAAGCTATTTTCCTTCGTAGTGTCGATGTCAGCCGCACATTCGATGCGAGCACCGGTTTGGCCCATGATCTCGATGTAGGCGCGGGTCTCCTTGCCCATTCTATTCTCATAACTCAGTGCCATGACCGGACACGATAACGACAACCGACTTACGTGCGAAGACGGTTTTTGATCCTGTTAGCCCATGGCGAACGCTCCCTCGGCACGTTTGCAGCCGCAGCAATCGCCTCCTGGTACTTGGGTGGTCCTCCGAGAAGCTTGAGACAGATTTCCCACCGCGCGGAGACCTTGGTCTTCCGCCGCCCTTCTTGGTGGATGCGTTCGGTCCCGGCGGCGGGAAAAAGACTGGTTTAATCAGCGCATTTTCCCCAATGTGGTAATGAGCTGCTGGCTGAGCTCGTCGGTCCAGCTAGACGAGGAATACTCAGTCAGCGATCGGGTATGTCCTGTCCTTCCTTACTCAATGATAGCCGTTCTCCCCCCTTTTATGTCTTCAAGCTCGTCCTCGTCGTCAGACTCGCTGCCGTCAACATCAGAGTCGTCCTCTCTCTTTTTGGAAGCCTTCTTGATGGCTTTTTTATTTTATTTTTATTTTTATTTTTATTAGCAATCACGCTGTCTGGTTAGAGTGGTTCGTGCTAGAGCAAACGGATGCCCTACGAGCAGTTCATTGACTGCTTATATACCTACAGACTATGTACTAGAATATTCTACAGGCCTCAAGTTGAACTACTGTACAATTTCGTTCAAATCGGCAGTCACGCGTCACGCACCCCCCTGTCGATCACGACTTTGGTCGATGTCACGCGTCACTCGGGCCTCTGTCGAACCTCCAAGCGGTCACACAGGCCCCAAATTGCCTAAAAAAAAAAAAAGGCAAAAAAAGGCAAAATTTCCGGTTCAAATGCCGAAATTTTCGACGTGTCACGCAAAAAATCGGCGGCTGCCGAAATGTCGAATAGGTAAAATGGGTCACTCGTCACACCCCCTGTTGATTTGAACGAAATTGTACAGTACTATAAATGGAAAGGAAACTACGAGAACGTTCGGGCGCAGACTCACTGCTACAGGTATATTCCTCCAACAAGGTCCGTGTTCGTAACAGGCTTGTTACGGCCCAAGGTATCGGAAGCATAATACCGCTGAAGCGGTCGTCCTGTGCGCCTGGCAAATGCACGAGCTGCCTTGATATTGAATGCGTCTTTTGTGGCATTGTCCGAACTGCGCACGTTCCTACATACCCTATGCCGGCCGTGGATCAAAAGCGACGCCATGCCGGAACGAGACCCGAGAAATTTGAGATTACCTAATAAGGTCGATCTCCAATCAACCCGATCGGGGAATCGACAGACCACAACACATGAGGTACGAGTGAAAAAAATGTTGTAGCGTCTGTTTATAAGAGACTAATTTGGCCTCGGATTTTGAAGCGCACATGCTGGAGCGATAGCCAGCGGGAAACAGATTAGAGAGAATAAGACGCATCTCCGCTTCGCTCCGATATCATGATACGAGACAAACTTCACATTCATCAATAATAATAATTATGTGGTGTACATAACATCACAGAATAGCACCACCGCAAGAGGTTGTCCGTGATGCGAAGGAGACTGAATTTGAGCGGTGTAGGACAGGAATATTTTGGGTTCCAACAGCTCTAGCAGTAGCGCAGTCAGGAAAAACAATGTCGTTATGCCCCAGGCTTGACCTGGTTTATTGTACGACTTCATCGATCGAATTATAGGCAAAACTGAACCAAAGATGCAAGGTATTTGGCTGTACTGATGCGTTCACGAGTGCGAGCGAGCCGAATCTGGACTGCTGGAGGACAAAGTTGATTGAATGCGCGCAAACTAGATGTCCACAATACGCTACCAGATTCCTGGAAATTCTGTGCGAAGTGGAGGAAAAGAGCCACGCAGTCGATCAAGCAGTCATGGCGGGAAGAAATCGAATATGAAAGTGGCAGCAGGTAATTAATTGGAGGACCAAAGAATCATTCCATAGGTTCCGAGAGAACAAAGGGTCATGAAAGAACCAGATAGATTTGCGGGCGGTAAAAGACTTTGATGAAAGCCGGATCGGCCGCCGCACACGAGCTCAGCATGTTCAGGCGAATGGTATGCTAAACGAAGTGAAATCGACGGTATAATCCCACCCGAGAAAATTTACTTGAGATTGTGAGTTGAGGAAAGCGCCAGCGAGAAAGTGCTCCAGAATTATCAAAGCAGCCTGATTCAATATTAGATCCCCAGAGAAAGGCAGAAGCGACGAGAAATCATTGCGTGACCTTAATGCCAGGAAGAATGGTTTGCAATTTCCAGTGTTGATCAAATTTGAAGAAAGGCAGGATATTGAGGGGTGAGGGAGGGGGATTTTTCGTCGTCCGAGGGAAGGGAATGTATTTATATGTGTCCTTCGGGGAGACTATGTACGTGGCCTCCCGGCCTGATAACGATCTTTGAGCTGCGCCGGAGGCAGCAACAGGGGCGATGAACAGCCTTGGGCAGCACCTTGTCAAAGAAAGGCTGCGGTCGGTCAGCTGTTGCGCCACATGGGGATTCCAAGCGTGAATTGAACTGCGCAGAGGAATTTTGACGCCAAGATATGAAGACGACGAGAGAGGCGGAAGGAAGGGGATAAGCCAGATGGGGATGTGCGCAAACATGTACAATGACACGCCGAGGTAATCGTTAAAGAACGGTTAATCAGAGGATTACGTGGCATCCACAACAAGTGGCAACAAACAAAAGCTCTTCGGCAGGGTTCCGAATTGTCTGGGCGGCGGCATCTCAATGATGTTCGGCATCGCACCCGAATTGTTTGGGCAGCGGCATCTCGATGATGTTCGGCCTCTCAATGTGGCAAAATCATTCAAGCGCCTCTGGAAAGCGAAATACAGTCTCCAGAAATAATCGTGAGAGACAATCTTGCTTGAAATTGTGCTCGCTATCGTACCACCCACACTTGAACAGGTGCTTCATCCTGATAATATAGTGAACAACAACGCAGGTTATAAATAGAAAATCAACAGTCAGGTGGAGAAAGGGGTGGATTCATATGAACGTGATGTGGTGCGGCAAAGCCAAACGAATTTCGATTCTTATATAGTTACGGGTTTGTTTACGGGTCAAGGCGAAAGATACGGGCCTTGAAGGCAAACAAGGTTCCGACTTGGTGTTTATAAGCAGGGCCTCGAGCAGCGCGTATTTAGATTTGGCCGGACCAAATTCCCGCTGTCTTTCGAATTCTCCATTGCGTCACGATGCTCCTGAATTTCCCCTTCTCGTCGTTCTCCTCTTTCTGTCCTTGGTTTTTCCTCATGGCCAGTGCATGCATCCCTTCACCACACAACCCCTACTACAGCTTCCCCGAGTTCAGGACTCGGTCGCAGGCTGTGGTACGAGCGACATCACGAGTGCCGCAACTTCGACGCTCAGTGGGGTAGCCTCGACCAAAATCACGTCCATCCGGACGGGGACCCCTTCCTCCACCGGAGTCGCCGCGGCAGCTTTTCCCCCACTAAGCCTGCTGATTGGCCCACCGCCACGCAACCTGCGCCAGCCCCCGCTTACACGGTCGCAAGCACCTCTGATCCTTATCTCGAGGAGCTCTCGAAGGCTTATAACAATTCCGGGGTCTCTGCTTTCACATCTGACCATAAAGGAGACATGACGTGGTAGTGAGTTTCAACGTGTATTCCATCTATAGCTCCGGACGCAAACTCATTTGTTATCGTTTCCAGTGCACAAGGATCGGGTGCTTGTGGTGATGTCTATGATGACACCTCATTCACGGCGGCTGTGTCCCATTTTATGTACGATGGGCGGATCATGTTGCGAAACCAATGATTGAATAGCGATTACCAGGTACGATGCTTGGCCCGGCGCAGATACCAACGAGACGAACCGGTAAGTGCAGGAAGCATCCGAATCATGCTGCTTACGTCTAGCCCATATTCTCCCAGAAAACCCAATCTGTGGACCCATTAAAGTTGTCCCTGGTCGAACAGCCCTCAACTCCGCTAGCCTCTTTGTCGCTGCTGTGAAATCGTCAATTTCTGGATATGCTGAGATTGGTGGGGACGGCCTCATAAACTGTGTCGGAAGTGCAAGCGTACAATGCCACGTCCTCTCACTGCCACCGTCACGCACCAAGACACGAGCATACAGGTCCAGATCGTGGACCGCTGCGCAGCCTGCAAGGAGGGTGACATTGACCTGACGCCTGCCGCGTTCACCGCACTGGCCACAAACATATCTATCGGACGTACGGATGTTACGTGGTCATTCGATAACTGGGTAGTCTTGGCTACGAGGGCCCGACGTTTTTGAAATACTTATATACACCAGACATTGATTTCCTGTATCGGTATGTACATTAATATTGTCCGGACTCGGGTGAATGTGCTCAAAATTGGCCCATACCCTAACTGCCGGCAATGACACAGGAAATTGAACTTCGAAATGAAATGATCAGTTTGTTAGCACTGAGCCAAGCAGCTCGACGACGGTACCGCCAGGACGGAACTAAACGTCCGCTTCAAAGTTTAGTGCCCGAGATCGCCGAAGAGGAAGGGAATCGATCCCGGAGCAAACATCGTAGCTCTGCTTGAAATTGGATGGTAGTCAGGGAATAAATATGTATATAGTATAAATGAGGAAGGATCGCTTACTTGGGGTTGGTAAATTGTCCCTTATGTCACGGTCTAACAACAAGTGCCAATATAAATTGGCCCAAGGATCTTCCACGGAATATTTCCGGCACGTTTCAGATCGCCCAGCCCATGAAAATCCCAACATTGATCATGGCACCCTGTCTTTCGATTAAAGTCATGCCCAAAGAGCCTCGTTGACGACCTACCAAAGGATTGGGAGCCAAGTATGTCCCTCGCTGATCAGTCCGCGGCATTAGCACTTCCGGTTGTGTTTCATCTGATATTACCCTGCATTCGCTGGCTATTACCCCAGCTAGTCAGATTCAAAAAAGGCCCTTGAAATGCGGGCACCAATCTGGACATGACCACAAAAAATCATTGTCCAAGCGCTTCAAAAAAACGGCTCTGGGGCCGTGCCGGGTTGGGGCGGTGGCGGGCCGGTCGCGTGGTTCGGGGTGTGGGCGGTGGCGGTGCGGTCATGCTTTTCAAAATGCAAATGTGGCAAATACAGTCCCGCTTTTCAAAATGTAGTGCTTGTTGAAAGCACTGATTTTCCTCTAGCAGGGTCATACTACGCCGAAACCATAAGCCGACGGGATGGAAATGACCGCAAAAATCAGGGCTATCCATTGGAATTCCAAGCGCTTCAAAAACGGCTCTCGACCCGCCCTGGAATGGCGACGAGGGAAATGCACTGATTTCCGACTGATCCGAGCATACTGTGGCTCGGTATTTGGAAAGCAAATTATGACAGTGCAGGAGTATGCAGCTTATTTTACAGCTCTTGTGCGGAACTTAGGGCGCGGCCCGTTTTGTTTTTTACAAAAAACCGGATGTTCCGTCGGATGGCTCTCCTGAGAATCAATTCTCAACTGTTTTCCCTTGAAAATATGCACATTTTGTTGGCATTGCAAATCCGGAGGGCATGGTATCTTATGATTTTTTATTAGGCACCGAGATGACCTAATAGCTCAGATTTGACAGTTTTCAGTAGGATGGTTCGCATGCTAGACGGCTTGCCACCCGAACGCGGGTTCCGGTCAAGGTGAGAAATTTCCTCATTTGGATGTCACAAAAAGAAATGTTCGGCGACTTGTAGGTAAGTTACAGTCGATTCCGAAAGTAATGAGAATGATCAAAAAAAATTTCTGCTTCCAAAAGATATCTTCCTTTGCGGGAAGCGAAAAAAAAGTTCGATCGTTCTCATTACTTTCGGGATCGACTGTAAGTAACGTTCAGTCAACAGTTACAATATTTATTTGAATAAAAGGTGGCCCGACGAGTGCACATCTTCCTCCACCCATGTCGCAGCTCACCACCCAGTTTCCAGACGGCGTCTTGGCGCCTCATCTCCCTTCGCTGGTGACGAAAAAAGCTGGGCTATCATTTTTGCAAAGGTACGGGATTTATCTGCGGACAGACAAAATGGAGTTCCCATCAAATAAATTTCTTACTCTGCGCCCGTCCAATTGACCTACGACAAAAGTGCTCGCCACAATTTTTGCTTCTCGTAGGCAGGCTTGCACTTCAGTCAACCCTTTTCTCAGACCCATAGGGTCTAACTATTTGCAGTACATAATGGGTCCTATGGGGTTTCCGGTTCTGAACGGTCGCGCGCGCTAGGACCAGGGAAACCATGTACCCTATTTAGACCAAGGGCGGTTCATCCGATCACTAGAGCCTGGGTTTCTCTCTTTGTCATCATTCTTCAGGCTCTCTATACTGGTGAGCGCTGAATCACCTGACTCCTGAATCTCGCACTTGCCTGATGTCACTTCACAGCGAGCCTGATAGTATGCTATCTATTTATGACAAAGTTGCAGAGTGCCGAAAAAGACACATCGACTTCTCCAAATAACCCCGGTTTTACCACTCCCGGTGTTGGGAAAGCCGACAAATAACCGAGGGCTAATGTAATCAGCGTAAATACCCGAGATATATGCATCCTTTTGTTTTCGAGCATCGGCCGCCCGAGTGTCCTCAATTCAACAGGCCTGCGTATAAGACTTGTCAAGTCTGTTCGGTGGCGACCCAGCTTCCATGACATCTACGCTGGACACAAGCCTCGTAAGCTCAAGTCCGTACGGCCCATTTGTTCACATTAATCACGGAGAGACTATCGAGTCCAAAAGCTGACAGACCTGGTGCATAACTGTTTTTTACATCTGTAAAAGTGCAAAATCTTTGTTCGGAGCATAAAATCTCTGTCAGACTACTCCAATGCAAAGTACGACATCGAAGACATCGAGAACTAATGTTCATGGGTGTGTGACTTTGAAAGTGAACTGGCCCTTTCTAGCCGGTCCCCCTTTAGCAATTTGATCTGCCGGCAGCACTCGGCTAATCTAGGCAGTTCACGGAAATTTTGCCTTTTACTATCGATCGGGTACCTTTGCAAAATATTTTTGATGAAGCTGCTGTGAAAGTGTTTTGCCTCGAAATTCTTGGAAATTTGGAGGAAAGCAAGCCAGACATATCAATCCAATGTCTGAAAATTTTCAGATTTATTTCTGGGCTGCGGACGAAGCCATGAAGCTTGCCGACACGGAACATCGAAGACTGCACGTTTGCAAAATGATGGCCAGCCAAAGTGGCGGGCCATCATTTCTGATGAAATCTGTCCAAAACCAAACCTTCGATTTTATCTTGTACTCAATTCTTCTCGGTGGCCTCTGGAAATAGCAGGCACAGCTTATGTCCAGGTATGAAATCCCAGAATTTATTACAAGGCAATTGACGAAAAAACTGAGGTCGCCAGATCGATTTTTGCAACAGGTACTCCCTTTTGCACAGGTGGGCACCCGCAGATTCCGAGGCGTACGGGCCGGGTTGTCCAGGGCGAACAGGGGTTGATAACGCACCAAGATCGGTTGTTACCCTCCAAGTGCTTTGCTGGCCGAATGTTCCTCCATGAGGGCTTTGTATGTCGGGAAATTGAGTTTATTTGTCTGTAGCTTGTCCGTTGCGAGCAAGACTGGCAGATTGATCATTTGGACGCCATCGTGGTGACTTGGTATGATATAAGGTTTGAGTCGAATTTATTGTGTGCTGTTCTTTAACTGAGTTCTTTAGAAGCTTGTGGCAGGGGCCCATAACCCTAAAGTAAGAACAAGGTTGTAAGAACTCAGTTTGGACACACAAAGGTGGAATCGACTGTATTGTCGGGACTCTACCTAAAGTGGCGTTGCAATCTTTGGCAGCAGCCTTGGTACATATACCGGAAGTCCGGACGTCCCAAGTCGCTCCCGATTGAAGACGTGCCCAAGCCACAAAAGTCGGCCGGCCAATACACCAGTGCCAAAGAAGCGGGGGTTACATACAACTACGTCTATCAAACTAAATGAAGTCTCGTCGTTTTCGGGTAAACCTCGATGTTTCCAAAACGCATGGGATGGACACCTACCGTGGATTAATCTTTTTAGTTCACAGGGAATTTGCGAGTTCTGAAGGAAGCAAAAGGCGCGTAAAATCAGCTTATCAAGTCCTATTCAATGTTACATGCGTTGTACTAGCGATCCCCGTCGTTGGAGAAAATGACGCCATACGTGCTGCGGACATGGAGCGCGCTGGCCAAGCGTTTGGGTGAGCGGGGAAAATGGCTGGAGAGGATTGTTTGGCCCGTATCTCACTCAATACTTGGCCTATTGCCAAGTGTGGAAGACCCAAATGACCCAAAATGAGCCCCACAATTGATTGCACCGGGCGTGGATAGCGCTGCTGCAGAACTGCGCGCGCTATGGTGCAACTGCCTACGTAAGCGTCCGATCGGTCCGGTAAACCGGCCAGGTTTACATTCACACGGTTCAGTAGACAGTATGAGTAGCAGTAGTTTTTCGTTGTATTCTCTAGCCTTCAATTCAATTCATTTCTCGAGTTCATACGACGGAACAGTGTACGCTTCCCGCGATGCAAATCGACGAGTCAAGCCTGGATGGAACTATCGATGTATTTTCAACCATCTTTCGAACCGCGCTGAAGATTACCGAGGACGACATCAGGATGGGTGTTGTGGTCGAGTGGGTGTGAATCACATTGCTTGTGAGGCTCTATGTTGTTGAAATTGTGATCAGCTTTGAACACGAAGCATAAAGTCAAATAGTGTTGCCATAATAGACACAAAAAGCAAGCAGGAAGCAGAGTGCAAGGAGAAAGAGAGTGATGAACGATGGATATAACTCAGCTCGGATTCTTGGTCGCGCATATGAATAGCTGTGGTCCTTCACAGTAATTGATTCGTCCTCCGTCTTCGTCTCCTGCCGCTACAGGACTCACGTGTTCATCCAGATTAAACTACCGCTCCCGATAGAGTATTTGACTCAGAAAAAAACGAGCACGAGGGTCAGTTGTTCAAAACCGGTGATTATATCCATTTTAACCCTCCAGTAGATTCCACAATTCTTTGGAGGTTCTGGAATCCTAGATATGCATTCAAGGCGGTTGATCGTCTATTTCGAGAATATCTGACACCGAAAAAAACGAGCACAAGGGTCAGTTGTCCAAACCGGTAGTTATGTCCATTTCAACCCTCCAGTAAATTCCACAATTCTTCGGAGGTTCTTGAATTCTACATATTCAGTCAAGGCGGCGTCTCGTTCATTTCGAGAATATCTGACCCAGAAAAAAACGAGCACGAGAGTCTATCCAGTGGGAGTGACGGGTTAGCTGAGGCATTCAATACCACAATTGTTGTGGCTCGGGTTCGGGCCATTTACATCCTTATCTGCATTTATATAGCGTCTGGCGCATTTTTTAAAGGATTGCTCCAGTGGAGGCTGCTGTTATGGTGATAGAGTATGCATAGTGCTCGTAATACTTGATGCTGATGGTGGACACTGAATTCGGTTTTCTGCTTCACCCTTTTTTCTCACTTTCTGGAGGAATGACCGTTCACAGCCAAATACGCGCCCATTGGCGGGGTACACGAACGGTACACAGCGTACACGAGCGTATGTGAGCGTATCGATCTAAGGGGGTACACGAGAGGAACACTTGCAGTACTGTACTATTACGTTCAAATCGACAGTCACGGATCACGCACCCCCCTGTCGGGTATCGAAATCTGGCAGCGGTCACGCGTCACGGATGGGTTTGTCGAACTGCTGAGCGTGACATGGGCCTAAAAGGCACTGAAATCGAAATTTTTCGTTCAAAATATCGAAATTTTTCGCTGGTGTCACACCAAATTTTCGCCGGTGTCGGAATGTCAAATGGTCCAGGTGGGTCACGCATCACACCCGGTGTCGATTTGAACGTAATAAGTACTACCATATGTGAGTATAGCGTTTCAAATTATATGCGGCGGTGGTATACGAATCTCGGCGACTGCGAGGACGGGCTCTACTGGCGTCCACGTGCGCGAGCAAACCTAATTCAGCAATAAGAAATTGGGACTGGAGCTCGCGTGGTGCAGGTTGTGGTGGTGCATGATCGGTGCGTTCATCAGGAAAAAGCCTCCCTTGGCAATTCCCCGGCATTGCCTCCAATTTGGTCCAAATTCGACAAAATATCCCTGCTTGGACCGATTTCCTTGCTAGTAACGTTGCTATCTAGTTGCCTCCAATTTGGAGCTAAATTACCTCTCATTACCTCGAATATGGACCCATTTTCCTAACATTTGCCTTCATATAATTGCTCGCATCTCTCCACAAATTGGACGAAAACATATAATATTGATGCTATATACGACACAGGACCTACGCTCATCGACTACGAAGGTCCACATCAACTGATCTGCACCCTCTGTACCCCCGCATTCGCGACCATACATCATCACCTTCTCGTCGGAGCGCCTTACGTGGGTTGGTCGTACAGTTGCTCGGAGGTGCGAAGGTGTCTGGAGGTGTCTGGAGGTGTGTGCTAGCCCGTGTCGTGGATGCCGGTGAACCCATGTGTACCCGCGCAGACGTCGAGCTGTCGGCGAGGTGACGAGTCAGACTACGGTCTACCGATAACACCTGAGCACCTAATTTGACTGTGAGCACCGCAGCTCGTGCAGGGAGTGGACGTGTACCACGTCAAGCCTCAGAAGGCGTAATGTTCCGAATCACACATTCGGATGTCATGCAGGAACGCGAGGAATGGCAGGGGGATTAACACGGAGCAAACACAAAAGGGGCGAGCTTACCTCGGTAATCCCCTACATAACACGGACACATTCAACTGACGGAATCGAGGAGTTTTGGGATGCACGTTACCTACAGTTGAGACCAAGCATTTCTGCGAGAGGATTTAAAAATCCGATTTTTTTCGATAGAGATTAATTACTTGTACAAAAGTAGCGGTGACTAAGTGAGACCATAAGTTCACGGCTGGACCATAACCTCGGCACACAGATCGAGCACTGGATCTGGGATCGGTTACGTGTCTGCTCTGCGCAATTTTTTTCAGCTCAAGTGCGATGAGATCTGTAAATTGTATTGGTAATGGTCCTGCTCTTCTGGATGGCGAGTCTTATATAAGACGGTGGATGCAAGTAGGGGTTTAAATTCTCTGTACACCTGTTTGGGGGTTTATTCATCTAGCCAGAGTGTGAATGACACGCCATTGCCGAGCAAAAATTATGTAATTATATAGGTTGACTCCGAAGGTCAAGAGCTACTTGACCTGACCTTGACCTGACCGTTGCCCCTGGGGTCAAGGTCAATCAGTTGACCCGACCCTCACAACACTGCTTGCGAAAGCTCCATACTTTGCGTCGGATCCCCTTTGGTCAAACAGAACTTCTCCAAAGTCGCACACAACTTCAACACATTTACCAATCCCATCTCCGGGCTGGATTCTTCCCCCTCCTCATCATCTGAACCCTCAACCTCGATTATTTCTCCCCGCACACCTGCTTCTTCGTGCCGAACATAGGCCACAATGTCATCGTCTCCAGTGAATTGATGACCCTCATCGACATATCGCTCCTCCGGCGGATCGAGCAAGTCATCAATTGATGGCATACCTGCTGCCGAAATCTGTTTTCGGGCTCGCAGATCCACAATCTGCTCCAGTAAATCTTTCTCGAGGGAAATGAATTCGACCTAGGAAGCGTGATCGTGTTTTACGGTGAGTTTATATTCATTTGAGTTGAAAGAAAGGATTTCAGCTACTCTAAAAGGTATCCACAAGTTGGTCCTGACTTGCAAAAATGCATAACAGATCCCGAAAATCTTATGCAATATGCATTATGACAAAAATGCATAAAATCCCCACCTACCAAGTCGGTGGACAGCCGAATCCAATGCAAAATGAGCATTATGCATTGTGACCTAATGCATTTTCAGAAATCGTACTGTATTTTGGGTGCTTAACCTGTAACTTCTGCGAAATCTGCATCGCAGTCCTCGGCTAAATTCTCCGTCTCCGACGCACCCTTGAGGACTGCTAAGAAGTCACGGTTGACTCCGGAGGAGCGCGATCAGTTCCGCGGCGAGAACCGTTGTTTTTATGGCCGTGAAATTGGACATACAAAGAATGATGGTCCAACGGGTCATGTGTTCCAAGATGTATTACATTACCTGAGCCATGTAAAGGGCAATACCATCTCTGGGGGAAATCTGAGTAGAGGTAAATGTTAGCAGAGGCCAGGGCTATCGATTCCCCCTCCATCCTCTATTGCAATGGAATACACCCCGAAACGCATGACCTGGGATCACTGTCCTCAATTGCCTGGCTTTTATTTTAAAACGCATGACCTAGGATCAGCGTTTTAAATTCCAGGGCATTCCCGGGGCCATTTTCTTAGACGCTCGGAGGAAGAATCAGTCCTGGCCTCTGCGAACATTTCCCTCTACTCAGATTTTCCCGGAGGTAGTATTTCCTTTTCCATAGCCCAGGTAATGTAATACATTTTGAAACACATGACCCGTCAGAGTCGTCCTCGAGGCCATTTAAATCCCAGTGCATTTCCGGAGCCATGTTCTTCGGTGCGTGGAGGGGGAGTGGCGTGTAACCGGATTTCCGATTGTTTGACCAATTTGATTGTCCGGAGGCTTTAGATCCCAAAGACGAACGAAGTTAGCACTGGGCGGTTTTGCGTCGGATGGAATGAGGACGTGGAGGCGAAGAGGAAGCCAAAGACTGCAATGCAAGTCCAAGCGGTTTTTTGAGGCGCGCGACTCGCGAGGGGAAAGCCCTGACCTCTGCGAACATTGCCATATGTTCAAAGGCGTTCTTGGCTTTTATTCAGCGTGAAGATTGGTACTCGAGCTCGTCGTACTCCTCCGTCTTCTGCACCTCTTTCCACCTCGTTCCCTGTGCACCCTAGCTCTTTGAATCACTTTATTCGAGCTCTTCGAGCGCACACTCCACTGGTAGCAAGCCCAACAATCGTTAATGTGATCTATGAAAAAATGTACGACAACTGAGATTGTCGCATTCTGATCAGAATCCGCCCGGGAGTACGAAAGCCGGGGACTTGATTAAATCCACGCTTTTTTGAATCCCCTTCCCCAAACCCCCATGTCATACGGTACATTCCACCTTGTCCCTAATCGAGGTACAAGCGCCCGTATAAAGTCTCGTACTAGGAGAGACCACCCTGTTGCCAGGCCTCCAAGACATGCCCGTCCGCAGTCTTGCTAACTGAAGTCGTCACATGCGCACTCGCTTCCTTCCTCATAATCGTCCCGTTCTTGCAGGTAGCTGGCATAGAATACGGCCTCCTCAGCCTCCTCAAAGTGACCTTCGGTTTCACCTGTCTTGTTTTCGCATTCATAGATGGGGCCACTTTCTTCTGGCACTGTTTCCGCCGCTCATCCGGGAGACAACTGTGTCAACTGGAGGACGTCGAGGCCGGGATCCCTTTGCCAAGCGAAGGGGAGAAATGACTCGAGTCAACGTGGACTTTAGTAGGTGTGTTCTGCATGACATTTCCCACCTCGACTCCTCATTATAGCAGCCATAACACCCAAATTTCGACGATTTCTTCATAATTTGAGATTTAGAACCAGAATTAAGCGGTTTATAGTAGGCAAAAAATTATTCTTTGAGCTTAGGGGAAAAAGAGTGCAGCTGCAGCAGAGTTTGCGTACCTGGAAACCGACAAAATCCACACCATTTTCACAAACTTTCATTTCCAAAGCCCTTTTTTTTTGGGATCACACGGCACTGATGGGCAGCCAGGAAGGCCAATATTACGAGTACTTATATACTCGTTCATAATCATCCGGAGGGCAGATTTTCGAGAGCGCGGTGAAAGTCAGTCTACAATGTCTTCATAAATGAAAATAGTGGCTGTGTTGAAGCTGAATCTAATGGGTTGTGCAAGGAAGACTAGATCTACACTTTCTTCTGGTGGAATAAGACAGGACTCCGCTTCGCTCCGGGACCCGAGACGATTATTTCATTGAGAAATGTATTATACAATGAACGAAAAATCATCGCATACAAGGAAAGCAAACAAAATCAATGTATGTACGCAACCCTTAACCATCACGGTCAATTTTCCCTGGTCCGGAAATTGTAGTATCACCGGTAACCAGTAAACCAGGGCACTTTCCAGTCTTGGACTGCAGAATGTATTGAAGTACCGGTAAAATCCTGACAAATTCACGTCAGGATAGTAAACAGTGGCCTGGTTGTCCGAACGAGCCTCAAATCATTGGCCAGTTCTTCCACATAGTCCAAAGGCTGCCATGTGGCTTTATGAATGAACGATAGCAGAGGGGCAGGCAAACGAAACAGGAAGAATGGAGTGGCATAAGCCAAATGCTCGCTCTCGCTTTCAAACGCCTGCTGACCAGATTTCCAACCGGGCACTAGACATCAACATGAGCCTCGATGTGAGGGAGGAAGTAAATGGCACTTGCAGTTCAACAATAAACGGCCGGCTACCCGCCAGGCATCGCGTTCACTCTCGCTTTCAACCCATGCTCCCGCTTTCAACCGCGAGGGGTGAAGAGCCGGGTGGAGAGCAGCGAAACGCGGGCTGACCAGATTTCGGGTGCTAAACAGCAAAGTGAGAACTGATGGGAGGCAGGAAGAAAATGGCGCTTGCAATTGAACAATAAACGTCCGGCTACCCGCCAAGCATCACGCTCACTCTCGCTTTCAACCCATGCTCCCGTTTTCAACCACAAGGGTGGAGAGCCGGTTGGAGAGGAGCGAAACGTCTGCTGACCATATGTCCAACAGAGGGACCGGAGGTTGCTTATGTCTTTCATTATGTCACTACCAAAGCCTTTTATACACTCAACCCCCTATTGAGTAGCCAGGACTCAGTGGGCTGACTTCAGTGAGAAGTCATAGAGTGCACAATAGAACTTCATAATGAGATGAAAGAAAGCTACAGTCACAGTAGAAATGGGTCTCCTTATATATGTTTTCGGGGCGGAGGAAAAATCTCTCGTTTCCGGCCAACAAGAGTAGAGTTGGGACCAATCGTGCCATGTTCTTTGCATCGGGTATTGTGCGGGTTAATGATTCAAATATGTGGTAGATTTCGACTTTATATTTTTACGCACTCGAATATAATGAGCGGTCCCGCAGTCCTGGACCAGAGCAAACACAGACAATCTGATTCGGGGCGTATGCTTAATATACGAGGTATTTGACATAGAACAGATTCAATTTTTCATTTCCTTTTCATATCTGGTTTTCGAACCTCATCTCCTAGGAAACAATACCTGTATCAAGTTTGTTGCATCCTGCCTCCTGCCAGAACAATGATTCGGTCATCTCGGGCTGATATTGCAAGCAGCTGCGTCGCGTTACTGAGTTTACAGGCAGATTCAGCCTTTTCATTTCCCTTTCATATATGGTCTTCGAAGGCCATCAATGTCGCAACTTGGCAGATTCAAATCTTTCATTTCACTTTCATAAATGGTTTTCGATGCTCATCTTTTCTCAAAAATATGTCAAGTTCACGAATTTCACCAGTGTCATCTCATATAACTTGACGTAGGACAGATTCAACATTTCATTTTGCTTTCATATCACAATTTTTGAACCTCAGCTGTTCGGCACACCCTCAATTCCATGTTGCGAGAATAATGATTCAGGCACTTCAAGCTGATATTGTGAGCCAAGACTCCCTAACTTGGAGTCTGTACTCTCACAAGTTTCTAGTGCGCAAAGTGAGCCAAAGTTGGGCTGATTAATTGCTGAAATTATGACAGATGGAAATACAGAGACCCATTTTCTGGACGCCATATTTAAGATATGCCTGAACTCGCAAAGCAAATCTCGGCAGCCCATCCCCTTTCAGGTCATAATGTCTGGTTCTCGACGACGGCAACAACCCGAGCCTGCTGAGCCCCCAGCAAACCCATCTGCACCTGCCCCACGCGAAGGTCAACCCGTGGCCATCTGGGGTCAACCGGCACCACATCTGAGTTTACTATAACACGAAGTAATGTCCCTCCTACCAATCCCTTGACCGGTACATTTGCTTCGCCTTTTCTTTCTAAAATATTAACACCACACGGCAGGCACAAATCAACCACCACATACACCACTTCCAGCTCGGCAGAATCTATCCAGTATTCCTGAGGTTGTGAGTGGCTTTCCTTCCATTTACTTGACACTCTCATACAAGGTTGATACTGACTTTCTAACTTCTAGGCATCACCTGTTTTACGAACTCCGGTCACCCCTGTTCCGAGCCAGGGCTTCAGTCATCATACAACAGTACCCATTCTGCCACATAACACCAGCTCGGCGTACTGCAGCTCAGATGGCTGTTCAACTTGACTTGAATATCGCAATGGCAACTCCCGGGCCGGTAGAACGGCGCTGGCAGGATACTCAAGAATCAGATCCATCTGATGGTGGGGGCAATGAATCGGATGACTCCACAGATGAGTTTCCTGTTCGATTAGTTAGGCATCGACGCACAACTGCTGATGGAACCGCTCGACAGGCCCAAATTTTCAGTCTAAACTCTGATGATTCTGAGCTTGAGGAGCTGGAACCTGATGTGTCGGTTGGTGCTCAGAGGGGTAGACGAGCTCGGGGACAGGGTGGTGGAGGACACCGTTCAGCTCCTGCTTTCCGTGGCCGAGCTTCTCGTGGCCGTGGTCGTGCTACTGGCAGAGCCCAGCCTGACAACACTGAGGTTGATTTTGAGCCTGGTCCTCATCCTCTGCGCGGGCGGCCAGCTGTGACAGGTGGCCCACCTACTGGTTATACTGTCGACGAGAACGGATTCACGTGGGCAGATGATTCGATATTGTCCGGGATGACCCGAGCTCCGGATGCAAAGTTTTTTTTTGGGTCGCATTTGGAGTCAGGTTCCCAGCAGTGCCGTTTATGCAGGTGTGTACTACTCTTTTGCTGATGTTTCTTTTGATAATGAAAAGTGTGGAACTCAGCGTGGTATATGCCAAAACAAGCAGCCTCAGCACTAAACGAGTGCACCTTGAGAAAAAGCACGCACCGGACGGAATATCTTGCTGAGATCCAGAGGCGTGGATGGGAGAACAAGCTGCCTTCTGCCTCGCTTGCAAAGTTGAAACAATCTTGGATGCTCGCAGCACAACGGATTCCTTTTTCGACCAAAGATCTCGCCAAAATGATTGTAAAACTCATTGTTGCACAGGATCTGGTGTGTTTTATTATCATTGTCCGTCTAAACCACAAGTTTATTATATCTGTATGAATCTCATCGAAAGCCGAGAGTTCCGTGATCTACTTCTCTTTTTACACGAAACACTCAATGATCAAGATATTCCCCACCGATCCAAGCTCCGCTCTCTCATCATTGAAGAGTGGGTTGAGTACTGGGATGACCTAAAAACCGAACTGTAGGTGCATATCTTTGCTATACATTTACATGTTCAAACCTCACTTCATTTTCTTCCAGTGCGAACGATTTTGTTGCCCAATTTGGGCCAAAGTCTGGTGTAGTGTAGAGCGCCATCACCTGTACGGCCCAACAACCACCGCTAGTTAGCGGGGGAGATATATATGGTATCCCCGCTAACTAGCGGGGTTTGAGAGAATTGCGTGTAGCAGCTTAGATACAGCTTAAATACCCCTCGGCTCACCCTCCCGGCACACGCTCTGGGCCGTCCTCGTCGACGGCACTCATCCCATTGCACCAAATAGTGCGAAGATTCCGCATCTCCAATTTCCCCTCCCTGGAGTCAGTTGGTCAATAACTTGCCCTTCCTCGGTTCTAGTAGGATTATGGTAGGTAGGTAGGATTACACGGCACGGTCCGAATAACGAACACCGGTTTCCAGGAGTTATCCCGGTGTACAGTCATCTGAACCCCAGAACGCAGATCCCACAGGTTACCCCGTGCCCCGCGGTAGCCCCCAGACAACAGGAAGCAGTAAATACGGTGACCTAGAATCAATCAGCTTCGATTCAGACATTAATACTCTACGGAGGCGATGCAGAGGGGTTGCGTAGAACTTCAAGGCTTCATGCACAAATGTTCAACTCAATCCTATGGCGTTCGGCCAAGGCGGAGCGCGAGGAACCAGCTGGTGTGCATGGATAACATACCGTCACCTTTCTGAGGCTAGTTGATAGCTCGACAGCATAACGGGTGCCAGCGCTACACGATGGCTAAGTGTTGCAGCCGAGGAGAGATCATGCCTTATTCGAAGGGATTTTTAACGGCAGGTTCAGCCTTTCGAAATTTACGTCCATGCAGTATGTAGAGTGTGTCTGACTTGTCAATTTCTTGCTCCAGTGAGTCCTCGGCAGTATTCCTCACAACTTCATTAGGCTCTTCAGCGTTTGAACGAAGTTAAGCGGACCGAGGAAGCACGTTCTCTACGACACCAAGCACGTTACACCCTCAATCAAGTCTGCTGCGAGGCCGATTGACTAATCGGAACAGGTCAGCAAGATTGAAAACTTTGAGCGATAGGGTGCATGACAGGTTGCCGAACAGCAGCAAGACAAGACCAATTCGAAGCGGCATAATTCTGGTTTCAGTGGCAGCAGTTCGATTCTCTCAGTGGTCATTTTTTTCTGTTCAATTTATAGATTTAATTCCCTTCAACCAGTGAGTTTTTCTATCATGCTGAACCATGTATAATATTATTGGCATCATACTCCCAACCCAATATAACTGTGAAAACAAAAGAAAAAGAAAAAAACTTGCAATCAGTGGCTGTCCACATGAGCCCATCAGCCACCGATCAGTACTTGATCAGCACACCCGCCACAAAATCTGGGATTCAAAGCAGTACTTCTGATCAGTTATGGAACACAACAAACTATGAGTTTTCTATAGATCAATGCATCAAAGAAAATTGAATTTACATGTCTGGAATGCTATGAGGTCTTTATGGGCCTATGCATCAAAAAATATTGGTTTACTGGTGAATTTACATGTCATGAAGACAACTTTTCAGACAATTTCCTTTTTCAGGTATGTACTAG
Organism: Mycena olivaceomarginata; assembly: GCA_029378375.1. Lineage (NCBI taxonomy): Eukaryota > Fungi > Basidiomycota > Agaricomycetes > Agaricales > Mycenaceae > Mycena > Mycena olivaceomarginata. The sequence continues at coordinate 35,723 of JARKIC010000231.1, read as the reverse complement.
CATATGGATTACAGACAGCACTTGCCGTTGGTTATGGACCTTGAGGGCACAGCTATGAGTTCTTTATGGCACTATGCATCAAAGAATATTAGTTAGCTGGTAAATTTATGTGTACTATAAGACAAAATTCCACACAGTTTAACTGTTTAGTTTCCATTCATCTACCATGTCCTGGACCCTGTGGAATATATGAATATTTAACTGGTTATTTCTGTTTAAAGTGTTTGCAAAGGAAACCAATTAGAGCCTTAGCTATCGATCAAATTCCACGGTACCTCTTTCAAATTCTTAGCCATATCCGACTTGGAACCGGTCTTGTACATGCCTTCAGAGGCCCTAGAAAGGCCTGAACCACTCTCAAACTGAGTGCTGGATCTTTTCATGGCAAGTGGCCACCAGAGAGGACATCATTACATTATATCAGGCTTTGTCTCGAACATGTCTGTCTTCAACCGCATTGAACAGCCACATTCTATTGAAGTGTTCTCGAGCTCACGTATTATACCACAGACCAGAAAATAGCTCGCTATAGGTCACATGCAGGACAACACTGGGATGAAATCGAGGGGTATTCAAGGCCACTCCATCTCTTAAGAGGTCGAGAATTGAGATGGAAAGCGGTAGTGAGGGCAATGGTACTATTGACAACGAGCAGTGATTACATTCAAATATTATGGTTTTATTACACTTAATATTCACTGTATTTTTTACAGTCATTTTATGGTTTCTACTCCATTTTCGCGAGCGTTGAGTAGCATTTGCGCAACCACTTACGAGCTGATTCAGTGCCAGGGATCGTCATCCAGACCTTCGTGGAAGAAGTTCTTGCCTTATCAAATCCTTGTGCTTTGAATGTCCAAACCAGGTCTCACTTTACATCTAATACAGGTGCTTACGCTGTTGACAGATTAGCTTTCAGTTGAATGGGGTCATCCTCACCTTGCAGGTCAAACTGATGTCACCTAAATTTTATTTTTGTCACCAATAGGACCTTGCGGGGTCTCGGAAGCTGGAGACATTGATCAAACTTTTGTAAGCCCAGATTACTTCGATGCAGTGTAGTTTTCGCCTGCAATTTGGACTTTGACTCTGTTCTACACGTGTTTCTTTTCACATGCACTGCCTAGTTTTCAGCATGATGAATCAGTGGTCTCCCGATTAAAATCACTCACTTTGGTTGGCATGTACTGGAATGTCCCGCCCAACAATATCTGCACATCAGACTTTTGACATTTGATTTGCAGGCTTGTACAAGGCCAAACAAGGCCTAAAAAGGTCCAAAAAGCTAGCAAGGTCACAAAGTGACAAACCTATGTCCGAATTTCACAAGCTCGGATATTTGGTCCAAAAATAGCTTGTTTTTCGGGTGTTCCTGGCGCTTTGGGACCTTATTCTGTATGCCCGGGAATGTCCTAACCATTTTAGAGGTTGAAGCTTTTCATTCAGCTCAATCCCTGATCTCAGAAGGGGGTGATTTTCCTTGCTTGCGGCCTTGGGAGCTTGCCGCCAAGCCGCCAAGCCCCACAAGCCGCAAATCAAATGTCAAAAAGCCTGATGCAATCTGGATATGCTAAGATGGGTGAGCCTTCCGAGGGATGATACTGAAACTGTGATTGACTCACTGATCAAACGCCAACCACAGTCAATCTGGCTTCTTCGTGGGGTTTGCCTGTGCCTGGAACCATGGCCTTCAAAACCTTGCCATTAGAGGTTTGTTTGTGGATCACAGTACTAAGCAGGTGCTATTACCATTCATGTTTGCCTGGATGTACACCAATGCCGCAAATCTGGTGAGTCCTTGACTAGTCTACGCTACTGAGATACCTTCACTGGGCCTTAGGAACCCAGTGGCTTGCACGGTCCGAACCTAAGACCAATACAGTGTTGTACCACCTCTTGGAACGATCAAATTAAGAATGCCTTCGGAGTAATAGTCACCCACTTTCGTAGCAAATCAGGCCTGGTTGATCATGTCCTCGGTGTTAAATCTTTGATTTGTGCCAGGTTTGGTGGGCCCTGCCAAAATGGCAACCAATGATCCCAGCCGCTTCGCCCATCGTGATAAGCGCAGCCACGTGAGGCGAACGCGGTTGGTCACGAGCCTATCCAATGTCCAAGATTCCCTCTCTGTCAGAGCCGGGGACCGGTCCGTTCTTCAAGAGTAGCGGTTTCTCGTAGTCCTCAGGCTGCAAGGACTCGGAGGCCCGTGCACACGACCGAAAGGTCCGAAACAAAATACTAGGGTTTTTCATTCAAATCGACAGGGGGTGTGACGCGTGACCCGATTTACCAGTTCGACATTTCGACAGCAGCCGAATTTTCGCGTGACACCTCCAAAATTTCGACAGCTCCATGGAAAATTTACCTTTTTTCACCACTGGGGGGGGGGAGGTGACATGCCTTAGAGCGTTCGACAAACCCCTCCGTGGCGCGTGAGCGCGACCAAAATTCGTCCTCGACAGGGGGGTGCGTGACGCGTGACTGTCAATTTGAATGAAAAACCCCAGTATCTTCCCAGAAGTCACAGGACCACCAGAAGGCCAGGTTATTGACCCTTGAGCATCGCGTGGGCGAGCTCAAGGAGGAGAACGGGAATCTACGTGGCGTACTGGATGACTCTCAGAGGGTCATCGCAGCTCTCTTCACACAGCAGCTGCCATTCCCTACTCTCACAACGCCAACCACTGCGTCTCTTGCATTTCCAACGGCTGGGACCACCATGGCCCCCCCTCTTCCCTCTCCTCTCTCCCACCCAGAATATTATCCCCACCAGAGCAAATTTTCAGGGGGGACCCAGATCCTTGGTCCAGTGGAGAGTTGGGACCCAACTCGACCCCACAGCGACTGGCCACCTAGTTTCGACGAAAACAGCCATGCAACCGAAGTTGATGAGGAGACGATCGATCGGCTGTTCGATGAGTTGGTGGTCCCTTCTTCTAGGGTATCCCCTGGGACGGGACAAGGGATGAACTGAGAGCATCCATACAGGTCACAAAAATTCCCTCTCAATACCATTTACTTATATCATCAGTACTTTTCTTTCCTTTCAATCAACGCCATACCCTCCCCCCATGTCCCTCCCCCCTCCCTCCAGATCGCAACTTCTGGGGCAATTTGGCCGGCAAGGTAAGATTACTAGCAGTATTGACACCCTACAGAACAGGTGGAAGAGATGCCGCGCTCGACATTGTCCCCCACTACCAGTCTACCGCTCCAATTGTCGCTGACATCCAGAGCATCATGGCTGTCGTTGGACGTATCAAGACCGGTGGAAAGTGGTATCTAATTGACAGAAATGGGGGTATGATGCGACCAGAGTTCATACCAATCGATGAGACAGAGGAGGAAGGACCAAATGAGTCGGATCCTGTAATATAATCACTTTTAAGCTCGAAGTTGGTGATCACATGAGGGGCCTGGCGGCGGAATCAAAACGAAATATTCACTACCACTGAGGATCCTAGAGCTAAGACATTCCGAGTAGATAGAGTCATTGTCAAGATGCTAGAGAAACTTCCTACCTTGAAAAAATCTGTCCCTGTCCCCATGTCGCCACCTGTAGCAAGTTGCAACATGATTTATTAACAACTCTATCAAACAACACAGTGAACTCAATGTCTGCAGAAGGACAAAGGAAACAGAAAAAGGGAGCCACAATGGAAATGGGCTAGAAAAAAGGAACCGTGGACCACCCTATTCTACGCGCGTACAGAATAATAGAAGAAAAAGAACAGATAAATGTTCAACGCGGGCATATTGAGTTCACGAGCTCGAGGTTTCCAGCTCCAAGGAAGTTGCTGGTGGGGTCATTGAGGCCGTCGTTTTGTTCTGGATATAGTCGCGCGTGGTCTGAAGACATGGATATGTGTCCTCTCATTCTCGTTGCCACTGCAGTGCCGAGTAATTTTTAGGCACAGGGTTCATAATTGATTGCGTCCATTGCCCTTGCTCACGAGGCGCTCAAATCCGGAATCCAGGGCGTCTATTCAAACCTTGAATACATCAAGTGCTCCTTTATCCCTGCTGAGCCCGGCCAAAATACGTTATAATGCACCGGTGGGCCCCATCGCGAGGCACGGGGTCCAAGATGCCACTACCGTAAGGTACATGGTCCAAAATAGCCGCTGCGGAACACAGCCGAAATCCATCAGGCATGGGGTCCATAATCAACCGTGCCCACGCCCGCGGGGCGTTCGATCCGGAACGCAGGGTGCCTATCCAAAGCCTAAACACCTCAAGTGGTCCCTTATCCCTGCTGAACAGGACCCGATTATCCCTTTGGAGGCTAGGTCCGAAAATTCTCGGATTGGGCACTTTTTGTCTGCGCCGGTTGACGCGAGATTTGGCCAGTTTTTGTCCGCGCCGAACCAAGCCGACGATGCCGTAACTGCCCCAAAAGGGTAATTTTCTGTTCCCATGACCCCTAAAATCGCCCTTTTTTACTTCGCCACCAATTTCCAGCGGATTTTGCCCGGGACCGGCAAATGGATGCAGTTTGCCGAATTTCGCACCACAAAAACTACTTTTAGATGCCGATCCCGCTCACAAAGTGGCCTTAATCTGGTCATTTTTGTCCGCGCCAGACCTAGGATGTTCGGTCTCTGGACCCAATTTTTATCCACGCTGGACCTAGGTTTGAGAGCCAAAATCTCGAATTTTTGTCCGCACTGTGACCTGTTCCGAATCCAACGCAAACGAGAATCCCACGTAAATGGGTCCCTTTCGACCATTCAAGCAGTAAAATCAATGCTCGCTACCTGGTATTCCCCTGAGAAGACTGTAAACGAGCGAGAAGCAACAACCAAGAGTTGGGTGAAGTGTGTAAGAGAGAATCTTGTCCCGACCATAAATTCTACTCACCGAGCTAATAGGAGCACCCACATATCAGTTTTTTTTGCATTCAAGCTGCGGAAAAAAGTGTGAGCTGCCCAAAGAATCTGCCTGTACACCGGTAGGGGGAGAATGGACCGGGACACCACTAGACTAGATGCGTGGTGAGTAAAGCAGATGCAAATGCGGGCTATGTCGGAAGCACTTCCGACAGCAGGGGCGTGGGCAAGACAGATGTAGATGCAGGCTAAAGGGGGAGTCGCCGGAACGCTTCCGACAGTAGGGACGGTGTGTTGAATTAACAACCAGACCCTCAGCCAAATCCGAGTTGATTTCAAGTTCAACAGCTACTCTCTGAGTCTTTGATATTTATTTCTTTCATTGTATACTAGCGGAGGAGACAAGTTGGCTCCTTTGAGCATTTTTTGCCATTTTGCCTTGAAAAATGCGAAAAACGGCCACTTTGCATGAGGTATTCTGAGCTCAAATACCTACCAATTGGGGTCAACTAAAATATGGCTGCGGTCACTTTTACAAGTACTCTCAAGGTAGTACAAGACATGCCTTCGCTTCGCTCCGGCGGCAAAGAAGACATGTTGGAAAATATCATGTACAATTGGTGAAAATTGCGGGTGATATGGTAAGGTTCAACGTCCAGGTCCGCTCAACGTTGACTTGCAAACCGGTTCGAATGTCAACAATTCAACTTATTCATGCAAAATCTACGCCAATACGACCCTCGCTCCTGAGACTTTCAAAATTAGACGAAAGTTAAGGCGTTGATGTAAACACGCCGTTCCATCGTGCACGAGGCTGGAACGCGTCCGTTAGCATCCATCTGGAGAGATACCCGAAAATGCATGAGTATCGAACTGGATGCTGTAGACGTCCACAACGCGCCAGGCGAAAAGAAATATCAGCAGTGCGTAAGGGGAAGGATGAGCAAAAGCCTACACCAGCATGACAAATCCGCATCGGGCAGCTCACCTGAAGGTAAACTGAGTAGAAAATTATTGTCCCTATACGCCATCAACGTGTGTACCCGGATGTTAGCGTCACCATTGCTGGAGTTACGTGCCGGGCGATACGCCAGCCAAATCAAACGAGTGAGAAACATGCATGGAAAGTTGGTGGGTAGTTGCATGCGAGAATACCAGTATGCACCCGCAGAAAGCTGGACATCAGGTAAGTAAGCCAAAAAATCTAGAGCGTCGAGAAAAGCGGCGACTCACCGGGACCGCCAGAATTCGACAACAAATATGTGAATGCGGCTGGGAAGTCATGAGAAAGCAGCGTAGGCTCGCAAGAGCATGGAAGATAAAGTGCTCATCGAGAAAACATGCTTACGCTGAGAGAAGGTTGGATTATGGGTCGACACAATAAATTCACACCTAACCTGGCATCGATGCTCCCATTAATATTCAAGTGCCACGCGATTCCCACCAGGGTACGGTTGTACTCGTATACCCCGAAGATTGAGGAGAACGACGGCCAGAGACCCGAGGCATCAGTCAGTTGCAAGACATCGAAGAGGATGTTTAAAAGACGCTTGATATGTGGAGCCACCGAGAAACCAGGCTCCAGAACGAATCACGGGCCCGCCGCAGAGGCCGAAGAATCTTGAATGGCTTGAGCTATTTTGCAAATTTTGGACACCAAGACGAGACCCAATAGCTTCGCAACAGCAAACAGAGGCGTTCCGAGATCAGGCCGTGACTCCCAGAAAAGAATGTTACAGTTGAGTGAATTGAGGCCACTAATTTGAGGGCACGAACAACGGACAGAAAATTGCCAGACGAATGAAAGCAGAGCACCCTCTTTATATCCACAATCGGCAAGACGACGTGGCCCACCGGCATGATAAAAATCGAATCAAGCTGCGCCGTAGGCGGCAGCAACTGTGTACTGTCAGAAAGAGACTGCGCACTGGTCAGCTGTTCTGCCGCAAATGAAAAGGCGGTGGTGACGAAGCACAGAAAGTTAAGGCTAGAAGGGGTTAATGCAAGAGGCAGAGCAGAGGAAATCCAAAAGAAGGATGGGTATATAGAGCAATTGCACCGCCGAGCGAGCAAATCGTTAAAGAACGGTTAATAATAAGAGCAAGACCAAAGGAGTAACATTATCCGGGGATATTGCACAGCAGGAAAAATTGATTTAATAATTATTTGGCCTGAGGCTGTGGAAGAAATCACCACCCACGGATGTCTTCCCAGCTGCGGAAGTGCCACGAAGTGGTGCTCCGCTTCAAGCTTCAGGGAAGACATCCGTGGGTGTGATTTTGAGGCAGCAGGAGGCAAAATCTCAGCGTGGGAAATAGTCACGTGATTCTTGGCGGCGTGAGTTTGGCCTCCATATTTGATCATCCACACAGATACCTCAATATTCTCACCGCCAGGAGTAAGAGCATCCTTTCTGCCGAGGACAGGAGGCCCTGCCCTCCAAACAAGTGCACCCCCGATTATAGGACTGCAAATGGTGTGGAGAACTTGTAATGGAAGCTGTGGAAAATCTGTTGTGGCATTGCCAATGGAACAATAGGCTACAAAACCGGTCTAGAAGGTGACTGAGAATCGCCACTCTTCTGTACTACAAGATGCCCAGAATATAGGCCATTGCAGCCCTTGCCAACAGGAAATAATTCATGCTGGATATACTTTGCGGTTACAGCTTAAATTTTGAGAAAAAATGCCCGTAGGAATAATCCCCTCACGCCGATTCCACTGGAAGGCATGGTTGAGCACATCCACAAGCGACGAGTGCACCATCCTTGTCACATGATTTTGAAACCCTGCAGTTTCTGGGAATAGAAGGAGGTGCATTCAAATGGCGGTCATTTTAAAAACTATGGCCTGACACAATAGAGCTGCATTCAAATGGCTGGCATTTCAAAAAGCAGTGCAATAGACCTGCATTCAAAGGGCTGGTGGCATTTTGAAAAGCATGACCTGATGCAATAGAGGTGCATTCAAAGGGCCGCCATTTTGAAAAGCATGACCAGACGCAATAGAGGTGCATTCAAATGGCTGCCATTTTGAAAAGCATGACCTGGCACAATAGAGGTGCATTCAAATGGCTGCCATTTTGAAAAGCATGACCTGACACAATAGAGCTGCATTCAAATGGTTGCCATTTTGAAAAGCATGACCTGACACAATAGAGCTGCATTCAAATGGCTGCCATTTTGAAAAGCATGACCTGATGCAATATTGGCGCATATACAGAGGCCGATGAGGGTGTAGCACGGGGGGTGTCTCTATAGCAGCAAGTCAACATAGTTTGGATCATATAAAATTATGGCGGAGTGAGATTGATCGACTGACTCAATATTCGGCAGTCTCCAAAGCTTCTATGACTTCTAGGTGTGATTGGGAGCTCAGACCCTGGCCATGGGCTTGATGGTAGATTGAAAGGGCTACCAACGACTCACTCCCAAAGCCGGACATGTACATCTGGTTCAACTTAGTATACCGAGCACGCCTAGCTCCGGGGCAAGAACGTGTGAGCACGACAGACACCTGCCCTACAGTAATTTTGATCTGAATTGAATATTTAACCATGCTGCCTGCCGGATGCCCTCGGTTAATTATACCTACTGTATGACCTCATTCCGACAGTGACCTATGGAAAGCCGGAACACCACGCTCTGAAACAAATGATGAAATCAAGTCATCGTTGATTGCCGTATTTGTGCTGCGAATGGGTTTGCGATGGAATCTAATATTGTTGACTGAATAGACGGTTTCCGACGCCTGAGAACCGCTCCAGAATCTTGAATAATGTTTCAACCCACGAACTGCCCTATATTGCAAGTTTGGAGTGCTCTGTTGAATTTAACTTCGGTCGGACAAGGATAGAGCAGCTAAAGCTATAACAAGCTCGGGACTCACTCATATATATATTGTGATTTAGGTTTGGTCACCGGGCTCTAAGTTCTCTCAAGTCCTTTTATAGTCATTGCCGGCCGTCACTGACACGTTAGGTTATCCACCGGCTTCAAAAATTCCCTTATTCAGTGGGAAACTTTGAACCATCGAAGATACATGCGAGAAACTCATCCAAGCTCAAGGCTTCAACTTGGCAAGCCGCCTGACGTCCCGGCGACCCAGATCGGAGTTCACGGACCATCCTTGTCTGTCAATTATGGAATCCCGCATAGTTAATCCCTCCCAAACCGCGCTTAGTGTCGGGTGGAATGTACTTAAATTCACCGAGTCCATTTTTTGAACATACGAATATGCGGGGCCATGCAACGCGGCTACTTGTGAACTAACTTGAGAGGGGACTGACGTGGTTACTTGCTGGTAGGTCGCATTTAGTTGCAACACTAGGTCCATGTTGAGTTGATGCGACACTGTCGATTTTCGGCACCCCCGCCGACACATTTTGATTCCCGCTACCTTCAGGTAAGGGTTTTAGGGAGCCCGAAATTTCACTAAATTCATTTTCTAGTCAGCAGTTTTTGCGTAGCTGATCGAGGACATGATCTCTCTGCAAGAAAACTTTGGCATCCCCGGGGTTAAAGCCGATGATGGCGGCTCAAAACTCATAATTTTGATCAGTACATGGTCCGATCCTGTCGCTGCAACTCTCACAGCTATCGACCAAGCACCGACGAGGTTTTCTTGCATGCCCTCCTTCAAGCCTAGGCAGCCCTGTTTCTTTGATCTTGAGCCATGCAAATGATTTACGTAAGGCTTTATTCCCGTAGCTAGGGATTGTAGTTTCTGGTCCAGCTCTCCCTTGCAAGTTGTATTGAAATTTGGCCGAAGGCGCGCCTTGCTTGTGGTAAGTAAGGCCTCGAGGCGATCAAGAGGTGAGCTTTCTAGGCATGAGGATTAGTGAGGTTGAGGGAAAAGGGAGGGAAGAAAATATATAACTGTGCAAAGGCTTAGACAGTCGCACAAGGGATTTAAGGGTAGGGACATAGGTATACGAGGAAGGTTGAACATAAGTATACGCTGTGCGAAGGCATAGGTGATACCAATGTTATAGGTACGATGACGAAGACGGAATTGGACGCAGCGAATAAATTTAAATAAAGCTCCAAGAACATCGCGATTGCCAACAGGAGCAGACAGATGTCAGTAGTAGCGTAATAATATGTTACCCTGTGTGACCGGAGCAAGGGGATGAAGCCGATTATTCCGGAATCTTCAAAATTTTGGACCATCTGATCGAAATTATGTGTATGTACCTCTGTCGTTTCATCCCGGCTGATGGCGCATCAGTATATTTTGATCAAACCAATAGTGGGAACAGTTGAGAGGATCCCTCTCAAGCATACCACAACTTGGTTGACCGAAAAGTATGTCCTCAATGTTGAGATATAGGTCAAACAATCACCTGACATTTCTTTTGGTCAGTTAGTGTAGGATGGAGACTTAATTTTCCGAGCTTGATTCCGAAGTGATAGCCAGCGTGACTCTAAGCAAACATGTCTGTTCAGATTTCCCATTGCTGCCCTGGTTGTTAAGTCAGAGACCTGAAAGCTCTCCATACTTGAGGGAGGCAGTGCTGTGAGGGCCGGGCCGAATCAATAGCAATCCATTAAGAAACCCTCCCGCTGGAGACGCATCGGGGTCTCTGGGGGAAATGAGCCAGTGGGGCTCGCAGCAGGGGAGTGGAAGCGGAGGAATAGACAGTGATTAATGACTAATATACCACAACATGAAGGGATTGAGCAGACGGAGCTGTGGACATGCCCATGGTAATACCAAGAGCCCTAGTGATCATTTTCTGGTTGAATCATGGTCCGGTTAGATGAACGGATGCCTCAACACACGCGCAAGGAAATTAACCTCCGGCGAATCACGTGGAATATTTGTTGAATCTTGTGGCTGTGCGCATATTTTACCTCTTCCCGGTGCAGAAGTGGAATGAGTGTTCATTTTCTGGTCGATTCATAGTCCGGCCGGGTGAATTCACCCTCCAATACACGCACAGAAAATTTAACCCCCGGCGAACTACGTTGTGGAATATTTTTTGAATTTTGTGGCTGTGCAACTATTTTATCTCTTCACAGTCCAGAAGTGGAATGAGTGTTCATTTTCTGGTCGAATCATAGTCTGGCTAGGTGAATGGACCCCCAAACACGCGCACAGAAAATTGAACCTCCGGCGAACCACATTGTGGAATAGACCAATAACCAGTCTGCCTACAAGGAGTAAAAAAAAATGACTGATTTTTCGGAACTCGACTTTCATTTACTAATGATTATCAACTATCCCCCAAATTTCGCTAACCTTCTAGCTTCCTTGGTGTTCTTCTTGCAAGCCCTTTTATCCCTCCATTCCACACTTGGTGGTTCGCTCGCAGCTCAGATCCACTGGTATCACGTGCTGTGGTGTTGTCGACGGAGGGTTTTAGAATGTTGATTTTGAGAAAGACACCAGGATAACCAGGAAACGAATCTGTGTTAGGTCGGCGGAGAATATTGGAGCTCATGCGTGGGGTGTACACGGATACAACGAGGAACCACGGAATCCAAATACTCCCAGGTACTACTTCTTCCAGCCTCGATGATGAAATTGGGACACTCATCCTACAGAGCCTTTGAGGCGGTACAGATCTTCAATTCGACCGTGGGAACTGGATCATGAGAGCTGATTGAAGACGATGCACTCTACGTAGCACCGTGCGCAACCCCGAGATTTCATGTCCGCAAGTTGGTACCGCGCGCTCCTCCCCATCTCCCATGCCGACTGTTTTAGTGGTGACCCGTGTGCTGGCCTGCACGGCTCCATTTGCGCGACGTGAAGTTGGCAGATTCGGGGCAGCTGAGGTATACATCAAGGTGAGTCGCCCGCGCAGGCTACGTTCTGAACGCTGCGCGCCTCCCATCCGCGCGGATGCGCTGCGCATGCTTTGGGCTGTATGAACTATTCATAGCGCGCCATGTTTTTGCGCCCAAAATTCGACATCTCGACGCATTCTCGCCGCGAGCAACCACCAAAATTTCATCTCCCACCGTATTCTCCGATTCACTAGTATATTCCGCACGCTGCACCAGAAGTATAGTAAGAATCAACTAGTCGATCGGGGCTCGACTGTTCATGTGGAAACGTGTCACGGGTGATTGCCAGCACTGCGTGTGGCGCGAGTCGCGCGCTGAATAAAAAGGTCAGACATTCGAGCCAAAAATCTATGCGCCGATACAAAGAAGCCGTAATCAACCTGCACTCGACGGTTCATGCGGAACCCTGTCGCAGGTGATTGGCTTGACCCCTTGCGAGAGCAGTACCACCACTAGGGCACTGCGTGTGGCGTGAGCAGGAATATACTGGTTGCCCAACATCGGATCTGAACTGAACTGAATTGAACTAAAATTCTATTATCATCATACCTGGCTACGTGTAGCTATGCGATGGTACTTCTACGAGATGTAGATCTGGGGGAGTGAGAGATAACTAAATAAGTAGAGGTACGGGAACTCGTATAGAGTAAGAGAGAGATAAAAAGGAAAATATTGAGTTATGTAAGGTTTATAATTAGCGGAAGAGAGGATATTATATCTAAGGGAACAAATGTGCGGCACGCGCCACCGCGTCCAAGTTGATAATCGCCATAGTGAAAGCCCCGCGCTCACGTTCAGGCTTAACGACCCACATCCCGGTGTCAGGATCAGGTGTATCTCCCACCGGAACAAGCCATTTGACCAGGGCACACTCATACACTCGGTCGGCGAGTCCGAACGACAAGAAGTGCTGTACGCGGCCAATGACGAGTCCGCCCAGCTTGGGGGATCCCACGTCTATCAAGACCGTGTCACGACGGGCATATCCATGCCAATTGGGATTTGACCGAATTTGCTCGAAGTACATCCCGCCGGCACCACCGAGATCGCAGGGCGCATAGAAATGGGCGACGGCGGAGTGATGGACATCGATTCGACCGTCGAATACCGGGTACGCATCGACGGGGGTTGGCGGTCAATCGGGCTCAGGGGGGCTATGCAACTCCTCGTGTAGAAAGCGACGGAGGAGGAAGGGGAATTGGGGGTGGTCGATGCGGGCAGCCAGCGCAAGAAGTTGGCGAGGATATCCACATTCTGCAGAGAAGTGAGCAAGGGTAATACAATATAAAGTAAAGTGTGTGCAAGCTCAATGTCGGACAGAGACCTCGGGCCGTGAACGGTGCCGTCGTCGTTGTCCTCGTCCTCCGCAGGAAAAGGTACTGCCGCAGCCAATTGCGGCTGCTCACCGTCGAGGACTGCGCGAGTGTACGACAAGGCAGTACCACTCAGCATTCCACGCAGGCGCAGTACCGTCCGAAGCGCGGCGAGTTTGTCCAGCCGCCTCAAGACGACAAGCATCTGTGTGAGTGCCTTGTACCTGCTCGACCGGCGCCAGGGCTCCTTTACAGCTTTGATGTGCTTTGATTCGGTAATGGAGGAGCAGAGCCCGTTGGGGGAGCCAAAGAGGATGATGGAGGGAATGTGGTGGAGGAGGGAGTGCTGCCATGGAAGGGAAATGTCGGCGCGAACACCACAGTTTATGAATACCTTCCGATATTGGTGGAAGCGCTCGAGCAGGTCTTTGAGTTTCAAAAAGTCTTCCGTGATGATAGATGTTGTCGGATGGCGTCCGAAGCCTCGCAGTACTATACCTACCCCGTTTCCATCCTATTGTTTCATTGCCATACATACATATTTCTTACATTATATTTCACATTCCCTCGTCTCATTGACTATCAAACATACTTTATATTTCATATTCCCGTTCACATAGTTACGTGCATGTATATAAACTGCAGGTGCCGGGTGAATATATCTTACCTCTTTCTTCCCTGACAAAAGGTTATGGGCCTCGACAGCGCCTACTGATTCGTTGACTACCCTCTAAACTCACTCTCATCATCTCATCATACTCCATTGACCTCGACTCGTCGTTTCGATGTTAAACTGACAGTGACCTTGACCTGACCTGACCAACCTGACCTTGACCTTTGTTGGCGGACAGACGGGTACCTTTCCCGCCACAAAGCTGTGGCCGTACCTGCAGGGACGGCGGGGACTTCACGGTGAACTCACCTCAAAACTTTTCTCCTTTTCTCCCTCGATACCTTATTACCGTTTAGATACATTGTGGCGACTCATACTTACTTTAGTTACATTGCGGCGTATTCACTCGGTACAAATACTTGTGTACTCGAGTCGCCTCCCTCAGACTTCCGCTTACCTTTGTGTGCGCGAAGACTGAGGTGAGCGACTCTCGTCCTTCTTACTTTACTTCTTTCTAACTCGTAACCTAGTTACTATTATTCTAGGTGAATATAAAGACTTCCGCTTACCTTTGTGTGCGCGAAGACTGAGTTACTATTATTCTAGCTCTCGCACACTCGGAATCTCACTCTTACAGGTTATTGGGCCCCGCCTTTAACTGCGTATTCATTGCTCTACTATCAACATGTCTTCTACTTCCTCCACTGTCTTGAACGACGTCCTCCCGTCCAACGTTCCCGCTCTCTGACCCAATGGCGACAACTTTACCATTTTCTCGCTTCGGTTCTTGACTGCCATCGACGCGAAAGGGTACATGGGACATTTTGACGGCACTGTTCCCCGCCCGGCTGGACCTGTCACGCCGGCGCAGGCGGATGAACTCACGGCATGGGAGAAAGCCGAACGGAACTCCAAGTCCCTACTCCTGCAGAAGGTTCCCGACTCTGTCGCTATCACCATCAATAAAATGGCGACTGTCAGCGCGATGTGGAAACACGTCGATACGACATTTACCTCGAAGGGCGCCTATGCCCAGACCAACCTTCGTGCCGAGTTCCTACAGTCCCGCTGCCCCGCCGGTGGTAACGTCCGCGAGTACCTCGACAACCTAACAGTTCGTCGTGAAACTCTTGCCACTCTGGGTGTCGACATTAGCGAGGACGACTTCCGTTCAACAATCATCACTTGCCTTCCCAAATATCTCACCAGCTTCGCTTCTGGTCAGCTTGCCGCTGTAAAATTAGTCAATCCATCGGCTACCGTCGCTTGCACACCGTTCATACTCGCCATATTCGAGGAGTACGACCGCGAGGCAGGCGAAATGCAGCGCACTGGGAAGAAGAAAGATGATGGGGATGAGGCGTTAGCAGTGGATGGAAGGGGAAAGAGGACAAAAGCGACTTGCTGGAACTGTGGCATCAAACGCCACCTGTCGCGCGAGTGCCGCAAACCCAAGAAGTCGAACGACGGCAAGGACGGCAAGCCGTCTACATTCGTGCCGAAACCGAGTGCATCAGCGGCGGCGGTGGACTGGGACTCCGAGAGCGAGGGTGCCTGGGCCGTCGACTATGCATCAGACTCTGACTGTGGGTTCATGCCCGATCTGCAAGAGGTCAGCGACTCGGATGACGGCGACGACGATGGAGATACCTGTGATTGGTTCTCCGAAGCTGGGGACGGTGGGGATGATTTTGCGTCTGAATGCGGCGGCACCGAGGAGCTATCCGGGGTCGATGGAAGCGAGTACGGCTCGTTCCTCGACGTTGACCTGGACTCTGACAGCGTGGGATCATGGGACGATGTCCGCGATGCGCTGGAGGCTGCAACAGATGAGCAGGCGGCGGCGGTCATAACAGAGGTGATGAAGAAAGACTCACCACGTTCCGAGCTATACGACTCGGGCACGACCCGCCACATCACCCCATTCCGAGACGAAATGACGAGCTTCGTCGATACCCCTCCGCGTACCCTCAGCGCTGCGAACAAATCGGGTTTCAGCGCAGTTGGGATGGGTGATTTAGTGGTCGACGTACCTAATGGTGTCGACGTGTCAAAGCTCCATCTCACCGAGGTGTTGTATTCCCCCGAGGTGGGATACACCCTGATCTCCATCGGATGTCTCGATGACGCCGGTATTACGACGACGTTCTCGAACGGGTCGTGCACGTTGCACGGGCCCGACGGCGAGAAGATCGGCGACATCCCCAAGAATGGTCGGGGACTGTATCGCGTTGTGCGTGAGCCTGAATCCGCAAATGCCGCTGATGAGAAACTCACATTTGTTGAGTTGCACCGTCGTATGGGGCACATAGCGCCCGAAACCGCCCGTAAGCTTGTGGAGAAAGGCTTTGTAACGGGTGCGGCTGTTTCAGGTACTTGTTCCATGGATACGCCGGCAGCATTTTGTATAGATGCTGCGCACCTCAAGGGCTGGATTACCATTTTTGTTCCATGGGAACGGGCCGAGCTGCACCTCGGCTGCATGGTCGTGAGCTTGGGATGGGGGGTGATTGGCGGCGCTGCTGGGAGCCGGTGATGGGTTGTTGCGTGTCATGAGCATGGCCATCGCAGGGGGCACAGGGGATGGGGCTGGGGCCACGAGAGTTGAGGTGTGGGAGGGCGCCACTAACGCCGCCATCGACGGAGGTAAGGACGTCGGACCTGGCGTGTGCGCAGCCATTCCAAATGGAGGGGTGGGGAGCTGTGCGCTCTCCATACGCATGCGCACGGTGCGCTCGCCATCGAGGGGCGAAGGGGAATGGGGGCGCTTCCTTAGCTCAGCCTCGAGGGCGGCGATACGGCTCTGGGCGTCCTGGAGAGTAAGGACGGTCCCCTGGGCCGAATCCTGTACTGATGCACGCCGCGGCCCGTCTGGCTGTTGGTGGCGGAATGACCGATTCTTCAGCAATTCTTGGCTAAAGCGCACGTGACGGGGTACAGGGCTGGGTATGGCATCACTTGGATTATGGTGCGGGTCACCTAGCTGCCGCAATCAAAATTTAGTGGCCAATTGGCTCGAGTTTTTTTTTTTTTTTTTTTTTGATTTAAGTGTACCTTGGAAGGGATTTGAGCGCTACTTCTGATTGTACCATAGACCCTCACCGAGTTTCGCATGCGCAGAATTCAGCCCAAAGGGAGAATTTGCTCCGTGCTGACGCGTACCATGTGACTTTTCTGTACTCCAGGAGCATTTGTGGCCCACCGGTAAATTTGTCAAGGAGTGCAAAAAAGGCATCCATGCTGCCCCCCGAGACTGCTGTGCTGTGCGAGTCCTTGAAATGCAGGCAGATTTTCTGGAGCAGCGGTCAATGATTACTGAAACAATCGAAGACGCAGGGCATCCGGTGATATTCTGCCCCAAATACCACTGCGAGCTGAACTTCATCGAGTTCTTTTGGGGGGCGTCAAGAAGTACTCGTTATGGAAAAAAGTGATGGACGCTGGGTTTTGGGCCCATATCTCCATGATGGAGCATTGTTTTGACACAAAACCAAATATAGAGCGGATGTACGGACTGGTGGAACATTTCTACCATATTGATGGGATCAATTTCTACTGATTTCCCATTAATAACCGCTCAAATCGCAAAATGGTATTTTCCAACTGACTCCAGGAATTTTTTATGGAAAATGTGAAAAGGCCAGATTGTAGTGTTCGTTGATGCAAATGAATCCACAAGTTAAACCATCTTGAAATCTGCATCTGTTCATGAGCTATGAAGCCTAGCCGTTTTTCACTTTGGCCTTGTTTTGATGGGAAATCAATGTTTTTTGATAGCATCAATATGCTACAAGTCTTCCACCAGCCTAGTAGATCTCCCTCATATCCAGTTCAACCACCAAAACACCCTTCCATCACAAATACACGTCCTCAAAATCCAGCCTCCATCACTTTTTTCCATAACGAGTATCTTCGTGATCATTGTGATTATACTTTTGAAGGCCTCAAAGCGAACATGCCGGCTGCACTCGTCCCACGCACAAGAAGTGGGAGCACCGCATGATTCGGTGGATGGATGCCATACCGTAGCAACTTGGGTCCCAAAGAGGCTCAGCGGTTAGTTCGGGCATTCAGCTCTACTACATAAAAATCTCACCGTCGTGTTTCTGAGACTCTTGGACGGCATTTCGACCAGTAGAACTCTGTAGCTTGTCTGTAGCATCATTTTGCGCCTACTTACAGCTCTAACGGTGCTTTTTTGAATATAATACACACATGTGGCCAAATTCCTGGACACTTTTATTTTTGCTCCCTCAGTTTTGAAGTAAATGAAAATCCGTCTTACAGTTCTTCTTCTGTCTTGAAACTGAGCACATTTGTAAGAGGGATAAGAAATTGGGTAAATTTTGAGGTCGCAAAATTTCAGACACCAAGGTGCGGTAGCTAGGTGACCCGCACCACAGACTCGCGACCAGTCTGTTTTAGGTAACCAAACTTTGATCACGAGACAAGCAAGGGATCAAAGGGTTCCTAAAACGACTGGGATCACTGGTTGACATTTTGGCGGGACCCGCCAATCATGATTTCGGACTTAGGATTTTCTGCCCATCCACACCCGTCCCCTCTCCTCTTGTACTTTCAGAATGAGGCAACTCAAGGCACAAGTTATATGGAGAAAGTTCCTTCATTTTCCATTCTGCATAGATAGAGCACCACTTATTTTCGGGTAAAATCCGATCCAAGTTGCTGTCATTCGACTTAGAATTGAAAATTAACCATCTTTCCCTATACAAGTTTCCACACTTTTTTTCAAGGTGCAAAAGGTCAAAAATACCAAGTCCAAAATCATGTTTCACGGGATCAGCCAAAACTGCAACCAGTGATCCCAGCCGCTTCGCCAACCGTGATAAGCGCAGCCACGTGCTTGGCGAACGCGGTTGGTCACGAGCCTACACTTGGATGTACACCGCCAAGTGCCCTTATGGTGCAGGTCACCTAGTCACCACATGCTAATGTTTGAAATTTTGCGGCTTCAAATTTGATCTGATTTCTCATCCCTCTTACAAATGTGCTCCGTTTCAATGTTCAAGAAGATCTGTAAAAGGGATTTTTATTTACTGCAAAACTGAGTGAGCAAAAAAAAAGTTGCCCGCCGATTTGGTCATATGCACATATTATATTGAAAAAAGCTCTGTCAGAGCCATAAATAGGTGCAAACTGACGCTACAGATTTCTACTCATCCCCAGCATCACGGGTACTTTCCAAACGCGAGCTCGCTGCGCTCATTGAGCCAAATTAAAGTCCATAATACATTCAAAAGTACGCCTAAAATCCCTCCAGAGGTACACTTAATTCAAAGATTTTCTCCAGCCAATTTGGCCACTAAATTTTGGTAGCGGTGACTAGGTGACCTGCACCATAGGTTGCCTGAAGCTGGCATGGTCACGTGGTAACCAGACCTGGCCGCCAGATGTCCGCCAGATGGCGGTGTACTGTAGCGTTTCGACCAAAGGTTCACAGGGTGTCACCCATCACCTCAATTGTTCACTGGGTCGGTGGTTCATTCCTCGGCAATCACGATAAAATTACCATAAAAGGCAATTTAGCAGTTGCCGGACTGAAAATTTTCCCGTTTTGAGGCCTATTTGGGTCAAAAATCGCGCTGTCACCTGTCACCAAGGCCAAAATTGTTCATTCACAGGCCTGTGTCACCCGTTACCTGAACCTTTGGTCGAAACTCTACAGTATCTGTTCCTATGGTGCAGGTCACCTAGCTGCCGCTACCCCGTGCTTGAGATTTTCCGGGCCGAGTTTTGGCCAGATTTCTTATCCCTCTTTAGAAAGTGTTTCTTTTGACGATAGAAGAAGATCCTAAAGAGCGATTTCCATTTAAGTCAAAACTGAGGGAGGTAAAAAAAAATGGCACATGAATTTGGCCACTAGCGGTGGAAATAATGAAAAATAGTGCCTATTGTGGCTGTGTCCTGAGCCAAAATTTTCTCCGGCCAATTTGGCCACTAATTTTTGGTAGCGGCAGCTAGGTGACCTGCACCATATACTTGAAAAGACAATGTACACAGCCTCCCCCAGGTCACGGGGTATCACATGATATCACATGATATTCTCGTGACCTCGGTGATGTTTCCGTTTCGGGTATCCCACGGCTCGGAATTCGCCGTGTGCGGGCGAACCCCGAGGCGCCGCGCGCTGCGAGTGTTAGCGAGCGGCAGTGCGGCGCCGGAGGGCTCGGACTCTGGCGTGTCTGTATGGAACTCAGCCTAACTGGGACCAAGCCGTGTCTGACTGCCCGTGGCGAAGACACGGGTGCCTACATCTTGTACTGTATCTGGTGACTGGCAAGTGGCAGGGATCAAATGTCTGTTTGTTCATGTTGATGCCACCACCAAAAGCTGTCAAACCATTGGCAAATCACCCATTTCGCCCAGCAAGTTCACCAGAAGCATATATCTCCAATTCAAGCCAGCCAAATCATCCAGTATATGAATAGAGAAGCATTTGGGGTAACTGTAATTTTTTAAACTATCAAACAGCACTGAAAACCGTCGATTGCCGTGTTTGATGGGGTCATTTGGCGTGATTCCTTTGGTCCATCATTGCACCCTCAATATTGGGTCATTTACTCTGAAATAAAATGCAGCAGACTTGCAAGATCAATCTACAGGGAATGTCCCGAACAGAATTTTCGATTTCTCTCTTGAACTTGTGTTATAAATGAGTGTGAAAACACATAAAAATGTCAAGGGCCAAATTCAAAATTCTGGCCGGGACATTCCCTGCAAAAGATGAAACTAAGATGACCCTCCACTCAAAGTTTAGCCAAAATGTGGCTCGTTCGTGCAGCACGATGGACCGACTGATTTTGCCAGAATTTCGGTGATGGGAGCCATTATATAAGCGCCATCACTTCCCTTTCACTTGCCTGTCACCACTGTATCAAATATCTACATCCACACACGTGATCATCCATCCACGCCAATCCATGGATGACGGCATCCGAGTCAGGCCCTGATCAAATCGGGGGTCGCAACTCGTGGCGGCAGCGGTAAGCATGGCAACATGAAAATCACGTGACACAAAGTTGAAGTGTCGATTTCTGGATCTCCAAATCATCTCCATGAACCTTTCCTCTGTCCCACCTGTCCCGCTCATGATTTGCGAAGTATTCACGTCAAAATTGTCGCCAGCCACCTCACGTCGCGCCCAGCCCATCAGACGTGCAGACGACAAGGCTGGGTCGCCGTCCGGCGCCATCGGGAAGCGCAGGAAGGAGCCACTGCGCGAACTCACGAATGGCGCCACAAGCTCACAGGGAGTGGAGCAGAAATTGCTCAAGAAACCGACGACAGAGACACGCCGGCCACTATCCAACGCGAAGGACTCGGATGAAAAACGCGCGACCGCCGGTATATGGCGTGTCTCCAGTGTCTCGCTGCTTGCCGGACTGTCGCTCCTTTGTCTCGCAGAGCAAGAAAGAGGTCCACGCTGACACCGACGAATCAACCTCCAAGCGCCAGCGCATACCGTATCTGGGGCCCGAGGACTGGACGGAGGTTGCTCGAGAGAGGGATGCACATAGCGACGGAGACTGTGATGGTCCCACAATGACGAGTGAGGACACCCAACGCTATCTCAAGGACGTCGAGGTGCGTGTTTCTGTCTCTCTTATTCATATGCGGTCTCATTCATTCTTGACAGCTGAACACCATGCCGAACCCAAATTGCATGGACGACCAACCGAAGCTCACCTGGGAGATGCGTGGGGTGCTGAACGACTGGCTCATACAGGTGCATGCCCGCTTCCGCCTCAATCCGGAGACACTCTTCCTCTGCACCAACCTAATCGACCGCTTCCTCTCCACGCGCGCCGTCCGTCCCTCAAAGCTTCAGCTCGTCGGCGTAGTGTGTCTCCTCGTTGCGGCCAAGTTCGAAGAAATCATTTCCCCTTCCGTCGCGAGCCTCATCTTCGTCTGTGATCACGCGTACACCTGCAAAGACATCCTCCAGGCGGAGCAGCATGTCCTGAGTGCGCTCGACTGGGACCTCAGCTACCCCAGCCCTGTCAAATACCTGCACTGCATCAGCAAGGCAGACGGATGTGACCCGCGGATCCGCACGCTAGCGCGGTACCTCGCGGAGATTGCGTGCGTCGAGCACCGCCTGCTGTCTGCACCTCCGTCGCTGGTTGCTGCGGCCGCCATGTGGCTCGCGCGCCTGGCACTGGTGGAGGAGGCGGCCTGGACTGCGGTGCTCGCGCACTGCACGACGTACGCGGAGGATGCGCTCGTCCCGGTTTCTACTCACATGCTGCAATATGTGCTGCAGCCAATCCGGCACGAGAACTTTTACAAGAAGTACGCAGGAAAGAGGAATATGAAGGTGTCTCCTCCTTCACTTCACCCTTCCTCGCCACTGATACCCCGCAGGCAAGTGTTTATATGCGTCACTGGGCGCTTACACACTGGACCGAAGGCGTGGCCGTCAACTTGCCTTCGCACCTCCTCGATAGAGCGCCAATCAGGCTTGCGTTGAGGGCGTGTGGGGGGTAGCGAGAACGCAGTGGCGTCGCTAGCGCGGTCAGGGACGGTCTTTCGGATGAATTCGACCGCGGAATTGTGACATTTCGGGTCTCGAACGTATTCTGTTTTTCTACATATGGTGCACTTCACTTGGTCAACAAAGTGTTGGATTTGAATTTTTTTTGAACTGCAACTCTGATCATACCGAGTTACAGTAAACTCCAGTGGAAAATGGTGGAGGTTTATAATATCCAGAAATACTCCCAATACAATCACTAGGAGGAAAATATCGTTAATTCTCGATCAATTCCGAAATTCAATAATGTAGTCTGGGAGAGTCCTAAGGAGTCCCCCTGCAATTTCTCGTAAGTCTGCCGTACCTACCAGTCTTTGAGTTTTGACAAATTTAGCCCCCAGCCAGAGTCGAACGAGTGATCTTGCGGAAATTTCGTCTTTCATTGTGGCCTTGCGAACTTTTGTGGCCTTTCGGGGCCTTTTTTGGCCTTTTTTGACCTTGTACAAGGTAAAAAGTCTGATGAAGCGCGATCACTTTGCCCGGCAAACAAATGTGCACTAGATGTTCTCACAGGCTTAGGTCTGGTTAGGGCAATTATGTGGTTCATAGGCAGAATTGGCTGAATCATAGCGCGCAGAATGCACTTGGAGAATATTACAAGTGCTACTTGCAACTTGGGTGACAAATCTATATATCTATATAAGAATCGAACGTGGTTTGTCTCTGGCCACACAGTTCGGTCCAGAATCCGAAGCTCCGCACGCTCCACCGCCAAACAGGGTGCACCACAAACACCGCCACCGGACTTCTCTTCCCACTGGCACCACGTTCTCCACATTCGCGTCCCATGTACTCTAGCACCCTAATACATCGCTCTATTGAACCTCTTCCGCATACCACTAAGTTGCGTGAATTCAGCCAGTAAATCCCAACGAAGAAAACCGCTATAGGCACTATTCTGCATGCGCCACTGCCTTTTATTCGCCAAAATGCTATCTAATTCCCCGTTTTCGCATTTAGCAATATGCAAATGCCGCCAACATCCCCTCATCGCCAGCAGACGCATACACGCCAAATTTTGCGCGACATTAATCTGCCTCGGGATGGTAATCCACCCCCTCGCTGCGTATCATCACCGAGACGAAATGGTGTACAATGTGATTAGGACATGGCACACATAAAAAGCATTCAAAAATAGTACTCCTCATCACCAAAAGTAAATACTAATTGCCTCTTATCGCCCAGAATATGTCAAAATTCTTCAACCAAATTGCATGACCATGTTCAGTGGGAAGTAATAGCCACCTTTTGCATTGACCCCCGCTGTGCCGACCCGGCACGTCGCCAATAAATTGATCGATTTGTTGATGTGTGATTTTGTTACAAACACTCAAATCCAAGGTTCCTGACATTGTCTCCTCGTAGGAAAGGGATTCGGAATGGTGTATATGAGTCCCAAGAACACGCCAGACAAGTTTCAGCTGCTAAATGTGGCGGCACTTGTGCGGGAAAGGCCCAAATTTTCGGTGTCTGATCAGGCAGCATTCTGCTGCCGACTGATCGACCTCGTCTGCCTGCATTCGTCGCCGCATTGGAGTCAAATTTGGTGGGCAGATTCCAGGGGGCAAATGACATTATCTGCAATGCATGATTATTGCCCTGCCCACCCCAAACTCACCCTATTGTACTGGTTCTCACACGCCGTGTGGTTTCAATGCTGTTTGATGCTGATGATGATTCTGTGGTGTTGTGGACAAGTTTGACCCTGTAAGGGGCAGAGAGGATAGGTGAGTGTCTACTACAAGGTTGATTTATCATTGGAATGGTTTCATGTATTTTCTTTCCGGCGCTTTTGCCTAGACAATTGATATTAGCCTTGATCTCGGGCTGCACGGCCGATGTTGCAATGGCTCTGTACCACTCAATGTAGTGATTCTTATGGAGAGACTTCAGTAAGTAATAGTCAATACCCCAGGGTATATGGTGGTGAAAGGTAGTTGGGATTAGCCCATGGGTTACGAAGTAATAGGCCGATTAGTATTTACTTTTGGTGATAAGGAGTATATAGGTACTATAAACCATGCAGATGATGTTTATTTAGCAGCCCATACCATATCTGAAGACCTCTACATGATTTCACCAGAATCTCAATTATCGGTTCAGCAGTATGTCATGAATTTCTGAGCACTAGCAAAGCATACTTCCAAGCATTTTTACATAACATAATAATCAATGTAGCCCGCGCCTGCGCGGCAAAGCCTGCTATGTGGCCCTGGCATCATGGGAAGTATTGAGTCAGAGATTTTAATGTAATGATTAGACCACATACCCGCCGCAAGTACCGTGCGATTAAAGAGTGTGTAACGAGGTCAGTGAACTGCTTTGTGTGGTTATTGTGATATTTTGAGGATTTCTGCGATAATCTGGTGCTGGGGGGCAATGATGAACTGTCGGATGGCTCTCCCGAGATCAATTCTCTGTTTTCCTTGAAAATATGCTCATTTTGCTGGCATTGCAAATTCAGAGGGCATAGCATCTTATGATTTTTTATTAGGCCCCGAGATGACCTAATAGTTCAGATTTGACTGTTTTTCAGTAGGATGGTTCGCATGCTAGATATAATAGTACAAATGATCTAATTTCTTGACATGTTGCACTTGGAGTACTACGGAGGGCATGACATACCGTGATTTTCAATGTGACCTTTACTTCAAATATATGCTTGCTCGCATTTGGAACCCTTGCCATAACGTACACTACATCAAATATACAAGTTCTATTGAAAATCCCGCTATGGCATGCCTTCCGTAATACTCCCAAATACAACATATCAAAAAAACAGTAAGTGATGAAAAGTTGGACATGTCCCATACTCTGTGAAGTTGTCCGATTGACCTAGTTTTTTGATATGTTGTATTTGGGAGTACTATGGAAGGCATGCCATACCGGGATTTTCAATACAACTTGTATATCTGATGTAGTGTACATTATGCCAAGGGTTCCAAATGCGAGCAAGCATATATTTGAAGTAAAGGTCACATTGAAAATCACGGTATGTCATGCCCTCCGTAGTACTCCCAAATGCAACATATCAAAAAATTAGATTATTTGAACTATTATATCTAGCATGCGAGCTATGCGATATTGCCCTTTCCAGGGAACTAATATCCTGCCTTAGCAAGATACGCCAGCAAAGCGTCCATTATAAGGTGTATGTATAGCAATGTGAGCTCTTGTCCTTCAGGATTGGATCATCACCAGAGCGCAAGGGATCGCATTCTTCGGCTGGTAAAGAATTTGATTGGACTAAT
The DNA here is from genome assembly GCA_029378375.1 of Mycena olivaceomarginata. Taxonomy (NCBI): domain Eukaryota; kingdom Fungi; phylum Basidiomycota; class Agaricomycetes; order Agaricales; family Mycenaceae; genus Mycena; species Mycena olivaceomarginata. The sequence continues at coordinate 10,369 of JARKIC010000231.1, read as the reverse complement.
ACCAAGAATCGCACGGACGTCTGCTACCGATGTGGCTCCGAGACCGAGTCCGCGCTACGAGGTTTATAAATGGCCTAAATGGAACCCCGATTCCTGACCATGTTAAGATGATCAAATTTGCGATTTGAACGCCCCGCAATTTGTGACTCGGGCAGTGCAATTCAATGGCCCAATCCAGCCATTGAAATGCATTTGTGCTGTGTTCGGCCTGGGTAAGGGAGCAATTTTGTGCCTCGGGCAGCGATGTTTCTTGACTGTTACAGAAATGTTTTGCCTCGTGGGAGGCAAAAATGACTCTACTTCTTACCGGAAAGGATTGTTTCACATCAAGTAGAAAAGGTCTAACAGCCGAGGCCTCAAACTTTCTAAGGCGGCCGGCGCCTCCCGTTCTACAGATGTACTGAACAATGAGTAAAGTACATGGAAACAGGATATTGCAATACGTGCCGCATATTCTCCCCCTGTTGCCTCGGCCAAACCGACTAATTTTCTGATACCTGCATTCCAATCATGGCCTCATTACACCTCCAAAGTGGCCACAGGTGTCACAAGAATAATAGGGATACTTCCGGGCAATTGTGGAGGAAGCTGGACAGAATGCCAACTACAAGCCTAAAATTGATTGAGGCCTGCAAATAGATTGGTACGGAAAAAAGAGAGTTCCAATTGGTGGTAAGTCAGATATTAAAATTATCGTGGCTAACAGACGCGTTGTTTACTGCTGTTAAACACAGCCGCTGATTCTGCTTATATAATAGCCTTTTTTTAGGAATCTCGCGCGTCATGAAATTTCAAAACTCAGATCGACCAGTGTTCTTGAATGAAACTTACGCGATGAGCCTGAGTGGCTTTTTTGGTACCTCCCACAATTTTCCCTGAGGCCAAAAACTGTATGTGGAAGGTTCCACCGACGTTGGAAGAATGCACCGTTTGCCGTCAAATCGCCAGATTTGGTGGAGCGACCAAACAAGTACAAGCAGACATTTTTGTTGGCCGGATTGCCAGTCCCCATTGCAATACTTACAATACGGTCACGTGTTTGCAAATGTGCAATACAGTCACGCGTTTGAAAATGTTCCCCCATACAGTGATACATACTATTTGAGTGTCTAACTGGCTTGCGTTGAAGGGCACGTGTGGTGTAAGGAGGATGCAGCGCGTCGCCAGCGCGGCCAGCGACGGCTCTGGATGGTATTCGACCGTGGACCGTGAAGAATACATCTGAGTAGTTACGAAATGGCTACATGTATGGATTGTGCTAGGGAGAGGACGGCGGGCGAGAGAACTTAACACTAGCGTGCAGTGAAATGTCAGGAACAAAAGAGAGCTATAAATAAGTAAAGATAAAGACGGACCTGGCGAGCAGTGAAAGGCGAGGAAGAGAGGAGCTGCGAATATCCTGTTACTCCCTCGACCTTTATACTCGCTCGGTGTCCCGGATGCCACTCGCGCCACACGGGGCGGTACGCTACTTGCGCCGTGGTGCGCACAAGCAGGAATTACGGCCCCACTGCACATGCAGACAGGGCGATCCACTCGCGCGGAGCGTTACGCTGCGTGTACCGTGGAGAGCACAGCAGGAAGTACGGCAGCCCCCCCATAAAGCTCAAGGCGCTTCACCCCAGCATGGGAAGGGTGCGAATATCCTCGCGACAACCAACATAGCGCGCCCGTTAGACTTGAGTAAATAATATTTAAACCCGATTAAACGTTTAGACCGTGTTCCGATTATAAAGCATTGTCGACTGCTGTCGGCAGGGCAACAATACGGTCACGTGTTTCGGTGCAGCGCAACGATTACACCAGCACGCAACTTCCTCGACCGTATAATTCGTATAAAAATTGGGGTAACCCTACCCCATTGCCCTGAGTCGTATGGAAGCTTCAAATGAGTCATAAGTTCCGGTTCTAGACCCAATTAGTGAAGTGTGGCCCAAATATCTGAATTGACCCATGTAAGCCATTTGCGGAATCATTTCTGGGCTGACCCTGTCGGGAACCAATGATGTCCACACATGATGTCCACAAATGTCAAATGATATCCACAAATGTATCCACAAATGTGTCAACAAGCAGGCTGGGACCCCGCTCATGCCGAGCACATGGGCCATGCCTCAGTAACATTCCTGAGGGTGATCTCAGAATCTGAAGAAACAGAAAGCTTCGTATTGGCCCCGGGAATAATCTTTGGCGCACACTGTCTTGCAACAGTAAGCGAGGTAGGCTACAGATTCTCCCCGGACCCGGGTCGGAGATCAGGAAGGCGGAAAGAGAATTTCGAAGCCCGTCGGGGCCGGGATACTGCAAGCCGAAATGGTATATAAAGCCTGCGGTTTGAGCCACATTTCCTTCATTCCTTCGCGGAAACCGGCTCTGGATTATTGGAGTCAGTGCAACCTTGCCACTTGCACCGACTTTATGTATCCGGGCTCTGGTGGATTTAGCCCAGCGGTGCGTAATCTACCCAGCGGAGCTCTGGATTATTGGACTGAGTGCAACCTTGCCAGTTGCATTGAATTCATGTATCTGGGTTCTGCTGGATTGATTGCAACACCGGTGGAGCCAAATCCTTCCAGTGTGGCTCTGGATTATTACAGTGAGCACAACCTTGCCAGTTGTGTCAACTCCATGTATCCGGGTCCCGGTCTCTTGAGAGAATCGTTGGATTGAGTGCGACCTTGTCAGTCGTGCCGAATCACAACACCCGAAGACGGTGAGAAGAGCAGGAGAAAGCAGAAGTAGCGGCCCATGGGAGATAAATGGGTGGGAAATGGAAGGTGTGTCGCAGCGAAGGTTCCTCCCAACTGGAATATTGACTCGGCAGATAGTCGAGGCCTCTTATTTGGGCTCTGGGGGATCATCGGATCGGTGTTCCGAGTCCATTTTGGGTTCTGGGGGATCAATCACAACTCAATTGCCTGAGTGCCAAGTACCGCTGAGTTTCACTTCCATTTTGGCGTTCTCTTGATGTCGTTCACAAATCTCCCCTAGGAAGACATTTCGGCGACAAGGATGAAGAATTTGGGCGTGGCCTATTTATGGCCTAAACGACTCAAATCAAGAAGGTCAACATAAGTTGCAACCCCATACTAGTACTGTTTGTTCAGCCTGATTACATCAAATGGCAGACAAGATAATCTCACGCTAATTAGGAAATTTCAAGGGCAACTTCCAAAAGGTGCAGTGCTGGTTGACGTTTAAAGACAGCTCCCTGGGAGGAGAAGAATCCCAAGGCGCAGGGGCTCTTCTCCTCTCAGGGAACTGCCATTGCATTATGACGAGCACAGTTCTCATTCTGATCTGCAGTTGCTCTGTGCTCTTTGATGATTTTCAGCGCAGGATTATTTGTAATTGGGGGCTGGTACATGATGATCAGAGCCACAAGGAAGTGTTGCAAATTTGGGTAGCTAGCGATTATCTCCCTGACCTTTATTTCGTTTTATTTGAGGTGCAGAACAATCTCGCACCACCTCGATCAACACTCTGAATGAATAACCCCCTAACACGGACACTCATAAGCAACTTAAGTTAGTAAGTTGGCCTCCTCTGCTGATCTGATGGATGCTCAATTTGGACTTACTCTCAGACTTCATGCCAAGGAGGTTCCGAGGATCGAGGTCGTATGGACTGGTAAGTTGCGATCTCTATCTGGTTCTAAGCGATAACGCAAACTGCGCTCATTGTTTGGTCATAGGGGCTCAAGGGCCTGGCGAGCTGCGAACTCTGTTTGGGTTCTGGGGGCTTGAGGTCATAGCCTGGCAAGTTTGTTTGGGTTCTGGGGGCTTGAGGTCGTGGCCTGGAAAGCTGCGACCTTTGTTTGGGTTCAGGGGGCTTGAGGTCGTGGCCTGGCAAGCTGCGACTTCTGTTTGGGTTCAGGGGGCTTGAGGTCGTGGCCTGGCACATCAGGGAAAACCTCCCCTGATATTTTGCTGAAAATATTTTGTGGCCACCAAAATTCAGATATTTTTGGCAAATTTTGTCAACTTTGATAGGAATTCTAGCAAAAGTGCTTGCATTGTTGCGCATTTTGTGGAGTCCTGATATAATTTTGCTCATTCTACACACAAAGTTCTAAGTTTCCGCAGCTAGTGAGCTATTATTGCCGACATTTCACCACTTTCCCTGCTTTGTTCAGTCCAATATCCAATGGACATCTCACACTCTGGCGCCCGAGACCTGTGGAGAGACGGAATCACAAGATTCATTGAAGAGGACTCACCCTCCAACAAAGATATTCTCTCCGAGAGGGGTTCACACTTGGCAGCTGCATAAGCTCAGGCGGCAGTGAGCGGGAAGAGCTAACTCGAAACAACGCTCACCCTAAAGTGTACGGCACGAGTATGACACTTATGCTTGGCTGCCTTCACTTGGTATGGCTTGGCTTCGGTGGTTTGTATTCGCCGTGTTACGGCAACAACATGAGCGCGGAAATGTTAAGATCAAACACCTCTCCGCCTTTGTTCTCTCTCGCTCTCTTCACAGTCCGGCCTATTGCCACTCATTTCTGTATCCGACAACATCCCGTATCATTCCGTCTTCCTCCTTGGTCTGGGTCCCCATTTCCTTGTGCCTCATCCTAAAGTGTATGGCCCGAGTACGACACTTGGCTGCTTTCATGGATCACTTGGTGTGGCTTGGCTTCGGCGGTTTGTATTCGCCGTGTTATGGCAACCACATGAGCGCGAAAATTGATACTGTCACGACAAGATCAAACACCTCTCTTTTCTTTCCCCCACCTTCCTCCTGCCAGTCCGCCTTGTTCTCTCTCATTCTCTTCACAGTCCGGCCTACTGCCACTCATTTCTGTATCCTACAACATCCCATATCATTCCGTCCTCCTCCCCATGGTCCGGATTCCTATTTCCTCGTGGATCGCTGTGCCGACTTGAAGTAGGATGGTATCGGCGTACACGTTACTAGGTATGTACCTGCATTTACCATGTATGTTCCTCCTCAAGATTTTTCCCTATGCAGCAGAACTCGACTCACGTCTACAGTGTCGGCGTGCTAAAATTCTCTGGTTTTGTGGGGTATATTTCTCAAGTACGTTCCTTTCTTCTTGTAGCCCACTTCAGCAGCGCATGTCTTCGCGGCTGTGTACCTGGCCACCCACGCTCGAGCAGCTCAGAGTATGTATGTTCATGACTGCCCCTTCCCTTCTACCTTGCGTCCCTGACCTTTGGCAGTTACCTTCGGATGTTGTTTCTCAATCGCTGCCGTGCTAGAATCTATTCTAGTGTGTTCCCTAGTGTTGTATGTCATTGAGTTCCTGCACCCCGTTCCGCATCATGTCACTTACTCCCTATTCACAGTGTGTTTCAGTCACCGGTTGCCATCTTAACTATTTCGCAACCAAGTGCACCGCCGGTATGTCCTCGCTGCCTTTTTCCGGTACTCTGATACTTACGATGCTTGACATAAGATGGTTCTGTCGCTATCTAATTGGACAACGCATGAACTCTATATCAAGGTTTTCGTGAGTTCTTCTCCCCTTCTCCTTTACCATCAACAATCATTTATTCTTCTCCAGTTGCTCTCAACCTGGCGTAGCTCCCGCAGCTTCGGGCTCGGCCAATGATGTGATTTCTTTAGGAATCGGTGGCGACTGAATTTGACGACTCGGGACCGGGAAGACTTGACCTATTTATATTTACCGTACATACCTTTGATAGTCGACACCAATAAATAATGCTTCCTCTCTATATGCTTTGACCTGAGAAATGTGAAAACACCAAAATAATTCCACAAGCTCGATGCAACTCCGAAGAAATTTTGCTCATAAGTTGCAGAATTTACGATATTTTCTTGGGGGGTAACATATTCTGGCTCAATTTGCTCATTCAAGGAATTCAAGATATTCTGAACAAATTTTCGCGAAAATGCGGGAAAATTCCTGGGAGGGGTTTTCCTGATGCAAGCTGCGACTTCTGTTTGGGCATCAGGGAGCATTGAGGTCGTGGCCTGGCAAGCTGTGACTCTTTTTTGGGTTCTGGGGGCTTGAGGTCGTGGCCTGGCAATCTGCGACTTCTGTTTGGGTTCTGGGGGCATATGGGTCGTCGCCTGGCAAGCTGCGACCTCTGTTTGGGTTCTGGGGGCTTGAGGTCGTGGCCTGGCAAGCTGCGACTTCTGTTTGGGTTCTGGGGGAACAGATTGAGATTTGGCCTGGCCAGTCACAACTTCTTTCTGGCCAGTGGAGGATGCTTTGGCCCGATGGTAATAGGACAACCTGGCCAGTTGTCTTGCCTCTGTCGTGGCTTCGTCGTGGGAAACAATCTGCCAAATTGTTTACATGATGGTGTGCTCGGTTGGTTGTGGGCTGTGTGGCCCACCTGATGAGTTCAAAAGAACGAAACCAACCAGTGGGAAAATAAAATGCCTTCATAATTTCATATGTACAATCGGATCGCTCACAATGCATGAGGTCATAATGTATACTGCTCATAATGCATAGATGCATAGGTTTTGGGGGTCCTGTGGAGACGTGTTCATAATGCATATTGCTCATTATGCATCAGATTTAGGTGTCCATTGACGCTATGCATTGTGAGCAATAGTAGACTCGTTAGGCAACACGGTGACGGGTATGGTGAGGATGTTTGCCGTAGGCAAACGGCACAGTGCACCAAGGTATGCCGCGGCAGACTGGTCACAAGTCTAATGTATTAAAATTCATCTCGCTATTGTCCCTTCTTTCGTACGCCGCCGATTTGAGCCCCTCGTCGCCCCTCATGCGCGCTTCTCTGTATTTAGTTCCCCGTCGCTAAGCTATACAAGATGGGTGCATATTCCATGTTCCAGAAGGCACGTCGCCGGTGGTCAAACTTCCTGTGGATGCCAACTGATGGCAAAAGTTACTTTTGCCGATGAATTCGATTTATCATCTAACGTTGGCGGGCCACGCTAACAGACGTTCGGCTGTTCTTCTGCCGATCCTCCCATTACAACGCCATTGGATGTACTCTTTTTTTCTAGTATTCTACAATTTCCAGCCCATCGAGGGCGCCGGTAGTCTTGCAGACTGGTCGGTGGGGGGTGGAGTCAACGTCGGGAAGGGGTCACAGAGTGCGGGCAAGACGGCGTGAGACAGGGAGGCCTAAAATATGATATTCTAGAGGTGTATAAGTAGATTTCCCGCGGTCTGGGTCTGATGGGCCATCACGCCTGCCGTTTCTCAGCAAATTTGCACAAGTCCTTTCTTCAACGGCAATAAAGATCCCTAACACTAACACCTAACCTCTAACCTCTAACCCCTAACCTCAAACCGCCAACCACTACGGCTCTAACCGGGACAGCGAGCCCCGAGCGGACTGGATCGGCATGGTGCAAGCCGCCAAGGAAGGCTGAAAATGGATGTATCAAAAACCTACCGCCGTAGACACGTTCAACGTAAAGTGGTTCGACAGCATCAACAGGCTCAGTCGCGTCCATCAAAACCAGATCTGTTCCTATAATATAACCGGAGGATAAAGAATGCAAAATTCTGACTCTAGACTGAATTCTTGACAAAGATTAAATCTTCAAAGATTGAATTTTTAAACAAGATTAAATCCCGTCAGATTGAACTTCATTGTTTCCCTGGCCTGACCTACATTAATATAGTGACACAGGCAACAACAGGTACAGTCGAAGCCCTCTTAACCCATACCCCTCGGTGCCAGGCCCAGGTTATGGGTTATGAGGGAGTATGGGTTAATAGGAAGCCAAAAAAAATCGAATAAAAGTTGTTTTTTTTTGGTCGATATACACAGCTGCCGTGTATCTACGCTGTTCTGGTGAACCACTGTGTAATTGGAACCGTTACAAGGGCATTTGTCTCCTCTAGCTGTGTCTGGCGCCTGAATGAAGCCAAAAGCTGCTCCAGTTTGCGGGCAAAACCATCATCCAGGGTTTCGGTCTACTTTCGCAAGGTCTGAGCAGCGCTAAGAGTCTGGCGACGTGGCGGGCGGGGCTGGAAGCCCATATTGTCCTCGACGTCGTCATCCCCACCGTTGATCTCGCCCATTTGCTGCGCGTCGCGCGAAGCAACAACCGCGTTGTAGATGTGAATCCGCTCTTTATTGGCCAAGCGGTCCTCTAGAGCTTTTTTTCGACGTCCGACTTGCTTCTTGAGCTTCTTGTAGCCCTGCTTCAAGGCCTCGAGCGGGCTGGGAGCCATGGGAGTTTTGGTTACGACGTTTTTTTCTGACAGAATACGTCAATCATTGATGTCCGAGATCACCGAGATCTCCATTTGGCTCAGAACCTATGGGTTATGGGTTACAGCGGATGTATGGGGTATCCCTGCAGGACGAGCATGGTTCCACAAGATTTCTATGGGTTACAAGGGATTATGGGTTAATGGAGCTATGGGTTAGGAGGGCTTCGACTGTATGGTCCTGCTGCTCTAGTGGCAACAGCTTGTTCCTTGTGTTTAAAATTTAATCAGTGGTATGCTAGTGTCTCAAGTTCAACCCTGCGAGAGCGCACTTTTTGATTTCCACTTTACAGCTAATGTCGGAACCGAAGGCGCGAACGAAAAATTTCCGTTTTGGGAACTTTTTCGTCGCGCCGACCGATTCCCTCATATCTCCCTGAGTTTTGGTCAGATTACCTCGAAACATATACCATTCTTTCAGAATGATTTGTGTGCAATTAGTGATGTAAAGGAAAACACGAAAATGCAATTCATTTCTCCATTTGGCACTGGGGCCTCAGCTTCTGTTCAACACCTCCTCGCAGGGTGGGCACTTGTTCAAACACATTAAATTTTTGGGAGGGAAAGCTTACATGCAATATGAAGAGGGTGATGTCCCCAGAATTATGATTTTCTTCTCCATTGAGACACTATTGGCTCGGAAGTAATCTTTTGATCAAAATTGTTCAACTCCCTGTAACTTGTTCAATATGGAACCAAATTCAAACCTAAATCTATGCAGGACATCGAATTTGACGACTCCTTTAGCCTAGACTCTCAAATGGCTCAAAAACATGCATAGAAAGACTATATCCAAATCTGAGCTGTCGGATGTACCACCTCCAAGAAAGCCAGCACAAGGATAACGAGGACAATTCAAGCATATAGCCTGAAGGAGACGTCAAATTTGATGTCCTGTGTTGTTTTAGGTTTGACTTTGGTTCCATATTGAAGAGGTTGCGGGGAGTTCAACAATTTTTGATCGAAAGATTACTTCCGAGCCAATAGTGTCTCAATGGAGAAGAAAATCATAATTCTGGCGACATCACCCTCTTCATATTGCATGTAAGCTTTCCCTCCCAAAAATTTAATGTGTTTGAACAAGTGCCCACCCTGTGAGGAGGTATTCAACAGAAACAACACCTCAGGTGCCAAATGGAAAGATAAAATACCAGTTAAGCCGCTGGTGGTCAAATTTTCCCATGGCTCCTCATGAGCACTCATTCCATGGTGAGGAACCTAATTCAAATGAGAAAGCCGTACCCATTCCACTTTTGAACGTTACACCAGTTGAGGTTACATATTCTGCGGGCCTCCCAGAGCACTCATTCCATCCTGAAGAACCTGATTCAGACGAGAAATTCGTACCCATTCCACTTTTGAACGAGATAGGTACACTATCCTGTACATGATGGCACTCGTCCTTGCCTCGTAGACTCCCTCGCTCGCAGTCGCTCGCCCGTCCTGCCAATCCCCATGTGTGTGATGGAAATCATTGATCTGAGCCTCCAGCACTCGGATAGAAGCTTACCGAACACGGAAGAATCCGTTGGATTATTCCAGACGGATTCGGTGAGTCAAGCAGCGGAGCCGCACGACTCACCGGCTCCGTGCACAGCATTCTCAGTAGATAGATATAAACTCACTGTCGAGACCATGTACGGTATCTTACATCTTATCCACAACTTTGTTGACCAATTATTCGCGTGAACCTAAGTGAAGCTTCAAGCTCATCAAGGACTACCGCCGACCGGCAATCCTAAGAATACGGAGACGTATCCCGTATTCCTGTTCAACGAAGATCTACTCTCGTTGTTCGGTTGCTCAAGGTATATTCGTAGCGACTCTAAGTTGATTATATAGGGATTTGAACGATCTTCTAAACTACACAAACATTCTCTAACGCGTGATCTCAACCTGATCTCGTGCTCAGCATCCCGCACGTCCGGTTTCGCTAACAATGTGCCGTCGTTCCTCGTTGTCATATAGTGCAGACTACATTGCAGTCGCCGGCACCTTTTATTCGTCTTTCAGGGCGAAAGGACCGATGAGTGGCCACCCGTGAAGTTCTCGCAGAATTACGTTAAGGCTCTTAAGGAGTTCGGAGGGGAATTGCGAAGGCAACTCGGTCATCGCTGCTCTGGCCACGGCATTGACTGCATGGATCTGTGTTGTCCGAGAAATCAGATGTCCGGA